>VYXH01008229.1:528259-607271 GCA_013397275.1 Burhinus bistriatus
CGGCGGGGGCAGCGACCGCAGGCAGACGGAGGAGAGCAAGCCGCTGCTGGGCGAGATGTCCGCTCCCGAGGGGAATAAAATGGGTGCCGCGCCGTGCCGGAGAGCCCTGCTCCACTGCAACGGCATGAGGTACAAGCTGCTGCAGGAGGGGGACATCCAGGTGTGTGTCATCCGGCACCCCCGGACGTTTCTCAGCAAGATCCTCACCTCCAAGTTCCTGCGGCGGTGGGAGCCCCACCACTTGACCCTGGCGGACAACAGCCTCGCCTCGGCCACGGTAAGAACCCGGCCGGGCCCGCCGACACCGCCGCGGGGGGCGACCGCGGCCCCGCCGCCTCCCCCCGCCCCGCCGGGCATCTGCGGGGACGGAGCCGGCGCTGCGGGGACGGGGCTGGGGGACGGCGGGGACGAGACACACACGGGACCTGCGCCCCGCTGCCGGCCCGGGCGGGATCGGTCCCCCCGCAACACCGCCGAGGGGGTCGGTGCGGGGGGCTCGGGGGGGCTCGGCTGGAGTGAATCCCGGAATGCCTGCGGGGATTTTTTGTTCCACGTCTTTGTAATCCTAGGGATATTTAGTTCTGCAGGTTCGGTGGTTTTTTTCGAACAAGTCTAGTTTTTCTCCATTATTATTATTATTATTATTATTATTGCTTTTTTTGGCCTTTTTTTTTCTTTTGCCATTTTTTGCCTTTTTTTCTTTAATTCCTCCCTTGTCAACACGACACCGACATGAAATCGCCACCCTGAGCCATTTCTATCTGAAACTGAAGTCGGCAGATATCTGCTGGCACGTTGGCCAAGTTGGAGGTGAGGGAGGTGGAGGATGCTTTTAATGCGAGAGCGAAGGCTTCGGGGTTTGCACCGTCTTTGCTCTGCTTTGTTTCAGGCCTAGTTTTGGGGCTCTGATTTGGCGGTCACATCCCCTGCCCAGGCACTAGCAATGTGATTGTAAAATACGGAGATTCTTTCAGGGTTTTCTTCCTAATGGGAAACGACGCAAGAGAAAAATGCAAGGCGGTGATATCGACAGTATAAAAGATGTACAATAGACGGATACAATCTTTAAAAACATGATTTACATGTACAACTTAAAATCTTATGGCCAGTATTATTTGAACAGTCACATAGTACGTGATGTGACTACACCTAAATTTTGCCTAATAGCGATTAACACAGCTCACGAAACATGCTTTACACTGATTTTTAATCATTCAGTACTTCGATCCTGTCCTTTTTTGATTTATGTGTAAATGTCTCATTTTTCTCAATGGCTTCATTCTGGCCTTCCTATAGGACACTCGTGAGATGAGAGAGTGGATTGGCTTTTGTGTGGATTTCTGTTAATGGTGTATTTAAATGGGTTTCATCCAGGCTGTGCTGTGCTCGGAGGTTGGATTTTTTTCACACTTTGGTACGCAGACTCATAGTGTGTGTGTAAATGTCTCTCCTGCATCATGCTCTGCTGTGGAGTATTCAGAGCAGGTTTTCAGAGGGAGCTACTTTAACCTTCAGGTAGGCCAGCTGCCTGTTCTCACGGAGCTCTGTTCTTGTGGCACAATGACATCTCTGCTCACCGTTTCCACCGGGCTGTTGAGGATGTTTCCGAGGGAATATTTTTCTTTCTTTGATAGAACTACTGTGTAAAGGGAGAAGGGAGACTTGATCGATCGTTGCTAGAGAAAAGCCCCAAAAGACATGAGCGGAAGGAGTTTTTGCAGGTCTTCATTTTATTAAGATACCATCAGCGCAGAGGGGAAGTTGAATATCAGTGGAGATGAGGCATTTTCCTGGCAGTATCCACAGCTGATTATTTCTGAGCGGAGGAGAAGGATACCAGTAGAGAGAGGCATGATCATGCTTCAGACGTTAATCCCTGCAATGTGGCAGTACCAGGCATGAAGTTGTATTTGTACAGGAGACATCAAACTCTGCTCTCAGGCAAAGCTGTCACCAAAGATACCATCTCTGAAAATATTTCTAAAGTCCTATGGGGTCGTGCTTTAATTAACATTGAGGTGTTCTCGTTCCTAATTATTTTATGTATATAAATAGCAAGAAGATACTAAAACATCGTACGTACCATTGCAGGCTCCATTTTGTTCAGTAGTGCTCTTCGTGCTTGGTCGTGCGCCTTATCATTTTTTTCCAGCGCTAACTCACCAAGTAAATACCGTTGTTCGCAGAAATATCTGTGCTTTATTATTTCAAGTAGTGTCTTTGGTTTCCAGGGAGTAATTAGGGCACTGGGGTAAGATCCATGTTCACTTGTTGCCTGAATGTAAATTTAGCAGGTATCTTGCAGACATTGGTTTTATGATATCTAGATTTTATCCTTTTTTTTTGGGGGGGGGCCTGAAAAGATGTGATTTAAGCAAAATATGTGGTAGTGTAACCCCCACCCCCTATGAAAGTGAGGTACAGGCAAAATGCCAAAACCTCCTGAAACTGTAGGTAGATATTTAAATGCAACTGATTTGTTTTTTGAGAGCTGTAGAAAAATATCTATATTGTCCATTGAAAGTGAGCGTTGGGAGCACTCAACAACTTTGATAACAAGGTCATTTTTACACATAGGGCTTTCCACAGGCAGGGTGCTTTATGAGCAGGCACTAATTAATCTTCACATCATCCCTTTGCAAATCCTCTGGCGTGACGAGTTTTACTGCATTCTATATAACATGAATAAAATTGAACAGGAAAATAACATCACTTTGTTTTGCATTTGAAAGCAAAAGTTGTAATGACAGCTAATCCAGATCTGGCAACTTATATCTGAGTACAGTGGGTAACTTACTTGTTGATTCTAGGCACTTTCTGTCCTTTTTATTGTCACTTAAGACATATATTTGAATTAAAGTTTTCTCCCCACAGGCTCTTACTTGTCAATGCCTGGGCTGCAGTATTGGAGTCAGCATTAGTTTGTGTATGGATTATTCACCTGCAGTTTTTTCCAAAGGTAGACACTATATGTGCCCACATATAAGTCTGAATAATGAGACCCTACCTACATTTTTTTTTTTTGCACGAGGTAACTACTTCCGTTGTTTAATTAGGCAGTTACGTGTTTTGTACTGACAAGATAGCTTTCCATAGCAGAAACTATGCAAGAATGCAATGAAACAAGTGTTCGGCCATCTTATTTTAGCAAAATTTAGGAAGGAAAAAAGTAATGTTCTCTACAAAGTGCTTTTTCTGACGTTATCGCAAGCGACTGTTTCAATTAAAATAAGTCCATGTTAATGAAAAAAGAATAATAATAATCGTATTCTGAATTGGTATATGCGCTCAGTTAACAAACGGAAAGGTATTAGCTTGTGGCGTGGAGAGACCCATAACTGTAGGTGTTGGGACTTTATCTGATTTACGTATTGTTTCCATTGTTTGCTTCATGTTTCTCATTTCTCAAAGAATGGGTTAAACACAGTACAGTTCCACCATTACAGTTTCACTTGCATCTTGTCCAGACTTTCATTCTGTTTAATTTTTTTTGGTGGAAGTAAATATAGATCTGTAAGTTTTTTGTTTTTTGTTTTTTTTTAATGTAAATGCTAAAGTCCCAGTAGGAAATTTTGATACTTACAAACTTTGTTTGCCAGACAACAGCTTGCCTGGGGATGAATCTGACTTTCTCCCCCATGGGAGGAATAATGTTTATTTTATAAACACCTACCAAACTCAAATGTAGCACCCTTAATAATTTTTTTTCCAGTGAGATGTGTCCTTGCACAGCTTGAAAGGCAGTGACAGTAAAAACAAAGACAGAAATAAAATCTAATTTAATATTCCTTGTGTGAAATATTTTTCTTTCTTTGGTGTGTGTGTGAAGAATAAACCTACGGCTATCTTCAGCAGAAATGTGAAAATTTAATTTTCAGTAGTTTAAAGGTAGCCATTATAACTGAACTTCCATGCATTTAATATCCTTCTGCTTTGTCCCTTTCATGTCTCTGCCCTGCTTTTCTCTTTCATTCTTTTTCTTGGAGCAGTTGGGAGTAGATGTTTAGACAGTGAGTTTTGAAGTACTGGGTTGCAAGAAAGACTTGTGATACATATGTATGTGCAGCAGACAAGGAAAGAATAAATAAGTGATTCATTTTTGCTAGCTAGGGATGACCTCTCTAATTCCCATCTGGGAAGATAAAACGTAATTGAAACCATGAAGTTACTCATTAATATCCCTCAGGGAGGTGGAAACTTTGGCTTTTCATGCCCATTTCACATTTCTTGGTTTTGCCTTGGCAGGTAAGTTGAATGTAATGTAATGTCATTCACATTCAAAGCTGTTGACAATCCTGAAAAGACTGAAGTGTTTTTTAGACTTTTCTGTACAAAAGTGAGGTATGAGGACAACAGTTTATTGACAAGCTAGCTAATCAGAAATATAGTTGAAACGAGAATGTAAGTGGATTAGGGAACTGCATTTATATTTTCTTCTAGGGATAAGAACGTACCCAATTAATATTAAATGAGGCAGGGCAGGATGATCCATTTCAAATAGGAGAAGTGGAGTAGAAAATTGTCTTCTAATTGTTTTTTAAAATTCAACGATTCTGCTACTGCATGTGTTTCAGCATGCTATTACATGTCTTTCCTTCCGTCTTTTGGTAAAGATAGTGCAAAAATTCCTATCAACCCAGACTCATTGTTTACTTTAGCACAGGTTCCCATTAGTTAGAAAAACACACTTTTTAAAATTAAATTTCCCTTGGAAAACAATTAGCTCAAGTGGGAAGTATTATACAGAGCTCAGAAGTTTCAAAACAATCTTATAAGAAGAATTTTTTTAAAGCTTTCCTGGAAAAGGAATATTGTAGCATTATATAAATTCCAAATAGAATGATTATGAATTAGGTATAGTAATAAAAAGTGAAATAAAGAGTCTGTTCAGTAATCCAAGTGCTGTCCTTAAGTCCTGTGCTGTTGACGGGGCTCTACAAATGTGACTTAAAACTGACTTCATGGGCCTACCATCGTTACCTGTACAAGTAGGTATGAACGCATAAATAACAAAGCAATTTAAGATAATTTTTTTGATCTGTTATAACAATGGAATACTAAATTACTATTTAAAAATCATATTTCTTATTGTTTACTATTGCAAATGATTGTTTTCATTTGACAAGAAGTGGTACGTATGGGTTTTGGGTGTACATGTTTTTGCCAATTCTGGGTTACCCTGTGGCTATCTATCGGGTATTTTCTTCCGGCACATTAGAAAAGAGCATTGAATCTTGTAATTTGCATACAACCCATGATAATTTAGAATTCTCTGCAGGTTGAGAACAAATTGCTCCATGTTATCTATGCTGTTGAAACTGAGATTCTGTTTCAGAAGCGAAGGCAGGCATGTGCCTGCATTAATGAAACCCAAATTTTCCTGAAGACTTGGTGATTTAATGGAATATTACTCTGTTGTGACAAACTTATTTTATTGCCATATTAGTTTGTAGCTCGGCATAAGAAAACCTAAAATGGTATTTCTTTGAAGTTGTTTAATGCCTATCAAACATACCTTTGAATATATAGTTCCTGCAGTGGTTAAAAAGCATATTTATATGTCAGTAGTGTTAAGGTATGTGTTTATATGTCTCAGAGTTTATGTAAAATATGAAAACAGAAGCTATATTCATTGATAGAGTGAGAGCTCTTAAAGCTATTAGTGTTAACACCCAGACAGTAAATTTTATGTGTTTAGGAGCATAAATAAAAAGGATACTCAGAAATATTTCTGCCTCATTTTTCGTTTTGGCTGGGGAGTAAAGATGTGGTGCGAGCCCCTATGTGATGGTAATAGTCCCCCGGAGGAAGCTTGTAAATTGCCTCTGGTCCTCAGTGGGGACCTGATCCTGCATCAGAGCAGGGACTGGAGGAGCTCAGCATCGTCCCGCACGGGACTGGGCCTTTGTGGAGCTGTGAGATCATCTTTATTTTTTTTGTAGTGGTACATTGTAACTAGAGATGGGAAGAGTCTGCTGGATCATCGAAGCTGGGCTGTGATCCTTCTAGGAAAGGACGTGTTGCCCAGAGAAGTTGTGGATGCCTCATCATTGGAAGTGTTCAAGGTCAGGTTGGACGGGACTTTGAGCAACCTTGTCTAGCTGAAGGTGTCCCTGCCCATGGCGGGGGAGGGGGGTGTTAGACTAGTGATCCTTAAAGGTCCCTTCTGACCCAAACCATTTTATGATTCTGTGAAACACAAAAAGGATGTTTAGTTTTCCAGAGGGCAAAGGCTAGGTCAAGAATCCCACCTGCATCACCGTTCCTGTTTGCAAGCTTTGGTTTGCATTGTTAGCGAGAGTGGGAGAACAGAGACTGAAGCCTTGGTCCCACTAAAATCATTGGCAGAACTGTGTACACTGAGGGACCTTTCTGGAGGAAAAAGCTGGCAGGTTTACAACATAGAGGGGAGTGATCTTTTGGAACTGTTTAATTTATTGCACGTAATTTGTTTGTACTTTTGAAGTTCCTAAATAACAGGTGAGTTTTAATGTGATACAATAAAATGACTTCTCTCATTTCCTTCTATGTTAGTAAGCATGGCTGGACTAATAGGGTTTTACTTATCTCCCCACATAGGATTTATGAAAGAAGAGACCTACCTCAAATAGTTCAGGCCTTTTGGAGTCTTTAGAAGTAATTAGGTTGTGGGTTGCATGGGTAGATTGTGGCTTGCTTATGGGTGTTTTAAGCAGTGCTAGTTGCATCAGTTTTGTTCTATGTCTGCGTATGTTTATAGACATGTAGTGTTTAATTCCATAAACAATTGCGTATTTGAAGATGATTGATACTTTAGCATGTATAATCCATATAGAGCATTTGTGCATGTACGTGCAGTCAAGAAAATAACTTTTTTGCGCAGTCTGATGGTGTAGTGTCATTGGCAGTAATGCTCTCTTAGGTAGCCCTGGTCTGCGCTGTTCATTTCTGCATCTGTGCCATACCGCGTTCAGTCTGTCTTTTGTACATGCTTAACAGTTTGCAGGGTCAAGTTGAGAAAATCTGTGTCAACTGGCCGGTGAACACTTTCTCTGTTTGAACCTTTTGCAGATTTGTTGTCTTTTTAACTGGATCAGGGAACCGATCTGTTTCAGCGTATAGTCTGCAGGCTGTTGAGGAAGAAGAGAGAGGGAAACATGGTAGGCTGGAATTGCTGCCAAAAACAATGTATTATTAAATCATTGCGTAAAATTTTCCTGTTTTGCACAATATTTAAGAATGCAGGGGCAATACCAGGAAAGGGAAAAGACAATTGAAAAGCATACATTATAACTGAACACGTCAATGGTGAGTGAAGTTTTAGCTCTTGTGGTTGTGGAGGAAAACATGAAGAAGTCAGAACCAGATGCTAAATTAAAAAGCCTTCACTTCATAGGCTTAAAAATTAGGAGAATTTAACAATACTCTCTAGGTTTTGGAGGGAGGGGTTCTTGTTTCAGGGTCTGTGGACATTTGATGTTACCAGTATCGGTGTTTCCAGGACTTTAAGTGATTTCTTGACTTTGCCTCTTGGGCTATCCCATGACTGATGGGACAGGGCCAATGGAGTGGGAAACAGAAAAGCAGGTAACATGCTAGGTTGCAGACTGTGGTGTCCAGGGCGTAAGTTTATGGTGAAGGCTATTTACTTCTACTGTAATCTGAGTTTTCAGTATGGTTTTAAAATAATTTTAAGTATTTTTCTTTTTTTTTTTTAAAGAAACTTAGGAAAAAAGGCATCTGTTTTTTCTGGATTTGAGCATGTCTGCTAGATGTGTGCCTGTTACTAATTGAGCTCAAGAAACTCGTTGCAATGACTAAAATCTGAACTGGAAGTACACTCGGTCACGTACATTCTTGGTCTCGCTCTGTTGAAATCAGTAGGGTAATTTGAGGAGGGGGATTACCATTCATTGCTTGTAACGTGAATGGCAGGATGTGCTGTTCAGAAAGCCGGAAAGGTTCAGCGAGAGATCACCACGCAGCTTGCAGGTTGGCTGCTGGCTGGGGGAGATGGCCGACTCTACCGTTAGGCTTGAACAGCTTTCTACAAAATAGCCCCGTTTTTTTTCTCTGATTGGCAGATCTCGAGGTGTTGAGCAGGCCGCAGTAGGAGAAGTGGCTCTTTTATGAGCGAGAGGCTTGCTGGAAATTTCCTGGTTGGACAGAACTGGTATAGAAGCTGTTGCTATTTCACCCATTTTATGCCAGCATTTAGACAGCGCTGTCCTGGTGGAAAGTTAGTTTGTGACATTATTTTCTTGTATGGGGAAAACTGGGGCTAAGGACAGAGAAACTAGTGAGGACTGCTCACCACAGTCTGAAAGCCCTGGCAAGGACAGCAATGAACATCTTCAAGATGTGACAGACCATGCGACCAAGTGATTCTTCTGCACCTTCGTATCCTGCAAAGCTGGGGAAAATGCATGCGATTTGCTGCAGTGTATTAATGTTTAATTATTTGGTAGAGTTGTGGTGGATTGGCAAACGTAATTATTGACAGGGCGAATGTGTGTGGATTTTTTTTTTTTTTTTTTAAATTCACATCCTCGTGGCTGAAAAGTCAAGGTACCATGAGAGGAGAGCGAGCCGATGACAGTGATGCAGGGAAACACAATCTAGCTTGCTGCGTGGCCCCGGGTCGGGCTGCACCGGGGAGCATGCCCTTCTCATTCCGGATTCCCGGAAAGGTCCTGCCAGCCCCCTCCGCTGCTCCGCGAGGCATGCACCAGCTCCCTCCTGCCTCTCTTCCCCGGACAATAGAGGTTTATTAAGAAAACAATGCTGCTCACTGCAAATTGATCGCTTTTTCCCCATTTGGTCTTGAAATTTGCTGAAATACTGTTCTGGTATGTGGTCCTGACTGAAGCTTGCATGAGGGTGAATCCTCTATAGAGGCACTGCCCGCAATTTCTCGGAGGCTTAGGAAGACAGTGCTGCTGCTTCTGCTGTTGTCTTGCTTGATATTCTGTTTTCTTGCTTGATATTCGCATCTGTAGCCATTTTCACTTTGGAGGCAGTGGCAAAGTGTGAGGTTTAAAATGGGATAAGCCTTTTATGGGCCCTTGAAGTGTCTCTCTCCCTTGTCAGCTAGAGTTACCACTTGTTTCAGGGGTAAGAGCTCTTGCGGTTTTCGAAGTATGTTGCAGTTTCCCTGAAGTTCTTGTTCCTGTGACCGAGAGATTGCATGATTTTCTCATTGGATGAAAAATTTAAAAGGAAAAATCGCTTTCACTGTCATTGAGGAGAAGAGTGATAACCAGGGCTTTAAAAAAGATGAATAAAAAAAGAATATCCAATGCTTCTCAAACTCCGGATTTCTAATTTAATGATACTAAGAATGGGGGTGTTGAGTGCTTGGAACTATCACTAAACAGCTTTTGCTTCTTGGATTTCCAGTGCTTAAAGAAATGTTGAACAAAATAAAATCTTTTTCTCCTTTTGAAAAATTTAAAACTTAAATCTTAAAACACACAGAAGTGGATTTAGGTTTTGTAAGATTTTGTTTACGAAGATGCTACATGTGGTACAATAAATGTTGCCTGAAGAAAGCTGAGATTAAGCTAAATCAGAGGGGTTTTTTGAGAATATGTAATTGTATTCCCAAATATAATTATTTTATATTTATATTTTATATAATATTTTTCTTAGGCCTAAAGAGAAACTGTGTTTGCAAGTGATAATCAGAAATAATATTTTTTCTCTTATTTGTAAGTTGTACATATTTGTATACAAATGCCTATGCATATTTTATGGATGAGACTTCTGGTGATGTTAACCCAAAGGTAAGGTGAGAATTTTGTAAACAAAAAAAAGTCACCGCCTTCTTTATTTGTGTATCAACAAGTAACATCTAACTGAGCAGAATGAGGTAATTGCATGTGTAGGTAGACAGGTTGGATAATTTAAAAAGAAAACTGTGGTTTTTTCCTAAACCTCCTGTGGATACCCATGGTATGTTCCCAACAGTATGTTTCAAATGATAGGACGCAGATATTTCTCAACGGTAAAGCTGTGATAATGCTATTTTTTACATGGCAGTAGTCCTTTCCTCCCAGTCTTTGTCTGTTTTGGCTATTTGACTGTAAGCTTTTGGGATCGGCGGGTGTCTCTTACCATGTCTGGTTCCTCTTGTAATGGGGTTCTGTTGTACCACAGAGTTTTTTGTTTGCCGCTGTAATACAATTAGTGCAGATTGTGAGCAGGCTATGTTTTTGCTCTATCTGTGCAAGCACCTAAAATAAGACTGAATGACTTCGTTATCCATTTTCAGGGATGGACATTATTAATAGTAAAGTAGAAACTGCTTTTTAAAAATGTGTCTGAAACTTACCCAGTGGAATCCAACTTTTTAATCAAAATACTAAGGGTGTGTATGTTTTTTCCATAAATATGAATGTCTATTTGACCTTCTGTGAACAAAAAAGAAAGGGATTATTTTTGGCCTTTAAAACAATCAGAAAAAAAGATTTTTGGATGACAGTATAATGACTTCATTCTACAAGTCCTTGGGTTTCTACTTCACTGTGCTTCAGCTGTCTCAGAGTGCTTTATGGTCAGTGTTTTTATACATGGGGAAAACAAAGAGACAAATAAATGTAGGTCAGACTTTTGAGACATGTCTGCTACTGCTGGTTCATGCTTAATCTGCAGTGCTTTCTCAGCTGGTGTATGCATCCATGGTTCATTCTGGAGTGTCTTAGGTTGGACACCAAGAATTAGTGTCACAATAGTATTAACTGAAGTGCCTTGCCCTAATGTTCATGATAAATCACTGGTAGGAGTTGGAGCAGAAATGAAGTTTCTTTGCTTTGGCCGCCAGGCTGCATCTTCCCTCCCGATTTTGATGGCTATTCATTTTCCTAATGGTTATAAATCTCATTAAAAATTGGTGAAAGCATGGGAGAGTGACTGACAGCAGAGCGTGGCCCAGGGTGTTGTGCTCTTCTTACTACCTTTCAGTCTTCCTGCGAAGAAAATATCTGTCGGGGAACCAGGTGCCAATCAGTTCAAGTGTCCTGCTTTCTGCGGCGTGCATGCTTTGTATATTCTCTTAATCGTCCCTCCTGACAACCTACCACTTTGCTTTTGCTTTAGAGGCTGTTAAGATTGATTTCGGAAGTAGAGAGTAAGTCAGGGAAACCTTGACTGCGCTGAAATTTTCAGGATGAGAGTGATCATGCAAAATTACTATAGAAGCAGGGTGTTGCGATCCGTTTTTGGAAAAAGATCGGCAGCTCTCTCTCCCTTCTCATACCTTGGATGTAATATACAAACTTTTTGATGTTGAGCTCTTAAACTTAGGAATCACTTGAGAAGAATATGATAGCAGAAGCATCTCAGAACATCACGTTTCTCTCTAGTGCAATGTAAGCTGGAAGAAGATAGGAAACCAAAAGTAGAAAGTTATATGGACTCTTAAATAGTGGATGTATGAGCCATTGGTGTAAGCTGCTGCAACTCTGCAGGTATTTTTCCGGTAGCTATGCAGTTATTCTAGTTGTGGATCTGAGTGTTGAGTTGTTCTGGCACCTTGCAAAGGTAGCTGCCTGAGAGAATTCTTTGCCCTGGCTGTTACAAGGCCAGGCAGGGCACTGGACATCAGTGATGGAGAGTTGTGAGAGTGTGCCTTCTTTGGATGCTTTGGCTCCTCGATGCTCTGACTATAGCTATGGTGTTCTCTCGTCTGAACAGTTCACTTGGGAGCTTGGCTCTGAGAAAGTGGGAGGAGGGACCAAAACTGTGAAAGGCCCTGTGATTCTTTGAAGAACAGCGTTTACTTTTGCAGCAGATGAGATTTCCATCTACTTGGATGGACTGTGTTGAATGAGATACGTCCGTGTCATTGTCTTACTGCTCAGTAGTGAAATGCCCATAGTTTGAATACCTGTTGATTCCTTGTGGAAGATGGATAAGGAACACAATTGCTTCATCGAACATGATTCAACAGTAAGGTAGAACAGAGAGGTTTACTTGGACATCTGGAGAAAGAGAAAACAACGTCATGTTACAGATGTTGTTCAGTCATTGTTAAACCAGAGGAAAATCCATGCAATTGCTGTAAACTTCTACCTTTAGTAAATAGCTTATAGTAGCATGATTATGGAATTGGAAAAGGAGCTGCAGCTTATTCTTTCAGTGCAGGAATACTGGTACTTCTTCACATATTCCTTACAAAAGGAATAGCAACTCCAGCTGTGTAGTAAGGGCTTGAAGTAGTATTGTTATGAAATGCAGCCAATTTTCTTTCCTGGTATATGGAAGTTAGGAGCATTGATGAAAGGTTACACAAGTGCAGATTATTAGTCATTACTTTGCTTAGTTTTTCTTTCAACTCTTCATAGTTCTTTCAGATCCTTCAGGTGGTGTTTGGTGGTTTGTTTTTTTTTTTTTTTTGGCCACTGCTATTATGGTGACTTTTGGGGAAAGTTTTTAAATTTTTAACTAAAAAGGAGCCTGAAATCCAGAGGCGCAGAACAGGCTCTTCCTCCTCTCCCGAGGAGCAAGAGGCTTGAGTGGAGTCCTGGCACTGAAAATCCCATCTAGTTCGCAACCAAATAATGTGGACATTGAAGAAAACATAAAACTTGTGCTGGCACAGAACTTTGTTACTGAAGGTGAAAGTACAGCCACAGTTAACATGTCTCGTCTCACTGAAAACACGTTTTTCTAAGGTTAGATAATTCATCTTTTGTGATTGCTGTGAATGAAACAGGAAATAAAGCTGGGAAACACTGAAATTAAATGAAACGTGCAGGACCAGACATGCACTTTGGTATTAAATATTGACATGCCCTATCTAGGTAACCACTTTGCCTTTGGAGCCCAGCATTTGCCTGAAGGCTGTGGTGTCTTCTTGCTCTCATGTTTATGGTGAAAAAATTACTGCCATTGAGAAATATTGCTAATTGCTTTTCTCCTAACACTAACTTATGCTTCTTTTGGTGCTACGTCACTGCCTTCCTCGAAATTAATCTTTGTTGATTTATTGTAAGTTATTTCAAATGTCCCCAGTGACTTGGGTTGACTAATGTACTTTAAATCTGGTGAAATCAAATCTGTCGTGGGAGTTGACCATGTATAAAGCTGTTCTCTCATGGAGACAGACGACATGGGAAAGTACTGAACCCTCCTTGATGCTTGCCCAAATATAGGACCAAGTTGCGTTAAACCTGTGGACTGGTGTGTAGGTTGGTTGGTTGGTTTTAAACCTGGGGCAAGTCGGGATTGAGGCAGCACTAACTATATGCATTATCTATATATTGTTAAGGCTGTATGGTACTACAGCGTGGCCCGAGTGGACTTGAAGGGGGAAGGGAAAGAAAGGAAATGATGGTACGAAAAAAATTAAACAAAGCAGCTTCAAGTTAGAGGTCGGTTCTGTGTGCTCTATCTGAAAAGGGAAGTCTTTGAGTTAGTGACTGCAGTGTTCTTGTGACGGGAGCTTTTTGACTCATCTTGAAGGGATGTAGTCCACAGTGCAGCCTCTTAATATGAAGTGAAGATGGCCTTCTGGGGCAGCCCACAGCGTTTGAAGCCTATGCCATTGTATATTCCCTTTTGAGTGCAGTTTAAAAATAATGGAAATGTTTAAATTTGGTGGATGATATGTTTCCTAATGCCTCTTCATTTATCATACCTGCTTTAACTGAGATAAAGATGCCGTGCTGTGTTACATTATCTGGCTTTAACGTCAAGGGTTTGGGAGGTTGTGTGTCTTTACTTGACAGATTTTCTTAGCAGAAATAGGAGAAAAAAACCTACCCTGTGTATCTTCTTGCCTATGCAGTCTGTACCTGGAGATTTTTTGAGAGCTGCTGGCTTGAGACCCGTGTGTCTGATCTAACACTCTTGCTGTGCTTGGATTTCATGTTACCTGATTTTTTTTTTCTCTTGCAGAAAAGCCTGTACAAACAATGCTCTGCTGTTTCCAAACACTGTGAAGTTTTCCCCTTTGCTTCCTGTTTTTGTAGTGTGTTTGTGAAAAGACCTTGTCTTCTTTGCACTGGAGTTAGTGTTAATGTAAATGCATTCAGCGTTAGCTACTGTGTTTTCCAGCACATAGGGACCTGAGTTTCTCTTCAGCAAGCATTATTACTCTTTATTTATGGTAAGACTAGATTAAAAAAGACTTGTGCATGTAGAAGTGAAAGCACAGGCAGTGTTAAATTATGCAGTCATGAGCTTGTTATTTCCCCTCCCCCCAAGTAGACAAGCCAGTTAGTAACCTAGTGATCTATACATGAGGCTTTAATTGGATATATGCCCAGAGTGCAGATTAATATGGAAAAGCTATAAAGGCATGGGTTCACAAACTTTATTTGACCACACGAGGACCGTCTGCATGATCCCATGTGGAATGTGTGGGGGATTCTCAAAACAAAGAAATACCTTCATGTATTTGGGCAGATCTGCATGTAAACCACAGGATACAGAGGTGATGTCTCTGTGTTAAAGTCAATAGACTGTTGATTAAATAGGACTTCCTCAGCCTAGTATTCACTTCATGTTTCTTAGGAATGCTTTAGGTGGGGCAGAGGTGCATCTGTGGCCTCTGTGTGATTTATCCGACTTCTTAAGTTTTAGTTTTGAAACTGTTGAAGTTTTCTTTTTATGATTCTATATAATCTTGACTGCCTTTGGGAGGTAAGGGGGGGCAGCAAATTTCCCTGTAGTGAAATGAAAGCAAGCAGATGTCTTGAGTGCAGCTGGCTAGAGATGAATCATTTCATATAAACTTGCCTGGAGAACGTGATCTTATTCCTCTATAAACCTATACTCCAGAGGGAAGGGAGAATCCTCATTAGTCAATGACACGCTCCTGGCCTAAAATTCCAGTGTTTCTAGTTTGCTAATCACATGAAGCGCATACAGACTACTAGCTGTAGTCAGCAAAGGCTTTCTGAAGTTTGAAAACACTTGTAACACAGATTTTTCTTTTTTGTCTCTTCTGTGAAATTTTTTTCTAAATGAGAATTACAGTAACCCACAATGTTTAAAAACAGCCACAGTCGCACCCTTATGTCCCCCAAACCAGTTTAATAGTGATAAAATCTCTTTTAAATTGGCTTAGTACTGCAATAAAGAGTTTGGTGGCTTAGGAGAGTCCTGTGCAGGCGTAGCTGACCTTCCTGACCCTTCATATGATGGACAGCAGTAAGGCATACCACCTATCTCAAAACTCTCTTCTTCCCCTTTCAGCTTCCTCAGGACTTTCTGGAAAGGGCTGACATGTTCAGAAATGAGAGTGGTGGCCCTGGATCTCACTGTGGAAAGGTGCTGAGCTTGGTCGTACGTCTGGGTCCCAGAGCGATCTACCAACGTTGGCTTCTTCAGCCTTTGCTGCCCTATTTCCTCCCACATCTTAGGTCCTGTGCCAGGATAGCTTTGCAGTTGATTTGTAATATAGCTTAGCACTGGAGATGTGCTGCTTGCAAGCCTTCTGCAGTTCAGGCTATCTTGGTACTGTTTTTTATTCTCTTTGCCATCCTCTGCATGGTTGCATGGCACACTCTTTGGTTGTTCCCTGAAGGTGGTGGGGTGGAAATGTTACCTCCTTAATCAACATGAAGAGTGGAGAGCTGACGGTAACTATGTTCGAATAGTTGCAGAAAATAAGGTAACCCTAATTAAAGTTTTGTGCAAGTAGTTTCAGCATTTGATTCCAACCATTTGCCTGACTAACGAAGACAGGGAATAGTCCTTAGCTCTCTGCCTGCAGCAAGAATATGGGAATTGAAGTGACTCATTCTCAGGGACATGGCAGTGGGAATGAGGCACTGCTGTGGTTGCAGATAATTCCCTGGAAGCCTCCGTTGTGCAGAATGCATTAATTGAAGAGATTCATGAGCTGCTTAATGTCACATCACTTAATTTCCTCATCAGGGAACTGGAAATCTCATCCGTATAGCAAAAACCAGGAGCTTTCTCGTTTGGAGTAAATCTTAACCCTTGTGAAAAGAGGTTTTATATGTTGCCCAGCGTATTGTCCTGTATTGAACCTGTTGCCTTGTAGCTTGAATTTTTTCTTGTCATCCTATCAGCCGTGGGGAGAGAGACAGCACTGTAAAGACATACATTTCTGAGTGCACAGAAGTGAGCAGTGGAGGCAAGGAGGGAACTGTTTGGTGCCCGTTTCTTCAGTGAAGTGCAGCAGAAGGATGGATGCTTCCTGTTTGTAACTGATCGCCATCTGTGATGATTGCATTGGTCTCAGAAGAAGTGACATATCTTTATATTCGACAGACAGGATGTGGCATAGGATACCCCTGCAGAGAGCTGGAAGTATAATGTGATACTGTGTGGTCTTTGCCTGTTCCGGTGTGGATGGGAGCTTACGTATCTTTGGGAACATACTCCTGCAGAGAGTAGCATGTTCCTAGTAGGCAAATCTGATGTGTTGTGTAGGCAGCAGAAAATAAACAGTGCAGCCCACCATTTGCAGATTTAAACTGGAGAAGGGAATGTGCTGCACTTACGGAAATCAGCCTTGCCATGTGTGATACCTCAGTTTCCAGAATCAGATATACCCTAATTCTGTTTTTTCCCAAGTGCCCGTATTTCTGACTTTCTTGCCGATTCTTGCAGATCCAGATGCGAGCTAGTACAGAATGAGTCCCATGGCGTTTGCCATGGTTTATCACATGGCTTCTGAAGACACTGCTTCAGCCTGAGTTTTTATCCCTTTATTAGTTTTATGACATGGGAAATATTGCACAGAAAAGTACAGTTTAACATTTTAATAGCTACTTATTTAAAAAAAAAAAAGGAGAGGGGTGAACTTTTTCTCACTTTTTTGACTAGAAATTAGTAAAAATCAAGATTCCCGCATCTTGATTGAATTTCAACATGTAAAGCATTTCTGAAGGTGATTGTATGTTATAGCTTTTGATCTGATCCTTGACCAAGGAGAGCTGGTCAGTGAGAGGAGATGCCCTTTCCTGTGGCCTTATGTGCTACTGCTCTCCAGAGTTTTGGGAGAATCGGTGAGACCTTAGGGCTGGAGTTGGACACCTTTTGTCTTTCTAGCGTCTAATTCCACCAGGAGGTCGCAGTTATTTCAGTTGCGTGACTCAGGCTCACATCTATCACGAACAGCCATAATGCGCTAGCTACACTCTTTGTCTGTGGCAAGCTGGTTAAGTAATAAGAAGTACCTTTTAGATCCACTAATAACTGAGTTTTCCTTCATCTGTGCCTTTGGGAACATTTCAGTACTTTGCCTGGCAGTGTATCACTGCTCTGAATCGTGTGTGGAAAAATGTCTGAAGCAAATTAAACAAAATGACTTGTGAGTAAAAGATCAAGTCAAAACACTGTCGAGATGAAAATCATTGAGTTGATGGGTGCCGTATATGTGACTGGGAAACCTTTAATGATGCCGGGAGAAAAATGGACCTATAGTAGACAAAGTTGCACTTGAAGTTTCTGTGACTTAAAAAAACTAATCTCTTTATTCCTGTGACTTACTATTTCTGTGGTCACATGACACGAGCTATTGTGAACACAAGGAGTCTTAGTAGAAGATCCAACAGGTTGCCTATTCCAGCAAAGTCTGCTTTGAGACTAAAACTCAAGAAATTAAGGTGGAGAGAGTAGGAGTGAAAAAAAAAAAAAAATTATTCTTCTGGCATTATATTTGTGGCTTGGCACGCCTAGATCCTGGGAGTCCCTTCCATTGTTTTTACTCATAGCATCTTTCTCTCTTGTTGGGAATCACTAAGAGTGATTTGGCATCTGTACCGTACTAGTAAAAACAATCTTAACTACTTATAATTAATGCATTGTGTAAGCTGGCAGTCACTGATTTGAGGGGATGGAATAACAAACATAAGGACAATGTGAATTCTGCATTGACTGGCAATGTATGTCAGAGAAAGAGCTGCTTTATTTATCTGGTGCTGAATTGCTTTAGTGTGTGGACTTTTAAATGAGCAGCGCTTTAAGAAAGTGTATCAGTTGCTTGAGCTGAAGCCTATATCTTGGCTGAAAAAATGGCATAATTTTATATCATCATCTGTATCGTGACATGAAATCTTTATGAAGAGAAGATGCTGTCATCTTTTCCCTGTTGTATCTATCTCGTTTTACTAGGTGGGAAAATAAACCATTGACCTGAACTGGTTATACTGAAACAACCTTCCTGTGTCCTGTTGCCCCCCCTTTTTTTTTTTTTAATTAGGGTGGCTTAGTGTAAAAACAAAAAAGCCAGAGTGAGATCCAGCAAGTGAAAGAATGGTGGTTTTCAAATGATGACACTAGTTTTTGAGTTTTGTTGTTCTTTTCTTATCAACAGTTAATCCACAGCAAGATATTTAAACAAAACAATCTACTTGGATTCAGTTTTAAAGTGTTCCCAAAAAAGTCCTCTCTTTATTGGTTCAGACTTCTGTGGTCCCTCTTTAGGATGTATATGTGTGTCTAATTCAGTTGAGAACTTTTAGGACAGTACTTGCTTTCCTTTGTTTCTTTTATTTTTTGAGCATTCCTTCCCACATCGAAGTCGTACAAAACGCCTCTGTTTCCCTATGGGAAGAGGACCGTTTTAGCGAGAGTTGATGTTCTGGGCAGTATATCCGAGATAACTATAGATACTAGAGGAAGCAAAAGCAGCCTCAGGAACAATAGGGAGGCTTTAAAAAGCTGTTTAATTTGTGCCAAGCTGCTACTTTTTTTTTTTTTTTGGTTGTCATAGAAATGTGCCAGTCCGTGTCTCTCACAGATGATCTCACTAAATGAATGGCTGTGCAGGATGAGTCTGGTTTCAATGAAGATGTTTATACTTGAAGAACACAGATGGACTTAAACCACAGCCCAGAATCTAAACACCCCTGAGCTCCTGGGGGAGGGGAGTGATAGGAAATGAAATCTGGATTTTATAGCTCAGGCCTGCACATGTCCTCCTTGATTTGGCTTTCTGAGTTATTATGGGAAAGTAGGGGAGGAATATTAACTGCAGTAAAGAGGGCTTGTTTGTTGTTGGACTTTGGGGGGGGGAGGATGATTTAATATTTGGCCCAGCACCATTGGGCTGGAAGAACTTCCCTGCCTAGACGTCTTTGCAGGACCGTCATGGCTGAGGTTAATTGGTGGCAGAGACGTTATGCTAATGTGCAGTCCTTAGCAGGTAATTATTCTGTCATTTCTGTACTTCTGTTGCTCTGTCTTTTGACATAAAATATTTTGAATGAGAGCTGACAATGTTATCTCCCGCACTGCATGTAAAATGCTGGGATATAGGTTTAGTAGAAGTTTACACTTAAGTTTTGCTGGTGCAAATGAGTGCAGACTGCAGATGGTAGAAGCAGCATCAGGCCTATGAAATACTGAAGAATTTGCAGACGACACAACTAATAGTCTTCAGTGAGGTGTGTCATTGAGCGTTGAACAAATGTAGTGCAGTCAACAAACACAGTGTACTATGTTGAATGGGGCGGTGTTCAGTGCGGGCAGAAATGTCCTTTGCAGGATTTAGTCTCCGGATTGTTTGCTTATGAGCATAATTCTGTGAATTCTTTTTACTTCCAAGAAGCCCATTAATTCTTTATTTTCATCTACCTTTGGCACTGTCAGAATGCCTCAAAGGAACTTAGGTGTAAAATGACAATAGCTATAGTATCTCCAGGGTTTTCAGGTATCCGAATGATTTGTTTATCTGGCTGTCTTGCTTTCCTTGGTTTTCTATTCCTAGAGCTGGACTGCCGGAAATGATGCATGTTGCTGAATGCAGAATAGTCCTTGCTGTGCCAAGGCATGTACTTGGAAGAATGGGATACTCTGTCCTATTAATTGGTATATATAATCAAGAATATGGAATAAATGGAATAAACTGGCTGATTCTGGGTTTTGTGGTTGTAGGTTTTTTTTTTCTTTTTTTCTTTTTAATATTCCCAACATGTGGGAGGATGGAAGGTAGCATCTTTTTAAATGAAATCCAGCCTTGCCAGAAGTTTTCATTGTTGGAGAATACTTTAAGGACTTTCCACTCAAACCTATTTGAGTCCATTTGAGCCTTGACTTTGATTACAGTGTTGAATTCAGCTGTGCAGACTCTTCTCTTGATACTCTGTTTTTGCTTGTTATTCACTTCCAAGTGTCCTGCTTGAACTTGTATTGGTAGGCAGGTTGGGCTAGAATTGCCTTGCCTTTTAATGAAAAATATTTATTTTAAGGTAAGATGAATTCTTCACACTCAACAAGGTTCAGGAAGCACAGTTTCTACGTAGAGAAATTCCTCTTCTGCTAGCCTGACCCATGTTTTGTGGGATCTTAAAAGGTCCCAGCACTATTAAAGACATCGCTCAGTCAACTGATCGAATGCTTGGAGGGGGAAGAGGGACTCATCCCTTACAGTTAGTGGAGGTGCAGTCTCATGCAGGTGAGGAGGACACTAGGTGCATGTCATGTGCTGTGGATCTCGGCACTTTGTTGGCGCTTGCTGTCATGCAACTCCAGTCAGTTAGGAAGGCTGCAGGTGAGGAAAGTGTTGAATAAAACCAAAACAGTTGATTTACCCCAGGTCAGTAAAAAGCCGGAGTTACTGTATCCGTTTCCTGCTTCCCACCAAGGGGACGGTCAGCTCGGCAGGGACCACGGGGCCAGGAGCTCCTGTGTTCCTCCAGCTCTGCCACTGACTCACAGCCCCCCCCGGGAAAGTGGTTGGGAGCCCTGTGTGCTTTCCCACTCGAGAGATGGTGTTAATAGGCTTTCTTACTGTAGGTATTTATTTTAAGGGTTAATCCGTTAGGCTTCATCAACTGGAATTTTTGAGACAAATTCATTTCTAAAACTAGTCGGGTTTTCTGATAGAGCTCTCTGAATAATTTGTCCTGTATTTCTTCTAATTTTGTAATAAATAACAAAAATTGACAATAGCTTTTTCCCAAAACATCTCCTTCATTCATTTTTGCAAGGGCCTTCCTGGAAAGGGAGCACACAACTGATACATTGTATTTAAGGAACTATAAAGTGATCAGCATGACTGCTGCCAAATGCGTGGAATTAAGATGGAAACAGTTAAATGACCATTTAAAAATATTTTTTTTTCAGTTACATCCTAGAACTCAGACCACGATATTTTAAACTGAAGGAAGTTTTTTGGGTAATGCCACTGTTTTCAGTATGCCCTGGATAGGTTGAAATAGCATGTCAGAGCAGGAATACTAAATGATCAGAGAGGCTATGTTTTTGTAGGACACGTTTGCTGTCCTGCTTGCGTGAGAAGTTTGCAGTGATGCAATAGTATTGAAAATTATCACTTTCACTGTAGGACCATCAATGCAGTGCTATTGGAAATTACCACTTTCACTGTAGGAGCATTCACTTTTCATCTGAGGTCATTAAAATCATCTTGTTTTTACTTTTGTAATTGGCTTAGGTTGCCCTTCTGGGGGGAGAGGAGGCTTGGAGTTTTTGTTGGTTTTTTTTTTTTTTACTTTTAATTTGAAACACAGTTTTAACATTTGGATTGTTTGAAACAAAAACAAGAGAAGTCCCAACATGAGCAGAGAATATTTTTAAAGGACTTTATGGCTCTAAGTTCCTAACACAGTCCAGATGTCTCCTATCTCTGCTCTTTCTGTAGCATTTTCTGGCGCAGTGTTGTTGGATTTTGAACTTGGTCCAAGCTGTATGCCAAGTCCTGAAATAAAGTAAATCAGTGAGTTGTTCTTGGACGTTTCTCCTTAATCCAAACCAACCCAAATCAAACTTTAGCTCTGACCTCAGGACTGCACATTCAAATATTTTCCTTTGCCTCCTCAGTTTCAAAGTAGCAAAAGCAGGAGATTACCACTTTGCAGTATTTAAACAGAGGCTTGTGCGACAGAGGCATGCAGCTGAAGCAACTGCGTTACTTGGGACCTGGTGCCGGTTAAAACACCAGGGATATTTGCCAGCGCTGTGATTCTTTGTCGTGACTCCTGTTGTTGGGACCACACTGGAAAAGGGTTTATTTGGAGGCGTGCATCATGTCAACAATTAGATAGCAACCAAAGGAAATATTCTGTAGTGCTCTTTTGCAAATGTTTCTGCCTACATGTCTTAGAAACTATATCGATAGGAGAAACCCAGTAACCCCCAAAACATGAGAACTAAGTTCTAGGATAAACTGAGTGTCGTTTATCTTTCCTTATGCAAGCACTTGTCTCCATTGTATTTAAGCACTGCATTGAAGTTGGCCTAGCATGCAAATAAACTGTGACTGAATGGGCCACCTATTGTTGTTTAACATTGTAGTGACAGCACAGCAGCTAATGTGGGGAAAAATGTATTGGGAAGGTAGTGTTATTTTTAATAACAATTTGTTTGCTGGACTGAAGGAGACTTAGCAGTATGTGATGCAAATCGTTTGCAGAGCATCAGCAGGTTTGAGATCTGTTGGTTTAATTCTTAGCTTTTATCTTCTGATTGGCCAGGTTCAGATAAGTTTAATTAAACCATATCTATTTTCCAACCCTTTGTTAGACCCAGCTTCCACTGAAATCGGTGTGAAGATTTCCTTTGGCTTAGCGGGCTTTGCACTGTGTCCTCAAATGTGCGTGGTCTGCCGAGTGTTTTGGTGTAGCTGATCATCCGTGGTACAGACAGTAGTCAAAACAGGTAGGATGCAGGAGTCTGGAGGCATTTCAGACAGCGCTGTCTTGCAGTGGGGAACAAGAGTTTCTATCACGCTTTGTATTGGCCTCAGGTCATGTTCTTGGGATTCCCACTACAATTGTATATGTGGCTGCTCAGGAAATACTAAGATAAAGTTTTCTGTAGAGTAAAAGAAAGCTCCTTTTTTAACAATGGAGTAGCAATGACCCTATTTGGTAGAAACACAGCTAGGAAGGTTTACTTGCCTGACTGTATTACGTATTAGCTGGGCCAGTAGGATTACTTTATTTTTATTAATCTGTTTTATTCCCTTGGGTCTTCAAGCCAATATATGTCTTTCTGACTGGATTCTATATAAATGTGAAATGGGTAACTAATAGATCCTACCTTGGGGCCAGAGAGCACAGAATTTGCCTTTTAGAAGTAGCCAGAACAGCCACATGCATGAAAATAATTAATGATTCTCATGACGAATTCTCTAACTTGCATTAAATGTTCACCAGCACATTCACATGCTACGTGGTAGCAGTTGGACATGCGATTACAAAGTTGTTATGCAGCAATGAATACCAGGGACAGCAGTAAATGAGTTCTTCTACAGAGAAATGCCATTAAAAAAAAGAAAGATTTCAGCCCTGGTGTGTCTTGTAATTCTTCTCTCACTTAGCAGAGCTTTTGTATACATATGAGTCTGTTTCCTGTGAAATGCCGAGTTTGGTGCTCATCTCTTGGTCATTCAGGACTCTCTTGCTTTCTATGTGGAGCATCAGGCATGGACGGAGCAGTCATCCTAAGCTTCCCTTGCTTGTGCACTGTGCAGGGGTTTTCCCCCTGAGCGTGGACCTCATCTGAACTCCATATCAGAACCTCTCTGCTCTGTATGTTGGCTCCTCGCACAGGGGCTAGACCTGGTTGTTACGAAGAGTGACCTTTCCATCAGGGCTGACCCGCCGAGCTCATTGGCACGGGATCAGGAAACATTCCTGACTCAGTCTGGTCTTCTGCTGCTGGTATTGTTGTAGCACCCTCAGCCTAAACACTGTGATTTGCGTGATATACCCCCACATCAGAAATTACCTGGATATGTGCAATTAGGTTCCCATCTTTGTCATATCACAAAGGATGTAAAGGTAAAGGTGGATTTTGTGCTCTGCCCTGGAGGAACTGGGAATCAGCCTGCCAAAGCAGGAGGTACATATTAGAGTCACAGGAGGTTTTCTTTCTGCTGCTCAGATCTTCTCGCTAGAAACAGCTTAGCAGAGATGCTGGGAGAAAGGCTGCAGCAGGCACAACCTTCGTATGTGTGTTTGCAGATAGATAAAAACTGTTCAGGAGATCTTACGGCCTTCGAAAAAGGGTTGGTTGGAGATAAAGCTCTGTCAGGGGACAATGATAAAGGAACTGAGGCTGAAAATGAAAGAGCTGCTGGGTGATAAGAGGACGCTCCTGTGTTTTGAGAGCTGGACTTCAGCTAGATAAAAATCTTAAAAGCCCTGTGCAGATCAGCAGAATAATGGTCTTGCCTAGGTTTCGCTTAATTTTCCTTCTGCCACCCAGGCTGTAGGAAGCAGTTTTCATGCTTCCCTGGCAGCAAGATTTTTGAATGTGGGAAACCTGATAGTGTGTCTGCTTAACTACCAGACTTTGGCCTGATGCCCTTTCTGGTTTCCTTATGGAGTAAGTGCAGTGATGGGAAGAATGTGCTTCTTACACATGTAGTCATCTTGGTGGTAGTAAACTGTAACACTGATACCCTGTTTAGCCTACCTCTGCCTGCAGAGCCATTGCCACGGTACGTGGGGGTTACCGACAGGATAACAAGAAGTCTGCTTTAGGTTTTGAGTGCAAAAGAGAAACTAGAAGTGAAAAGAAATTTTTTTTTTGTCCTTTTTTTTTTTTTTTTTTGAGAAACTGTAGGTGTTTGTTTTAAACTGTCAACCAAGTGCACGTAATCTAATTTACTCCATTGAAACCTCTGTAGCGAGTGTTAACGTGCAAACAGAAAGCCACCGCTGTATGCTAGCAGCAGTTTTCACGAATTAGTCCATTTTAACTGCACTTAATGTGGCCAGTTCCTGCAAAATATGAAGAGAATTTGCTTGGGTGTTTAAAAAGCTGTGCTACAACCAGTTGGATGACTTGCAGTAGATGTATATGAAAAAAACCCCATACATTTTGGAGAATTCCCTTTACAATTTTACGTTTGTAAAATTGCTTTAGTATCATTTTGCGTGATGTTCAAGTCAATGGAAGGGAATTTAAAAAACCTAAGTAAGAACAGGTACCCACTTGGAAGCCCCAGTCTGTATGTATGCCTGATGGCTTACCAAATTGAATTTGTAAAGCTTACTAAACAAAAGCAAAATGTTTTGAATTATAGGAATATAAACTGAAAATATTAAGGTGATGAGTTTGTACTGGAGACAAAAGACTTCTGAAATTATGAGAAAATAGTTTTACTTTATTTGAATTTTAATGTTTGTATGTTGTTTGTTTTTATTTGGGGTATGTATTTAGAAAATCAGGTTGCTGGATATGTGTGCTAATTTCAAACTTTGCTTTCCAGCAGTCCCAAGTGGAAGTGAAACTGTAAGGTGTCAAGCATGCTAAAAATGGATTTAAGATCCTGACGAATCAACAGCTAGGACATGTAGGTCTTGATACTGCAAAATACTGCATACTCTGAAATCCTGTTGGAAATTGAGTGCTCTGCAATGTGCAGAATTGGAGCCAAGAAGCTATCAAGCCAGGTAGACGTGCACTAGGATGTGATCTGGCAAACACTCATTTCATCATGACAGAGCTATTTGTGATGGTAAATGCTTACAGGATCCTTATGACTTGGTCCTGAGCTACAGCCACGCCCGACTGCAGTGTAGAAGCTTGATGCAAAGCCTAATTAAATTGGGGGAAGTTTGATTTGCCTACTCTGGCTTTTGGATTAAGTCTTGAGACTTTAGTTCTGAAGAAGACTTATTTAGTGTATAAGTAACATATACACTAAAAAGCATGATTTCTAACAGTTGCTATTATTGGAGAGTGCTTTGTTTTTCTGCTGGGAAGTGTAATTTACAAGGAAGAATATTTCTAAAATATTTTAGAAGTTTTATATATAGTACGTGTCAAGTGGCAAACTGCTTATTGGTGTGGTGTCACACGAAGGGGTGTTTATTAGTACTCATTAAGATTGTCTGGTGTAGTTCTGCCACTTCTTCAGATACTCGTGGACTGTTACCCTGTTGAATCTGATAAATCATGATGTGGTTTCTCATGATACGCTTTACAATTGGGCAGTATTACCTGCCTATCTTTGGCAGGGAAGTGGAGCCATATACTCTTGTCCAAAACCAAATCCAAAGTCTGTGGCAGAGCAAGAAGTGGAAGAACAACTTCAGAAGTCCAAGCTAAACAATGGAACTGAATGAATATTGAAAAAAAAAGATTGTCTTGTATACAGGCATTTCTAACCCTGATACAACCTTCTCTTAACACGGCAAGGCAGTTGTTATTACAGACACCTTTGGTGATTAAGTTTTTTCAGGTCAAATTGTGTTTGAGTGGTACAAAGATTTTTGTTTAAAAAAAAAAAAAAAAAGAAAAGCTGATTAGCTGTTGTTAAAAGAATATTCCCTTCTGGAAATGCTCAAGAAATTTTACGGAATTGTTCCGACACTAACCCACCCCCCCATCATGAAGGTTTTTTGAGAAATTATGTCTCTAATACTTGGTGACAGGTTTATATCTTCAAATCCTTGTACAAACACGAAATAAATCATTTAACTATGTGCTACTGGAAAATAAGGTTCAATGTTCAACTGTAGTGCCTCATTCAGCCTTTTCTCTTTCCAGTTTCATTCACCAAAGAATTTCTCTTAAAAGGATATTTCTTAGTCATGGGTGACTTGTTCTGCGGTGGTGAAGGTGTTTTCTGATCCTCTGTCTGTGGCTTAACACGGCATTATTAATCTGTTTTCCCAATCATATGTATGAATATATAATAAAGGCCCGGAAAATAGGTCAGCATCAGTCAGTATCTCCATCTCCAATATTGCTAAAACACCTTGCTTGTCAGTTCCTACATTTTATAACTTTCTTGTTGCTGCTTTTTCATTGTTTCTTTATCTCTGGAAGGTCAGAGATTAATTTTAGAAAGCAGGTTTTCAACTTGCCTGACGAATATGTTATTATTAATTTCCGTATGGTACCAGACAAGCGTTTCTTCCACTTCATTAGCATTGTTGTTGACTGTTTGCTGAAGAGTTGTACTGGTAAGTCTGCATTTCTGTCCCTCGGGGAATGAATTGGAAACCCCCTAGTAACAGCTAGGGGGAAATTAATGCTACACCTTCCTAATGGTGAAGGGAGAGTAAGAAAACAAGTGTTGCAGATTTACCTGAAATTACCTAGTTAGAAGGGACGGCTGCAAGAAATGAAAGTGAAGAGAGTAATTCTGGCTGGAAAAGTTGCTCACAGATGAACGTGATGTCAGGCGTGATGTTTTCTCCATTTCAGTGAGTCAGATTTTTGTTCTGTTTGTCTGAGTCTTTCAAACGGCAGCAGAGGAATGATAAACACTGGGACTGGAACCTTCTGAAAACGGAGCCATTTTTTCCTTGGGAAGAGTTTTACTGCATGTGGGAAACTTGTTCTGACCAGAATTGCAGAGATTTGATGGCACTGTATTATTTAAAGAATTGAGGGCATTCATTCTCTTTCACCCTAAACGGGGTCTTGCTGTACTTGTGGTCTCCTGAGCAAATCCTTGTGTCTTTATTTGTGTGGGTTTTTTACTGCATTAGGCCAGTAGCATTCAATAAACGACGTTAACTTTATGTAGTTGTTAAGTGCACTGACCTTTAGTATTGGTTTGCACAAGCCGTGCACAATGTGAGTACCACTGAAATACCATGGCTGATTTAAGCAAGTTGCTGTGCTGCAATCAAAATATGACTTTTCTATTACTACACAGATGCTTCGTCAGTGAGAGCACCACTTTTTCCCAGAACTAGTTCTCTCTTCCTATCTTTCGATGCTTTGGTACCATTTCTCTTTCGGTCTTGGTTTCCTCACCTGAAAAATAGAAATAAAAATTCCGTGTCTTCAGGAATAAGCAGGTTAATATTTGCTGAGTGCTTTGAAGCTGTATGGTCCCATGATACGCTGTACGGGGTCAATGTGACTATTGCTAAATCACACTCTAGTCAGAATTACAGTCATTAATAGCCCTGAGTCTGGGGAAAGAGTCACTGCAAATACTGTAACAGCTACTTTAACTGTTTCCTTTTAAGCAAACAAAACCTCTTGACATTTCTGCTGAGCAAGTTATAATGGCTTAACTTATTAAAATGCTACAGAGTGTGTTCTTCCTTACTGGCCACAGTAACCTTTTTTCTTTTCATTGAACCAACTGATTAGTGAAATTCCACCAAAAATGATGGCAGTTCTTCAGCTCAGTGGCTTTGGAGAATGGCTTTCTTGCTGTTACTGAAGTTTGTGCCCTCAGCACATGCAAGCTACAGTAATTCAGCGACAGGAGAAAAGGGGAACCTAGAATCTGTGACGCATGTTCAGTAATTCTACTTCCCATTCCCGGTGACTTGGCTTTGGGTTTTCAGCACATTAATCAGCTTTATGGAGGGGAATGCCCTGTTTTAACAAAATTTAACTCCGTATTTCCCAGTGGGTTGATGCTACTGTACCAGGTATTCTTTGAGAGATCAGGAATGGGGAGAGACTGATTTCTGGTGGGATGCCTTCAAACAGCTGTGCTAGGGGCTCACAGTTTCACCATGACAAGTACTGTAGAAGAGGTATTTTTGGCTTCAGGACCTCCCTGTGCGGTACACATTGTGCCTCCTTGAGAAGAGAAGAGTGAGACTACACATGCATTAGCATTCTGCAACGTGAATGGGAAGAATGGAAGAGGAGGAAGCCATAAGATCTGAGTTCTTGGCTACAAAGATTACTTAACATAAACTTTTAATATCTTGGATTTGCCTCCTGTAAAATGGAGGCAATTTCTCCACGCTTAATCACCTAATAATAGTGATCGAATCATGGAAAAACAAAAGCAAAACCAGCCCCCAAAGGAAATAGTGGAGGTTGGAGAAGCTATTAAACTGTTCCTCAGGTATGAACTGGTTAGAAATTCTTCAGTCAATCCTCTCCTTTGTTTTTTACAAAACAGAAAGTGTTTCCATAGGGAAAGTGAATGAAAATATTGCAAATAAAAATATAGCACTAGAAGAGAGAACTGTAATATTCTAATTTAGTTAAAAATCTGTGTGAAAGTGTGGGATTATGTTCTCCACTGTGGACAACTAAGAAAACAAGAGTGGTTGCCAGTTGAATGTATGTTTGGATAAATGTGTGCTTGCAAGTGAGAGATGTCAGGAGAAAGGAAGTGGGTTAGTCCTTTCACATTATTCTCATTTTGTAGGTCTCAGCTTTCTGCTTTGTGAACTGTTGTGAGAGATGTGCAAGGTGAAAGGTTTATTAGTCAAAAGATTCAGGAAGTAGATTCAAATAAAAAGAAGAACAACCCCAACAACTAAACCCCCTTCTTAGTCTTAGCTAGAATGAACTGCAGTAGGCAGCTCCGTTTTGGTTTGCTTTTTCTCTCAACTGGAGCTCTGATGTTGCTCAGGCCTTTCATTAGGAGGAATCCTCTCCCAGATTCACGATGGGACTATGATGAGCTTGGAGAGAGAGGGGTGAATTTTATCTCATTCGTTTCAGTAGCTGATCATAACTAGGCCCAAATATATTGTTTCTAGGATTGGTGTTGCCTGTTGCCTTTTTTTTTTTTTTTTTAATCCTTTTCTATCTTATTTTGTCCTGATATGATGATTCTGATTCAATAGACGAATAAAAGTGGGAGAGTTACTGGTACTGAGCGGAACATTTACAACTAAGGGTCCTGTTGATGCTGGGTTTCTCTCACACATTGTCTGGGCTCAAGAACTGTAGAAGTTCCTAAGGATGCTCTTTCATGGTTTGGTTTAAGCTTGACTTAATCCGTACTGGAAACAACAGGTTTATCTCCCCCAAAATTGCCATCCAGTCCCATCCCGCTTGTATACCTGCTTGACTTGTGCAGCTGCATAGTTAGATTAAGGATCAACCTGCAGATTTTTTTATTGTTTTATTTGTTGTAGGGTTAATTTTTAGCCTTCAGTTCTCAGTTTAATCTGCAAAATTTATGTCTCTCAAATTTTCTTTTGAGTGGGTAGGAGTTGAGGGTACTCAGCCCTTTCGAGAAGCCCTCGATGTTTTGCAGGATTAGACCACAAAGTGCTGTGGTGATTTGCAGTGTACGTATTTAGATCAGCCTGAGGTACTTCGGGTAGAAGATTATTTGGGGAAAAGTGGGGGAGTTCCTGCTTTTCTGGTGCAGAAAAAATTCAAATAATTTCTCATAACTTCAGGCTGTGAAGGTTTTGTTTTAGGAGTTTGCATGTGACGGGCGTATCCTGTGAGGAAAGAAAGGGTGTTTATCTAAGATGCACGGCAATGAATGACAGGACAAAGGTTAGGTGTGTGTTGAAAAGGCTGGGCATTGATTTCCTAAAGATGTTTTCTGAAAGCTATAGCTATCAGGGAGCGGAGACCGCCCTCTACACAACTGGGCATGTTTTGATCAAAAGTCACTGAAAAAGGTATGTCAGTCTGACTTTTAATCTCTTACGGAGAGATGATAATACTGTCAGCTTTCTCATACTTTACGGAAATATACTGTTATGTTAAAGTCTGGCTCAGTGGTTTTGCATGGACTTCACCCCGTATTTAAGATAATTGCTGCAATATATTTCTGCCTGAGAATAAATTGATTTCTGAATGGCATAATTATTTCTTCACTGCTTATCAAACTGGTCTCTCCAGGCAGTTTGTTTAAAGATCAGATCCTTTGCACTCATGGGGGCACTGCGGGAAGGTTTGTTGCTGGATTGGTAAACAATTAAAAAAGCCAAAATCAGAAAACACTGAGCTTCATGAAATAGAGCCTGGTAGGTATTTACTTTGACTGTCAGGTCTAATTAAGCTTTATGTTCCCTCAATTTTTAAGAATAATGCATGACTTTAATTGGTAGCTTAAGAGCCTTTAACATACCTTTAGCAGTTCTGTCCTCAGCACCTGCATGAGCTGGTCGCCACTCACCGTAGCAAAAAACCGATGCTTCGTTCCTGCTAAAAAGCCCCAGTATATCCCTCTGCTTTGTCCATGCATGTTTCATTCCCGGCTTACTGAGCTGCCTTAGATAAAAACAAAAGCAAGGGAGAAGCAAGAAGTGGATCTGTTGACAGCTATGACAGAGATCAAATTCCAAGCCAGGCCATGGGATTCCTGAGAAGGGGCTACTTAAACAGGACTTGCCTTTGATTAATTGGAGATAGGGTGACACCTTGGACGTCAGAACTGTATTTGAGCTTGGAATCAGACGCAGAGGGTCAAAGAGATGAGGTGCTTAAGGGCTGAAACGTGATCCCTGCCGCTTCCCTCCCTCCCTTCTCCCCTTTCTGGCTGTTGTACAGACCTGCAGGTCCTGCTCATGTGGCTTCGTTTTACCTTCAGCACTAGCTCTGCTAACCATGAGTTCAGAAGCTTGCAGCAGAATTGGTTGCTCTTCTGTACTACCCGATGTTTCCTAGCATTGCCACCCTAGAAATCAAACTTCTTTACAGCCTTGCAACCCCCTTGGTTCAGGCTTTGGAAACTTCCATTGCCCAACTAGCCTTTGAAAACTTGCTTATTTTGCCCCAAGCAAGTTTCTCATCAAGGACAATGTTTTTTGAGTGGTTAATCACTTTTGCTTATCTTCCTTGATAGCAACTGTTCTACATGCCTTCCCCCCCTGCCCCCCTTCTTTTTTTCAAGTGCAGATTGCCAATATTAAAAAAACAAGAAAGAAAGGAAGGTTTATGGAAATCAAGATTTACTGCCTTCAGTGCCTTGTTAGTGGATGCTATGGAGAAATGCAAGGAAATAGCATACAGTGTTAACCTAAATTTAGTTGAAAAATTAAAAATCTGCGTTTTCTTGATATTTGGTCTCTTCTCCTTCCCTTCACTCTTTCCTTGGGCTGTGGACAGGTTTACTTTAGCCAGACCGCTGACCCAAGATGAAAGACTTGGAATGGAATTCAACTTACGTGGCTTCAACAGTATAAAGCTTGTTATAAAGGCATCTAATTAAACCAGTCTACTAAAATCCTTTTGTTGTCAGCTGAATTCGGTGGCTGCTGAGAGTAATTCATACTCCGCATGTTTAATCGTTTATTGTCCAAAGGACAGTCATGTAGTCGGGATTTAAATCCGGCATTTATGGAGCATGGATGCTCCTGGGCAGTGCAGGTTACAGTGAGGCTACCTTTCTATAGCCATTGTGTAGGGTCTTAGTGATAGTCCTGAGTGTGTGTCACCTATAGATTTAAATGCTACAGGGCTTTTTTAATTGGACCCATATGTTGAGTTCTTTTTGTCCTCAGTGAACGCACATCAGAGGCGTGGTTACAGGTTTGCAATCACTCGACTGTCTGTAAGTGCTTGGGGGCAGGAGGCAGCACCTGCAGCTGGTTTGCTCAGCGGTCACTTGTGTGCCACACTGAACTCCAAGCATCTTAGGGAGACCAACTGACAGAACAAAGGTTTTTAAAATATGCAGGACCATTCTTTTTAAGGCAAGTATACTTTAAAAGTATTTAAAGCAGCGGTTTGAAACTGCACGAAAACCTCCAGAGATGAGGAAATTACTAATTAACAAAGCTTTCAAACTGTATCCCATTTTGAGTCTGGCCTACTTTGATTGTGACCAGAAGCTTTCAGTATGTAAAGACTTTTCAGCTGTTACCAACACTGTTGTTCAGGAGTGTTTTTCTGATTTTGGTATTTTGATTATAGAGATGTCCCGGAAGCGTTGCCTTTCACTGAGCTCCTCAGCAGGCTGGTAGCTAGCCCACTGGATTTTCTCCTGGGCAGATCTGAGAAATATTAACAGGGATACTGTGAGATGACGACAGTCCTTTGGCAGGTGTTTCTCCCCATAAGCTGCTGGCTGGACTCCTTTTTGAGTGTTGTTCTTCCGAGTTCAAATTAATAATAACTAAAACATCCTATAGAATTTCTCTTAAGCAAGCACTTGAAGGCTAACTGTTGGGGGAGCATAAATTACTACATGTTGCCATTTTGGAGCAGTGTCTTGGGAGTCTTGGCTATGTTTTCGTTACCAGAAGAGTTATAAATCCAGTTCTACACTAAACTTAGTCAAAAGGCTGGGAAATGATTTAGTATAGTGAATAGTTCTGTTCCCTTAATTTAGGGCCATTAAACGATAGGGTGCTTTCAGTAAATTCAAGTGACCTTGCTTTTAAAGCATACTTCTTAATTGAGGTGATCCTGCATTGAAAACTGTCAAAGATGAAACACCTCTTTGGAAAAAAAAGAGGCAAGCAGTGTTTGTGTTACGGCCAGAAGGGCTCTCTGTGGTAGCGTACTCTTTACAAAACAAATAATTACACAAAAACACATGCTAAGAACAACATGGTTGAGGAATTTGATTCATTACCTGAGCATAATGACCAAAGTTTGAACCCAACATGCAACCAAGAGGCCGTTTAAAACAATTATGTATTTTAAATGGGGAGACATAAAAGGCAGCAGAAGAGTAGCTTTCCTTGTGGTTTACCTATGGCCAAAGGCCTTTTCACCTTTCTGCATGCCATAAATGAGGTATCATGGAGGTTGCACAGGGTTCTCCCAGTTGCTACCAATCTTTAAAAGCCCATCCTGAACCCCCAGGCTTTTATCAGCGGGTTTACAGCCTCTGTTAAGGTAGGGTTTGAATCTGACCAGCGAAAGGATGAGGTCGTGCCTGTTATGTGATATGACTCTGCTGCTGCTGCTGTTCTTGGATGTATGGTAGATGGCCAAGGACCTTAGCAGGAGGCTGTATTTGTGTGGGTTGACCATGGGAAGAGATTATCAACTGTGTAAGCTTATTTGTTCTGTTTTGAAGGAGCCTTTGAGTTTTCACTGATGATGCTGAACAATGTGAAGTTGTCTGGTTCTGGACTTTGTTGGTTTTCTTTTTTTCCTTTCTTTTCCTTCATGGCTTTTGAGACTGGCCTTAGAATAAGCCTCGAGTGGCTGCTCTTTTTGTGGCTGGATCGTTATTTGTAAAAATGAGCAGTACTGCAGAGTTACCATGGAAGCCATGCAAATGGCATTTCTGGAGCACAAGTTGCAATGACAGGGAGACAGGACTTTTTAAAATAAAAGCCTGGTTTTAGCTGCTCTTCCTTGTTTTTAAATGACATGTGGTTTTGTTCACATGAATGTTCTACATATATAATCCATTTTTGTATGTTCTGTACATTGAGCAATCCATTTTACAGACAGTTAAAAATCTAACTTACTCATTAAATGGTTTTTTTTGTTTTTTTTTCACTGTTGGGAAGATCTCAAAACTGGAGTTGTTTCATAATCCCTCAGCCTCCCACAAAATTATTTTGCTAAAACTGTGGCTTTCTCTAATACATGGTTTTCAGGTTTGGCAGCACAGTAGTGCTTTTGTTGTTCAACTCATACAACAATAGATTAATGCGAGGCAGACCTGCGTGCTAGAAATAACTAAGTTAATTGTCTCTGGAGCCTTTGAGATTTTCATACACTTCTGAGATAGGGTTACTCGTCTTCAGTGCAGTACTGTAAATGAGACTGTTTCATCAGTTTGTATTTGTATTCCCCATATCACGGTGTATCTGTGAGCCCCAGGCTGGGAGCTGGTGGCTGTACAGATGCAGAGCACAGGGACAGCCTCTGTCAGGAGCTTTGCAGTCAGAGGGGTAAGCGATACCTTGGTCAGTTCAGGCCGAGGGTCACAAGTTGGGTTTTTTTTCCCCCCTTAATCCCTTGTGATGGATCAGTCTGATACAATGGCCTTGTAGTATTTTCACTGTTATTTTAGTCTTGCTTTTCCTTCTTGCTACGCTTTTTGACACCACTGAATACAGCTTTTTTTCAGCTGCTCATCATTTGTTTCAGGTGTTATATTTATGGTAAGACATGAAAAAACCTTGAAGATGGTAGTGCTGTTGGAAGAACGTGCTTGCCCTTTTCTTCCCTTCATCTTGGAACAGCAATAAACTTTGGGTGGGCGTCTTCCCATTTTTAGGTGAGCTATTGTGGTAATTACACAATTTAGGTGTATCCTAGGTGAAAATAATGTCTTACCTAATATAGAACAGTTCAGGAAACAATATGATGCTGACGTTGCGTTTTTTCCCCTTCTGTTTTGAGGTTGGTTGTTTCCTTCTAGAAGAATACGTGTCCTTGGATAAGGTTGTTTGTGCCACATAAATAACCAAGCGTTTCAACTTCTTGGGTAATTCTCTGATCAGAACAGAAGATAGTTCAGATTATTCCTATTTTACTGGAAAAGCCACACCAACTTACATTACTGTAGGATACAGTTATAGTTAGTAAACCAGCCCATGAAATGAAAACAGAGTAATTTTTTTGTGTGAGGAGTAAACACAAGACTGCTAAATCCTTTTCAGGCATACCATATTCCTGTATTGTATTGATTACTAACCACGTTTTACCTGACGTCTCAGAATGTGATTCATAGATATTGACCTGCACGGGAAGTTGAAAAACAAATGAACAACATTTCCTGGGCCCCCACCCCTACCCTCTCACATTAATCCCTCTACCGTCCAAATCCTGACTCCTTCTTAGGGCTAGTGCTCACTGAGCAGCGTGGTCTCCTCTTAAATTGGCCTTTTCTACAAGGGATGCTCACACAGAGTGGAATTGCATCCCGAAAAGCTCTAACCTTGGTGATTGCCTTTAACTCCAGCTCATATTCCTCAGGCACTGAAGGGTCTATAACAGACACACATGTTCATTATTTCCTGTTTGATTTAATTTTAGATGAACCAGAAATGGGGTATGATTTCAATGAACATCAATGCCAGAGGGGTGAAGAAAGAGTTGTTGAGATGCATAATGAAAAAAAAAAGTTGTATCAAGTCTTCAATACATAAGAAGAGTTAGTCATGTTAGTTCCTCAAAAATAGGCAATGACTGTGTTCAACTTTCTAATTAATCAGTTTTAGGTTAATCAGTTATTAATTCTGCTTGAACATGAAACCTTTGAGTGGGTGTTTACTTTTGATCACTTGCAGTTGATCTCTTAGGACCTAAGTAATGTTCGCACGTCTCATAATAACTTTGTGTGTTTAGCTGAGTGATACATTAGGAATTTTTCATTTGTAGCTGACCCTGTACGTAATCTTCAGAATAGTATTTATTTTCTCTTTCTACCTTAGTTTCTTTCCCTGTAAAACAGTATTAATCTTTAACTCTTTGCACAATAATAGATTATAAAAGTATTAATCATCTAATGTTCTTGCAGTGGGCTTGTCTTCAGTGCAGTAATCTCTTAAATGAGTACACTCATGTCGTAGTACTGGGATGGAGAAAGGAGTGACTGTGGTGTGAGACATCGGGAGCCTTGTGAGGGAGCTGGCCGAGCAGAGAGGCTGGCTCAGCAGGAAGTGGTTGATGAGTTACTAGCATTATGGGGTGAAGATGAAACTTGAGTTACAGTTTGAGCTTGCGAATGTGATAAAGAAAAGTCTTTACAGGTGGAACTGTAGAATTACTTATTTTTACTCCGCAGAACTTGGCTTGTCCCTGTTTTCAGAAAGAGAGTCCTAACCTGAAATGTAATAATGCAGTCAGCTGTACTTAAGTTAATTTCAAGGAGGTAAAGGCAATTTTAAAAAAAAAAAAAAGTGGCACTTAGTAATAATTTGTATTAAAAACAGCTTCTCTTGGTCAATATTGACATATTCATTTGAAACCTGCCACTCCAATCAAGAAGCCCCATGCTGGGAGTAGAAATGTAAAAGCAAAACGGTCACTTTCCATGTGCTGTCTGAACTCTTTCACTAGCTGTGGCATGTTCCTTTGACTGCGTGGTACACAATTTCCAGGTTGTGCTGGGATTATTGTAGTTCTGGCCTTGAAGATAGTTTTACTGCGGAAGGACCTTACAACTGGAGTGTGATGAAAGTCTGTTCAAACCTGAAAGCTTACATTTTTGGACCTTGATTTTTATTGCCTACTTAAAAAAAAAAAAAAAAAAAATTAACATAATTTAGGGGATTTTGTAGTGGAACTGATCTATGTGGTATTTTTTCCTCTCCAGAGGAGCCATGGTCTGCTGGAGGCTGGAAAAGCATTAGAGGAGAAATCACTGTTTCCCTATTCTTAGATTCTTCACTAGAGGTACCATGATGGACAGTGCTGCAGGAAGACAAGATGGATGTTTGAGCTCATCAGTAGGGCTTTCTTATGTTCCCTGCCTGCCAGTGAGTAATGGGGGGCAATTCTAGCAGTGGATGCTGGAAAAGGTGTCATCTGAAAAAGAGCACTTAGTTTGGTCAGGGTATTCTTGTGGATTGAGGGAGACTGGGTTTCGAGTCTCTGCTCTGAGGACATTTCTACATAGGTAAGTTATTGCAAGGTAAGCAGCAATGAGAAAGTACAGTTAATTAACTCATCCTGCATGATCTCATTTGTGCACTAATAAGAACTTTATAAAAGGCAGGAAATTGGACAGAACAAAGCTTGAACCTGAATCTCCGTATTTTCACCTGAAAATCCTGTCTTCACAGCTGTGCAGGGCTTGCTTCTGTTCTTTTCATCACGATCTGAGAGAGGGAAACCTAGATTGCATGTCTATTTACTTTTCTTTTTATTTTATTTGTATTTATTGGGAACACAAAAAGGTTGCCACAGAATAGTTTGAAAATGAAAAGTGGGATTGTTTGTGGTGAAAACGATATTGCTTGTACCTCTGCATTAAAATTTCTTGGGTGAATCAAAATTCTCCTGCAGGATAAGAACAAGAAACAAATAAACAAACGAAATCCTTATCTAAGTTCTGTGGTTCTACAGGAAGGAGAAAGGAGAATTACAGGGAGGTGCTGCCTCATAACTCAAAATTCAGTTTTGACTTGGAGATTCTTCTGTTAGTAAAACAGTCGCCAAACTTTTGATCCAGATGGAGTCCTGACAGTAATTACTTGTACGTATGGTACAATCATTGCTGCTACGCTCACAGCTATTCTTGAAGAGAATTGGGTGTTTTTGTGTTAGATATCTGTTACTGCTCCCTCTGCTTTCTAGGCATAGTATAACACTATTTTGTGGGAGTATTGATCTCTACTGGCATTGATACTGCCTTTCTGGCTTTTAGTGCATCTCAGGATCCAGCGAAGTTAGTTGTTATTTTTGACAACTGAATTACAGCTTTTTGAATTTTTTTCTTTTTATTTATGCTCTGTCCCTGTAACTACCCAGAAGACGTTAAAGCATCAAGGGTGTAGGTGACTTAACTGGTTTCACAAAGAACTACCAGCGTGTTCTCGCATCTGTGTACCTCGAGTCACATCTGTTGCAGGTTTTGTTCTCTCTAGGAATGCCTCTTCTGCACATAGGCACCTTTTGTGGTATGACCAGGCAACCAAGTCCTGGGCTGGTGCTGCGTGCATCATGTGTTCCTTTGTGAATCTGTCTCCAAGCATTTGTGCCATCTAAAAATTCAAACAAAACGTCAGATAACTGTGGTTCCTCAGCAACTATCAATATTCTTGTTGGAGGACTTAGATCAGAGGCCAAAGAACAAACCAGCAATGGAGGTTCAAGTATCACGGCTTCTTGGATGCAAGGCTCAGTTCAGGCATGACTGAAGGACGTGAGCAGTATTGCTATGTATGTAGGGGCTGCTCTGTGGTGAAATAGGGGGTGACCTCATCGTGACACCTTTCACCTGCTCATATCTGTTGTTCAAGTTCACCTTTGAAACCAAGTGACTACTCTAAATTCTGTTGTGACAACTGCAGTGCAAACAGGCTTTGTTAATCCGTGTTTAGCAGGGATGCTGGACGGCTCTTTGATGTCTATAGTGATTGTTTAACAGCTTCTCTCTTACTTTTCCAAAGTGTGGCACAAGTCAAACATGGCAAAGTTCATAGGTAGTTCAGCAGCTGAGGAGGCCAGAGGAAGTGCCTACGTGACAAGTGTTTTAGATGCCTTCCATATCCAGTGTCACCAGTGGAGCTTGTCCCGTGGAGACAGTACCACCATTTTGCCTTGGACTGCATGGGTGAACAGATGGGCCAAGAGCTGCTAATGCTCTGGGACTGTGTCTAGAAGGTGGGGACGCGGCACTGTAAACCAAAGAAAGTGAATGAAAAGCAGTAGTTAGGAAAAGAAATATTCCAGAAACTGAGCTGAGATGAGAACTCTCTCCTTTCGTCCCCCTTCCCTGCCCTCACAGAAGAAACATAAAAGAAGGGTTTTATACAACCTTAGGGCAAAATAGTTGCCTGAAGAGACAGTTAAAAAAACCTGTCAGTAATTTGAAGTGTATTTAATTAAATGCTGTGCTGAGTAATGTGCTGAAATTAAACCATTTTGAGCAGAAACACAGAATGCCAGAATCATGCCTGGGCCTATAAAAAGCTGGTTGTGTTGTAGGTATTTAGGTGATGCCAAAATGTGGCGGTCTGTCACTTGTATACCTGCCATTGAAATTGATTGTAAAAGTTCCTTTAAATTTCATTGAACATCCTGAGACATAACGTTTTTATGAGGATTGATCTATCAAAACTGCTACACTCCATGTTGTTATCCGTATTCTGCTTGTTATTCTCTGCCTTCCACTAACCTACCCTTGCAGCTTGTGGGCTACAAGGTCTTTTACCACCTTGAACTCGAAACATTATATTTGAGCTAATTTTACAACTGGGGCCAAAATACACAGAACTCTGCATCCACTGCCAGTTTATCTTGATCATCACACAGTAAAATGTGTGCAGATTGTGCCCTCTGACAGTCCTTTATATATATATGACCGAAGTTTATGCACCTAACTGCTGCCACTGAAGTCAAGAACGACATCCTTTTGATAACTTGGGTGTTCATTTCTTTGGGTTGATTTGCCCAGCGTGACCACTGGAAAGTTTCGTTCTTTACATTGTAGGCTTGCAATGTATATCAGATTTCTAATACTTGGGTATCATTGTGGAGATACAGTTTTCTTCTGTACCACGTATTTAATCTTCCATTGTTGGATATAAAAATGCAAAACTGATGACTGCAGTAGCAATTGATCTTATAGTTCAGATTAAAAATAACAGATGTTAAAGTACTCCTCATCTCCCCTTCGCCCCCGTTTATCTTCCTTTTGGAAAAATTCTTCTAAGTAGTATTATCTGATTTATGCAGTGGAGAGGTTACTTGTTTTAAATCCAAACACTGAAACAAATTTATAGGTGTGTGCCAGCAGAAATTGAAACACTAGTTTGCTGCTGGTGTGGTATTTGCCGCTAATTGAATTGTGGATACTAAGAAATGAGTAGCTCAGCTTGACTTCTTGGCACTGCAGAATTTTTACCCTGGTTAGTAATTTTGAAGACTTGCTTGCGAACAATGGTTCAATGGGCGCACTCACAAAATTGTGTGGGTAGTGATGTCAGAAAAATTTACCAGCTGCATGTTACCCAGAAGCCTAAATCTTCTGCCTCAGAAACGTAAGGAGAATGGGAATGAGAACTGAAGTGATCTATGGGCTTTGTAAGAATGACAGTTAGGAGAAACTGAAGGAGATACTAATTTGATTTTTTGCTAACAGAAAGCTAATGGCAGAAAATTGAGTGATTAGATGTATTTTTAATAGTTCTCTACATCTTGACCAGTACGTTATATTCCATGAAAGGGACGTTTGAAATGATTTGGCTTGCCGTTACGATCTATAAATTTGAGTAAGTACACTAACAGTTAGCTAACACAAATAAAATAGATAATACATGACTGTAGGCTAGTAAAAGCATTGCCAAAGGAAAAACAGAAGAAAAAGGAAAAATTGGAAGTAAATATCTTTAAAGGTACTGGGAGCTATTATCTTCAAACCTCATTAGCTACTTTCCTTTTCCACCAATTTAGAAGTGTCTTACCTCAAAGGTAATTTGTTTCATGCTCATCCAACATTAATGGTATTCATTTTTAATTAATTTAACAGTAGCATTGTCCATCTGTCAGTGCAAACCTAATCTGTTAAACAGATAAAATCAACATGTCTACAAGTTCATTGTAGGTCGGCAGGCAACAGTTGCGTATATGCATTCTATTAAATAATGCAAAGACTTTTATACGAATACACAAGTGCAGAGACTTTTGAAACTGAACGTGGCTCGATGTGCTAATACAGAATGGCAGATGAAGTCTCCTAGCTAATGGTTTGAGTGTACCTAAAGCTGGTAGTCTCCTTGGCCAAAATCTGAAGTTAGTCTCATACAAATGCCCAGTCTTTCAGTAGAGTGGAGCCCTTTGGAGATGCTGATGAAGAACGTTACAGAATGCTCAATGTCTGTCAAATTTGGCCTCTAGTTCAAAACCCTTACTTGGAAACCCCATCTCCTCCATGTGCACCACCCTCCAGTTTTGGATTACAGAATGCATTTTGAATGGAAACGATTGCTGGATGTGCTTTGCTTTTGCACTTTATTTAAAGTTGGCTGTGTAGTTGTGAACACAGGAGCATGTATATGTATCTGTGACAACACTCAACTTTTTAGGAAAATGTTACTTGTGCTATTAGAGGTTGAGAACTGCTCTCTGTTGAAATAGTTCGAAGTAGGACGAGTCTTTTAAAACTATTCCAGTTTCCTGTTTGGATGCTAAAGTGTGCTTTTCCACAACAGTTAAATTTTACAGCGTTTTTGGTTTGGACAGAGATAAGCATCGGCAGCGTAAGGAGTGCAGTTTCCTTTGCTACACTTGAAACAGTGTCTGCATGGTCTTTACGAAGTACCAGGTAGTGTGTTGGTTTTGTACACAGGTACCTGACTGGTGGGAGCCAGAGCAGCGCTTTCTCTAAAATGTGGGCAGATACGGGCTTAGATTCCACAGGAATTTTTACTTTTGCAATAATGTGCTCCAGCAGCAGTTTAAAGCGGGCTCTTGCGTCTCACCACACTGCTCCAAGTTTGAACTGTGTTGGCTAACCCAGTGGTACTTGGATAGAGAGTTTGCTCATCTTTATCACGTGGGTAGCACAGGTCCTGTGTTCTCAGCTGTTGTTGGGCTTGGAAAGGATAAAACACTGAAATAGGTCATTGCTGCTTGGAGTTCTTTCACAGCCAGGGCTGACCGTAGAGGAAAACAACTGCTTTTCCACATTTTGTATGGACTCTGTGCTCTGGTTTTGGCTTTGGCTTGCTTTTCATCATCTACCTAAGCAAAGCTCTTCACAGCTGTGAGAAGCAGCAGGCTGCCAGTGCTGGATGGCGTGGGATACCCTGATGCTAATTCCTGTCTCTGCTTCTGCATGTAGCTGAGCTTGGTGTGTTTGCCTTTCTTCCCAGTCTTTGAGATTCTGTAAAGAAGATAAAATACTGTAAAATTGGGGAGTTATTCAATATTTTGAGTAGTGTGCACGTGAAGCTGAAATTACTCATTGACCTCACTGCATCAGATTGTTCAGTTTGAGTAAGCAGTGAAAAATTTTTGTTAGCTTTCAACCAGCTTTCAATGGAAGCTGTAAAATATGAAGTTGGTTGTAATAAATGTTGCCCAAAGTACTTGTTTTAATTTGTACCTTGTTAAAGTGGAAACCAGCGCATGCATCTATCTGAACTAGGAGGCTGCTTTTTCAGTAGGGTCTGCAATGCTGCCACTAGCATTGTTGCCATTGGGAGTTGGTAGCTGCTCAGCAGTTTTGAAGATCTGGTCCTGCACATGCAGAAATTCAGTGTATATGTATTTGGCTGTTCATTCTTCTCCAAATCTGTGCTCAGGGAAGAATACCCCTGGTCATTCTTAACACAGTGCAAGGATGGATGCTGCAGGTCACAGCCCTTTCTTGGCTAACCGGTTGGGTATGTCTTGTGAAGCCAAATCAAATGCTTGAAAATCAAGTGCTTTATAGAAATATACTAGACTATAAACAGAAGCAAATCCTCTATAGTATAAATCTGTGCATAGACATGAGATTGAGTTTAAAAGCAAAGCAGAATCAAGTGTTAGAAAAGGAAATGTGTGAATCTAGGGGGTCTGCTCCTCTCTAGAGGGAGGGTACTGTGATAGGAACGAGGTGTTTCTGAGCTGGTGGAAAAGGCCATCGCTGCACTGACAGAAGCTGTCAGCTGAAGAGTTGTCTCTGTGTAAGTGCTGGCTGAAGCTCCTCAGGCCTCCTGTCCGGTCATTCCCGCCCCCACGCCATCCTTTGCTTGGGTGGTCCAGCTGTTTGCAGGCAGCCTGGTGAGTGAGGTCAAGAAATTCATCGGCGCTGGAAAAAAAGGAGGGAGGATTATTTTTGGCCTAGATCAGTCCCCTGATCCCATTTACCTTCCAGGCCTGCAAATGGTTGAACTGGCCCAGTTGAGAGGACAATGGTAAAGCAGAAATGGGATGCAGGAGGAGGGAAAGGGTTAGATTATGACTCTGCCCAAGAGAAATAGTCCGTTTTCACTGGCTATAGGTTAAATAAAGAACTTCAAGGTTGACTTCTTAGTCAGAGGTTTATTTTATGTTGTGCTGGCTCATGTAAGCTATAGAAGCGGCTCTATCGCATTCATTTCCCAAGCAGCAAATTCTCTTTAAAAATAAAACCGATTTGATCAGTCCAGTGAATTTCAGTGCTAAGCTTTTCGGCAGGGATAGGGCTTTGGCTACCTAGCACTGATCCAGTTCTGGCTGCATTACGAGAGATTCAAACTTACAAACTTCAGTATAGGTATATGTTCTTGCCACACTGTTCCTTTAAAGATTATAGATTAACTGGAGTTATGTGAGAACTACGATTTTATTATTGGGAATTTTTAGAACTAAAACTTTGCTTGAATTCTCCCTTAAAAGAAAAAAAAAAAAAAGAAAAAAAAAAAGAAAAAAGAAGACTAAGTCTAACCAGGGATGACTGAAAACTGAAGCAGGGGGTTTGTGCTCCTTGCTCTGTCACTTCTTTAGCCTTTTGCCATTGGGACCCAGATAACAATTAAAGACGTGGAACTGGCAAGCCACCTACCAGTCTGCTCCAGAAAGGCGTGACTCTTCAGCTGCATGCTGAAACACCAGGTACATTAAAATGCATGTCTCCTTCCAGCACCATACTGCTGGGAAAGGTGTGGTGCAATCTGTATGCGTGTGAGAAGGTTTGGTTTTTTTTTTCTCTTCGTCAGGTAATATATTAAATTTTGGAGGCAACACTGCAATTAGAGAGGATTAACTTGTTGATGTCAGATCAGCATTCAGGATTGCTGTTTTGTCAAGCCTTGAGTTATGAAAGTAAAATGTAAAGGTGGGTCGATGACCTTGTAGCCCAGGGAGCATCTCCCTGAGCTCATGTCAGGCTAAGGATTCCTCTCTGGACTGCAGAGGACAAAAGCTGATTCTGCCGGCCTCTGTAGCTACAAAGCATAGCGCCAGTTGTAGATTCATCCTAAATACCTTACACAAGACCAGCTGGCATGTTGTACTAGGTTTTAAAATCTCAGATTTTCTTAACAAGGGTATTGCCAGACACTGCTAACTAGCTCTATTTCTTTTTCAAAAGAGGAATGTACTTCCAGTTTCTGGAGTGGTGGTAACTGTTAGAGAACTAACTTCAGCAGCAGGAGTTACTTTCCACCATTCATTGTTTGGAAACTAATTCCTCATTGTTGCAAACTCCACTGAGGTTACCTAAGCTGACACCAGCAAAGTTTCACTAATAGGCAAGTCTGACACAAATAAGATCGTATTTGAGCTCACTGACGTGCTGACACGGATGCTGTATTGCCTTTCCGAGCCTGGTGCCATGTACCACACAAGGGTTTGGAAGTTTTTACCATAAATAGGTAAATGGTTGGCCAATAAAAGCATGTTGAGAAGGGAGATTTTTCTTGTTGCCTTTCGCCAACTGGCTGTTCTGAGCCAGTTGGGAAGAATCTGCAGAACTGACCCATATTCTTCATCGGCCAGTATAAATATCTGCAGTAGCATGAAGAGAGAATGTGTTGTGAAAAGCGAATGTGTTCTGAGTCTCTCCCTAGTCCAGTGTCCGTGATGAGGCAGGATCGTAAAGTTGGATAGTCCACGGAGAAGTGATTTTACTTATTTTTCTAAAAGTGCTCTGCTAAGGTGAAATGGTTTGCTTGGAGGCAGTAGGCCTGTGGTGGGAGGAGACCTCACATGGGAACCTTCAGAGAAAGACAGCTCAATTTATCTGGCTTTACTCTCACCGTCTTTCACTGAGCTGAGAAATTGGCATCTGTATTTTTTGCTTTCAGTGCCAGCATCGGCTGCCAGGAACTGCTGCCTTGCTGGGTAGGGCTCTCTGATGAGTGGAAAACCAAAGGAGCACAGAAGAGTTGTTAATCACTGCAGATAGACAAATGGGCTTCTGAAGGACCACCCATGGCCTAAGCACACTAGTAAAGATATGCTTGGGCAGGGAGTATTTTACTGTGTCTTTGACCTTATCTAGGCATGTGAACAAACTTCTCAAGCTTTTTTGACACGCTAACACATATGTCTGATTCATCTCCTGGGAACTCAGGGGAACCTTTTGTTTGAAATATGAGCAGAAAATTTGTTTTGCATATTCCAGTATCTGCTGGACTCTAGACATATTCACAATCTTTTCAGCACAGTTTTCAGTTTTCGAGAGAGTGAGAGAGGCAAAGAGACTGGACTTGATGTGAATGCTGCAATGTGGTGTGGCGTTCTGACATTCTCGTAAAATGGCTTTTGATAAAAGTCTGGGCTGATGAAGGTCATAACCTGCGTAATAGATCTTGCAGCAAACTCATGTACTGGTACTATTAAACTCTATCAGCTACATTCAGAATACCACTCTGCATCGCTTTCAATCCAGTCCCTTTGTCCTGCTCTGCTTTCTTCACATCACACACCATTAACCAGTTCAGGGCAGGTGGAGATGAAGATGAATTCAGCCATTGCACTGTGGGTCTGCTCATGTTTAGGGAAGGTTCTTGGATTTGTAGAGAGATTGCACGTGAACAAGTTACACTTTTTTCAGGAATGGTACTTTAGTTTTAACGTATGGATTATGTTCGACTCCAGGTAATACTAATGTGAACAATCTGCTAAGTACCAAGCAAAGAGCAGAGAAGATTGAAGGGCATGAACAGAAATGCATGGTGTTCTCTCTGATTGCCAAAGATGACATTTGCTCAAGTTTGTCAGGAAGTTTGGTGATTGTAATTTTTGTCAGTCATTAAAAGGAAGTGTTAGCGTTTTAGAAGTAAGCATGTTTTCCAGCAAATACGATGGTGAAGTACATTTGCTGCGGGAGAAAAAAACCTACTTTTATGATAGTTGGGAACATACTGAATTCAGTCCTTTGAAGTACAACAAATTGTCATGAGGTGTTTTTTGCAAAATTAGATCTATTTAATATTTTATTTTTACATAACTGTTCAAGGGTGATTTTTGTAAATTATTCTTTGTAAAGTACACTTCTGATTGAAAAGAATGTCCATATTTATACCATTTCCACTAACTTTTATTCAGTTTGAAACATTGACTCTGGACGAAGTACATTAGGAATAAATTTGGGAAGAATTACCCACTGTTTCACACACACCTGGGGAGTGTGGCCTCTATTACGACATGTGTTACCAATATAGGAGTTGGGTGGAGACTATCATAATTTAATGTTTAGTGTATACATAGTAATTACAAATAGAACTTCAACATCTAGTGATTTCTAACAATATTTGACTTCAAGAGTGATCGGTGCTTTTATGAGTGTAAGGATGCAAATTGTGAAGATCTTCTCTTCTTCCAGAATCCTTTGTGCATATGTGTGTGTGCATAAATATATATATATATGTATGTATGAGTACTTGGCCTGTGTAAGTAAGAGAAAAAAATCGCTTGCAGAGATCTAATCTTACGTTCTTGGTGTAAATATTCTTGTACTCTCGCTTCCTTCATTGTTTTGCTAACAGCTGCCATCCTCTGAAAAGGGAGCACTGGAGCATGAAGTGAGATGGGAGGAGGGGGAATCTCCCATGCTGTGTGCAAATGTACCATAATTGTTTATGTTCATTTTTGGTTTGGTTGTGAGTGCAAATCTTGTAAGTCTTCACATCTGTTTTGGGCATTTTCATCCAAGGATGTGACAAAACTTTAATGAATAGCTCCTTTTACAGTTAAGTTTTAATAGCCTGGTTTAATTGAGGAGAAACTGATACGCTGAAAGATAAGCTCTGAGAGCGACTGGCTGGTTGGGTGACTCCAGTTCTGGGTGACGGGGTTAAGATACTTGTGAGCCATTTTCAGAGGAGCTACATATCTTCTTCTAAGCCTGATTGTGATGGGGATTTCAGGGGTCTCTATCCTAGATGGCTAGGTCCTGTTGTGTGAAATGAACATGAATGTCTAGTCACCAAGAATTAATGGGAAATTCCAAAAATATTTTATTGCAAGGAACTTGGTCATATCTCAAGTATTTGATAGATCAGTGAGTGGAACGCAGCTCTGTGCATTAAATACAAATGAGTCTTTCTGCTTTCTGTTTGAGTTTTTAATCTTTTTTTTTTTTTTTTTTAAAGAAGATTGAATGAACAAGGTAATCAATTTAACTAGCCGTTTACCCTGGGGTGTTTTCTTTATTCTTCATATGCATACATGCTCTAGTTCCTATTTATCCTCCTTTTCTTCTTTTACAGGCTAACAGTGTCTTTTTCTGACCAAAGTTAATTTAGGAGTTGTGATGAGGTTTTGGTTAATTGCAGGCCTAGAAATCTCATGTCCTGAGACGTCTAATCTGTCTGTCACACTCATTGCTCCTTTGATTGCTCTTCGTCAACACCTTGCAGTTCCTACTGGGATTTTTGACACATGGAATTTGAATTCATCTATCTTTCTCACAGAAAACTTAGTTAACATTTTGCTAGAGGCTGACAGCAAGGACAACAACAAAAATAATCTCCAATCAACAACTTTTACAACAAGTTGGACAGGAAGCAACACCCATGCTGTGCATTTACCGGCTAGCCCTCAGACCAGGCACGCAGCCATTTCCAATCACGCAGCTATTGATTTTTGTTAGAGGCAGCAGCTGTGCGCAAGTGGGAACCCTGGTACGTGTCTCTGCCTCCTGGTGTGGGTCTCTCTTTTGTTTACTTACGGGCAGTGCTGACCTTCAGATAACTTCTCTCCTCTTGATGCTGACCTCTTAGGACGGCAGCAATTCATAATACAAGCATCCCAAAAATGTAGAGCTAGATGTAAAAGTGTATCACCCGTGTTTCAGGCCTGAATCTTTTCTGGGGGAAGGGGTCATTTCTTAGGATGATCGGTGGGATTTGACCATTGACCTGCGGTCCTCTGCTCCATGCACACTGCGGTGCCAGTTTTCATAGGTGACGTGGTGAAGACTCCTCCTTGGCGAGTCTTTCTTTAGGTTTGTATTTATTTATTTAATTTATCTTCGCTGTGGTGCTCCTGCCTGTGGGTACTTTGTACTTTTAAAAACTGAAGCAAACATGCCGTGTTAGCTACAGTAGATAAAGCAACTGTGTAAATATACAGTGACCACACTTTTGAGGCCCTTTGTTGGAACAGCCGCGTTTATGAATGATTCCCGTGTTCCTCAGCAACCAGCCCTGGCATGGTAGGTCTGCCTTTCAGTTCTGCTTGCAGGCCCACCTCTGCCTTTCTGGCTCAGGCTTTGTGGCCACGGGTAGAGGAGAAGAGGTCTCTGCTCTCTGCTTTTTTTACTCCTCTCTTTTCTCAGATAAGAAAAATTTCTCTGGGATAGTGTATTGGTGGCTGATCTTTGTAGATCAGACTTGGATAGTGGGGAAGCACCCCATCCTTGTGGTGTGCACCGTCGAATCTGCTAGTTCAGATGTGCGTGAGGATGTTCTGAGTTGGTTCCTGACCGTAGCTGTAGGCTCGGGTGCTGGTCCTTCCCAGTTTTGTAGTTTTGCTTTTCAGACTTGTCTTTCTGGCACAGGAATAAAAGGTGTAGCAGAGACAGGAGCCCTGGGTGTGGGCTCTGCTATGAGGATTTGTGTGAATGCAAGAAGCCCTTTTTGATGTATCCTTTTCCTTGAATTAAAATCAGTGTTTATGACATCAGGTAGCCTTCTTAGGTAATTAATGAGGGTGTGACTGCAGCGTTCCTGCAAACTTCCCAGATAGTGTACTGATGCTGTGCCTCCGTCCAGGTCAGCCAATCACTGGTGTAAACGGCAGCAGGTCAATGTGTCCCTCGCCTTGTCTGGCCCTTAGTCAGGAGGAGACACTGAGAGAGAGCGCTCCTTTGGCTGCCGACGAAGCAGAGTACCACCTTTATTGCCTGCTGACTCCTGGGACCAAGCCACAGTGGGCTGCACCGCAGGCTCCAGGGCACAGAGGGAAAGCTGCTGAGCTCCCGTGGGACAGCGGAGACTTCTTGATGTTCAAGCTCTTCGGAGCAGCTGGTCTTGCATGGTACTTTCGGATTGCAGTCTGGTGCCTTTTGCTGGGTGAGACAAGGAATGTATAAGTGCACCACAGTCACACACACGATAATGTGTTGGTTACCCATGTTTGCAAGAGCTGCAAATTTTTTGTTGTTGTTTCTCATATAAATACTAACAGATGTAACCAGTGGATTCCATGAAAGATCGGTATGAGGAAGGGAGCATTTGCATTTAAAACCCATCTAAATATATCAATACAAATAAACATTTTAACAAGAGGCAGGCCATAAACAGTGTTGGGAGAGTGCTCCATCCTTTAAAGACTCTGCTTTTTTATTTTCCCTGTTTTGTTCTCTGACAGATGCCAAATGTACAAAAGGAGGATTTCAATGGTGTTTTCTGCAGCTGGTATATACAACTGCATCTCCAACAGGTTATTTTTCATTTCCCCCATGCCAACCCTTTGAGGAAAGCCTTGTTCTGTCACCTTCATTTTAGTTTAGTGTTCTTTAGAGTTTAATGGGGTTGAAACAGGGAAGAGAAAAGAGAGAGTGCAGTCTTACACAGTTATACAACCTCTTGTGGAACAGTAATTACAAGGGATGTGATTCAGGTACCTGTACATAAGAACCAGAGGCCATTTATATACTTAAAGATTGTAGGACATACACAGGCTGGCAGATGGGACAACCTGCAATAGACCTGAGCCCTTCTGCAGAGGCCGCTGGATCCTGCTTTGTCCCAAATGGCACTGGACATCTGGGCTGTTGGGGAAAAAAGTTTTGGGAAAAGTTGTTGGAGCATCTTGGGCACCTGTGGGCAAGGCATCCTTTTAGCCGCCTTCTTCATTTGCTGGGTGAGATGACTGTTTTGTGCCTTAACTTTCCTGTCAAAAAAGCAGGGGTGATACCATAACTCATCAGAGTCGCTACCAGGAAAGTTAGCGTGGGTCAGAAGTGAGACAGACTTTTTTCTGTTTGTTCTGGATTTATATACTCTCTGTCCTTCCAGTGAGGGGAAATTAGGTTTGCTCTGATCATTTAAAGTGGTTGGCAGGATTTGCACCTCGTTGCAAATCATAAAATAAATTCCCTTGTGGTTATGTTGCTGCTTTTTACTTAAATGGTCTTCTGCTGCCATTTAACCAATAAATTCTGGTAACAACTGACATATTTGAGATAGAGGAGAAAAAAAACCCTTAACATTTAGGGTTCCAACATAGACTTCTACATAGCCTTTTCATTTTGAGTATATCATCCTGATGCAATTGGAGATCATCCAGACTAGCATTAACCCTTTGGACAGTAGGAAAGATTATGCAATTATCTGTGTCCATTTTCCTATATTTTCACCATATTGCTAACCTGTAAAATGTCCTTGCCTATGGTTTTGTCTGTATAACAGACAAAAAAAAAAGAGCTCTGGGTGAATGTTGCTTCACAGTTTGTTTCCCTGCCCAGTAAATTCAGTCCACTGAAATGAATAACTTCTGGGAGGATTCACTGAGATCTACTTACTTTCTTTGTGTTTTACATTGTTGTCTAGAAACATAGTTTGTACCATGCCACCAGTGCTAAGACCAGCTTTAAAAGAAGAAGGTTGGTAACCTCAGTCTCTGCTCCATTTGTTGTGCCTTGTCCTTCTGCAGTTTGGGGAGCTGGGGGGGAGGAAGAGATGGGGGGGACCGTCTTTTCTACAGAAGAGTGGGTGGAGCAACAGTTGCCTTTGCGAGCGGCTACCTTTCTTGGTCACCTCCTCAGCAGAAGCTGCCAGTCCCCATCATACCTCCAGCGAGCAACCGGAGCCCGTTGTAAACATACCAGCTCCCTCTGTGCAAAGGTATGCGGGTAGAGGAGACTGAGCGCTGAGCGGAATCAAAAGTTAGACCTCCCCAGCCATGCATTGCTTCCCTCACTCCCGTCCCCTCTTCCAGGAAACCAAGGCTGCCTCTGTTTATCTCCACCCTCCTCACACAGTGAAAAAGCCCTGGGCCTCAGTTTCCACTTCAAAGGCGGTGTTGGCTGCAGCCTTGGAGATGGAGCCTGATAATTTTGGTTATGAGTGGCTGGTATGTTCTTATGGCTGGAATTACTGCTGGTGGAGGCGCTTTGCAGGCAGCCGTGCCGAGTGAGGTCATCTGCATGTAGTGAGGGCAGAGGGCTGAGGGAAAAAAGTTTCCTTGCAGTGCTCTGCCCTTGTGGCGAGACCACCTCTAAGAGATCCCGTGCCAGTCACTTCTGGGCTTCTCCACAGATGCTCTTTGAAAAGGTGCCAGCTGCTGCCAGCTGTGGCGGTGGTTTTTGTGCTGTGTGTACCAGTAATGGAAATCAGGGAAACCTGCGGGATTTGGTTCTATAAGAAGGGAAAGGAAGAAATGTGTATGTTGCTTTATCCTTGCATGCCGCTGTAAAGCCAATAGCTTGTGTACGTCTTTCAAGAAAAACCGTTTGGCCCAGTCTAACTGGTATGTGCAACCATATTTTTAGGTTTACGGTGAGGTAGCACTGGAAGAAACCAACAACTTGGGATCTGGGTTTTGGGTGTTGTATGCAGTGGCTTGTGCAATAGTACAGCTACTCAGAGGATCTCTTGAAGAAGTGTAACTGTGCTTGCTCATTCGGTGGTTAGAGTACAGGAAGTTTGTGCTGGTGTGTGTGGTGTTTTGTTTTTTTTTTAAGGTTTTGGTAAAGTAATAGATAGGTCATAGGAAATGACACAGCTGCTAGCTAATCCCTAGATTTGTCCTCTGCTTTCTTCTAAACGGCAGCATTTACTTTAAAAAGTTCTTATGCAACTATACAAACCAAAGTGCAAATGTACGTCTGACACTCTGGAATCAAAACCACCCTGTCTTATTTTGAACCTTTGAGAAAAGTGATCTGGAGTTTTAATTACACTTTCCAGCCACGTAAATTGCAGAGATAATTGTATACATCAACGTTGTCTGACCTAGTTCTGCTGCTGTGCCTTTCATCTGTGGATCTCCAAGTGCCTTACAAAGAAAATTCCTTCATATTAGAAGATGGGGAACCTGGGGCACAGAGAAGCAAAGCGCGAATATCCAGCCTAACAGTGACTGAACCCCAAGGAGAAGCAAGGTCTTCTGAGTCCCACAGGACTAAGTGGCACTTACTCTTTGTACAAGTGCCCGCCGTTACTGACTACGTACATACCCTTGCGCTACATGCTGTGTAACTGCATGCCCATCTTTTTCTAGAAGATTTGTCTTGCATTTCTTCTTCTAACTGAATGAACGTTGTATGTAATTTCCTTCTAAGCCTCTCAGATTATGTTATAGTTTGTGGTTCTGGAGATTGCTGTTGCATGTAAGTTAGGTGTGTATTTTCTGTTGGGTTTTGTATTTCCTTTGATGCCTGTGACACCTCCCATTTTATGTAGAGTTGGCAGTAGGATAGTAGGGGAGCAAAGAGAGTTGTGTTGCATTTAATTTTCTGACGCCTTTTTTTCAGAAGGTGGCTGGTGAAATAGTGGTTTCACTGACATGCAGATACGTGACGTAGGTAAATAATCCCACATATGGTTAGCCAAGGCTTTTCTTGTCTAAGTGGAGAGTGGTTTTTAGCTGCAACGCTGTTTCGCAGTGTGTAAGCTGATCTTTTTCTGAAATTGAAATCAAAAGGGGACTTTCTGATAGGGATCAGCAGCAGTTGCACATTGCTCTGAAATGTATCTGTTTTAGTCCTGATGAAAGATGTTTGTTTATCTGCTTCCAGAATCAAATCTTTCTGTTTATCTACAGAGCTGGAGTATCAACAATACAGTCTCCCACTACTACACATCCCATCCCTTGCTCACTGGGGACAGCGTGCAAGGTCAGAGGTGCTTTAACACTCCTGACCCAATTTTTCCTTTGGCCTTCATTCTGACTTTGCTCGTCACTAACACTCCACGCCAAGCGCAGTTGTGCTAGATAGTGGTTATTACCAGTCTCTTTCCTACAGAGGCAAATATGTGGTGGCTTTGTATTTGCTGTGTTCCAAGATTTTAGCACAAAGAAATTAAGTGGGATCGACAAAGAGATTTCGAGGCTGAATGACGTTGCTTTCCTTCTGTTCATTGATAGCCAGCTGTCACTTTGCAAAGCCCCAGTGTTGCATTCGTAACAAGAGCTTTCAGATCAAGATCAGGAATGCAAATGCTGTCCCCTGTCCTAGGGGGGTGTGTTTCTGCCTTATTTCTTCAACACTTTATGCAATTCACAGTGGAACATCCTTCATGCTCTCGCTGTGTGAAGCGCTCATGGTCAGTACTGCTGTGCATGTGGGTGGTTGGGATGTGCGTCTTCTGTGGTCCAAGGATGTAGTAGCCTGTGCTTCATCAAAAGCTGGCACCAGTACAATTTATGGACTGATTGCTGTTGAATTAAATGAACTATTAACATTGTTTGAACTCATTTGCACTTAAGCCTGTTGACTGGTTGATCAAAACAAGAGGTTCTGTTTGCTGGCGTAAGGTCGTAAGTGGCCTACACGGGTATTAGCAGTAGTGGTGTGGAGGGGGAGGGGGATGAGCTGGCTGCCCTGCGTTCAGGATATTGCTGGTATATACGCTTTAATACCTGGACTGTGCTCTGATAGCATGCTACTCTTTTATGGAGAGCCGATCCCAGCAGCCCTTGTAATTTTTTTAAGGAAATGTTCTCTTTACTGCTGAGTGGACAATGTTAGTTGAGAAGCTTCGGGTTAGCTGTACCTGTACGGATGTGGAACTTGCAGGATGGACGCTAGCTTTGTAAAAACGGTGTTAAGCTTGTACGATACCATGTTATGATTAATGCTGTCCTTACTTTTGCCAAGTTAATTTAGGCAGTTTAAGAAAATAAATGAAGCTCAGCTGTTGCGTGCTACTTTGCGATAAGGCATCTTATGTGTGAAATGATTCTATTTTGACAGATTCTTCAAGTTTGGGGCTGTACCTTTTTCACTATTTTATACAAAGTAAAGACAAAGCAGCTGTCTCTCTGTGACAGCAAATGGGTTTGGGTTGTTTATTTTTTGTATTTGACGTACTCTGTTTCCTTTGGCTGAGAACAAAAGTAACTCTCTGAAGAGAGAAAGCAGATTCTGTGTCCGAGACATTTCAAAATGAGCTAAGCAAGAAAGTGTGCAGATAGCTGGTGATATGGTCTAAGGCACGGCCTAAAGGAGGGCGTATGAAACCTAGAAACCCTCAAGAGACTTAAAGGTCAAAGCAACCTGTTAAAATCGGCAGCATAGATTGCTGGAAGCCGGGGCAAAGCTGCCAGAAATACAGAAATATGCTGGTCAAACTTAGCAGCTGATCGGCTCCTCTCCCTTGTCATGCCGTTAAAATGCTTCTGATTTTTCAGGTTTGGTTGTTTGGCAGGTCTGCCTCTCCCCCTGGGACGTGTTTAGCTGCAGATGTTTGTGAGATTACAGTAGCAGTCTCAATACATTCCCTGACATCGTGCTCGCTGGAGTAACCCTTGCTGAGCCCCGGTCAGGCAGCAAGGCTTGCTGCAGGCAAGGTCAGTCTTTATCTTATTTGCATGGCTGGCCAGAGATCAGGCTGCTTTTAACACCAAACCTGAAATCGGAGGCTCGCTCTCCGCAGATTTTTCTCTGCTTTCTCAGGGAATAAGGAGCAGAGAGTCCAGTTGCTGACGTCTTTCAGCTTCTGCTGAAGCAATTAGGGAGTGCTAGCTGCAGGGTTCAGCTCTCCCCTCACTGGTCCTGGAAGGCTATTTGAGGGAGGGAGGAAGCTCTTCAGTTTAAAGTGGTTTCATAATCTTTGGTGGGAAGGCAGACCACGTCACTGCAAAGCAACATCTTCAATAGTCACGCGTCGCAAAACTGATAGGGAGCAATAAAGACAAAGTCTCCCTCCACCCTTGGCTGCTTTGTTGGTGGAGGAGCTGATATTGGTGGAATGTGGAGACTCGGTGGCTGTGTAAAACGTAGGGGACTTCTCCCTGGAGGAGGACTTGCCTTGGGCTCAGCGCTGGACGGGGAGTCCCCTGCATGTCGCTGAGGCTGTCTCTGCTGACATGTACAGTGGTACCTGGTGGCCAGGGGCTCGCTGGCGCCCGAGCTTGCCAAGGAAGTCAAAAGCTGAATGCACAGAACCAGCTGCTGTTAACAGCCCAAAGGAGACACGAAGGGTCTCTTGTCCCGAACCAGATTGTTAACCATACAGGCTTCGTCTGACAGTAAGTGGGTAATGAAAAAAATCCACCTTATCTTCAGGAGGAGATGGGTTGCAGCCATATATAGAAATTGTCTGACTTCTTTTTTTTTTCCCCTCAACATAAGCATTTGCAAAAAAGTGGTTCTTTTTGTGTCATCTGTTCTTTACCTAAGCTTTTTTTCTTTGCAGTTCAGAGTCTAAAAAACAAAAAATATATGTGTCATCAGAGCTTACTGTCCAAAAATCAACATGCTACTACCTGCTGTCATTGCTTTTGTGGAATACAGCACAAAAAGTTGAAGAATAACACGAATGAGAGTTAACGAATCAAAGTGGTGAAGACAAAGTACTACTCCTAAGAACGACTGGTGTCAGTCCTAAAAAATCATTTTTCTCTCATGTTGAAAAAGAGAAATACATGTCAGAATTCAGAAAAAAAGCTTTTATTTAACAAAAATAAAGCTACTGTTTAAGTGTTAGTTTTAAATGGGAAGCAAAGCATGAAACCACAGGCCATTTGTGTGTGCGCAGTGTTGCAAAAGACACAAACGTGACTGCCAAGCACAGCAAACCCAAGCTTAAGAAGCGAGCATTCAGAAAGACTGTCCAAAAAGGTACAGTGAAATCTGAAAAGCGTGCTGTGTTTTTTTTTTTCCCCCCTATTCTTTTTAAGCATGTAAAGAGTGGATGTTAAACTCCCCTCGTGTGTATTTAAGGTGACTATCTCAAAATCACGCCCTTGTGTATGGGCACATTCTGGTTAGAAGTGGAAGCATTTACTGGAATACCTTCAGAGAGCCCAGATCCTGACTGGGTGTTGCTGAAATTTTCCTTGCTGATTTTTAAACAGTTGATCATCTGCGCAAATTAGGTTCTGTAGTTACTTGTCTTTTGACATTGTAGACATCAAACTTCAAAGGCTTGCTTGACTGCCAGATAAAATATTGGCGTCCTTTTATTCCTAATAGTCCCTAAAATGAAAGAGTGTTACAGGTTCTGAGCTGGAAGGAGTAAGTCTTGATCATGTTGGAATACAACTGGAATGAGAAATCTCATTTGCTCTTTGAGAATAATTTATAAAGAAGTTGAGTGGAGCAGGAAAGATGACTCGGGTTTTCTGTTTTGCAGTATTGAAATAATTAGCTCATAATTGAAAAGGGAGCCTGATTCTGCAGACACATAATTTGTTATTTAGCATAATACAAACACACTGTTTTAACAGAAGAGGATTAAAACATCTAGCAAGGGACTATTTTCAGTTCTGCTCCTTGTCACCATATGGTGGTTTTGCTCTTCAGTTTTATGTGAATATGAGCTATGCACGAGGTAGGCTGTGCAGCGTTGTAGAATGACAGCACAAAAGACCTGCCGTTACGTTTACCAGGTCAGTGTTTTCAGTTTTTCAGTGTTCTTGCCCTGTTCAGCAATTTAAGGCTTATATTTGAACAGTGGCCGTAGAAAGCTGTCCTAGATTACCTTCTTCTGATAGAAGAGATATTGTTGCATGTTTTTGATGAATTCTTGCCAACATTTGAGAAGGCATAATTTCTGACCAATCCCACTGGATTTGCAAATTTACTGTTCCGTTTGCTGCAGATGTATGTTGCTAGAAAAAAAGAACAACATGGCAAATTTTTTATTTGATTGGGGGTTTTGTGCTTTTTTGAGTTTCTGCTTTTACCATTTCTGATGGACCGTGCTAAACTCATCTCTAAATATTGTTTCAGAAATATAGTGAAAGAAGAGACTTGTAACAACTGACAGGTTCACTTGGTAAGGTTTTGTATTTTGTGAACTGCAGAATCTTGGTGAGAGCAGCAGAGTGACTATGTCCTCAGCTGTGATTACCATTAGCTTTGGATCTCTGGTGCATTATACAGCAATAATAAATATTAAAAAACAAAACAAAAGAAACACAAAAAAACTTGTAAGAAAAACCTGCAGTATTTCATAGGGTGTTTCTAAGAATTTTATACAGTATAGGCTTCTTTAGCACGGAGTTAATTTTGTCTTGGGCACTCCAGTGAGTCTGGGTTACTAGGGAGAGGGCAGGGCTCCTGTTAACGCTGTGAGAGATGGCTTCTACTACTGCTGCTGTTTGGCAATTCTGTAAACCCCAGCTTAAATTCTGCTGAAACCCACTTGATCTCAAAACTTTAATATCCTACGTTCTATAAGATTTTTCTGTTAGGATGAAAAAACACAGAGCACAGAGGAATCTGTACCTGGGTAGCCCTGGATGTTAGCGGGATGTGCACGAGCCTGGCCGGCTAAGCAAGTTAGATCAGAAGTGCAGCTTTTGCCACATGCATGTCTGTTTTCTGGGCAGTGATCTGGCTGGGCTTGGTTCTGGCAACACAGTGCAATGCCAGGACTGGAACACAGTACAGAAACCAGGGCACCTGATTTTGGGTCTTAGCATCTGATTCGCTGGGGGCTGGATTTTCCTGGGCTTGATTTGATTGCTCATGGGAATTGGGGAAATGAAGACTCATGTCATCTTACTAAAACCTCAGATTTCACATATGGTTTAAATGGTATCCCTAGAGCATTTTGGGGCCATTCAGGAGCAAAAGGAAGATGCAGGAGCGTGTACTTCTTATTTTCCATAATGTGGTTGCATCTGGCTATACTAAATTTTCTCTCCTGTCGTGTTTACATAACTCAGAGGGATGTCTTTTAGCCTCTTGAATTCTATCTGTAGTCTGAATTCACACCTTTGATGCTTTCCTTTGTGGAGAGCATTAGACTTGGTTACAGCTCAAGACAAAAGTGTCAGCCTCTGATTAGTCACATAGAGCATCACCTGAGTCATCTCCATCCTCAGTCTGGTTCCGTCTCAGCCTTCTTAAAGCTGTGCTGATGGTTGAGCTGCTGATTTCTGTCTCCAAGTACTGTAGGTGCATATTAATGAATGTCATTAATTGATGAAAATGGTTCATGAGACGACTAGGATCTCGAGGAGTCCAAACTTCAAGTATAATGGTGTAGAAACTGCTCATCATTTGTGTCTGACTTGGGTAGCATCTGGAGTCATCTCTGGGAATAGTCTGATAACTTCTGCCCAAGATTCCTGTAGAATTGTCATTTCAAAGGCATTTTAATTAGGTTTTGTGGAGAGCAATTGTGTGATGTAGATTATTAGGGGAAGAAAAATTTCTGTAAAGCTTCAGTCACTGTGGATTTTCTTTTTTCCCCTAGACCTGTGAACTGCATCAGGGTACTTGGAACAGGTTTGAACGCTGTTAGGAGGACCAACAAAGTCAAGGGTAGCATTCATCCTGCAGACACTAGTGAAATATATGATTATTTTTTTGTGCGTGTATGCCTTAAACACTGTTTTTTGGCAGTAAAAGTGTCATCTTCAACTCTTCTCATCCAACATTTTAATGGTCTGACATGCCTATTTATGCTTTTGTGTCTGGTAAGGCTGATGGACAGTTCTCATAACATGCCTTGCCAATAGCTCTGTGTATTTGTCGTGGCAGTGTTGAGAGCCTGTGGTACTCAGTCCTCAGGAAGGACAATACAGTTGCCATTCTTCTTTGTCCTAGTATGATTTTTTTCCTGCTAGCAAAACAGAATGGGCACAGCATTAGTCAAGGACCATAGTTTTTAACGCCTGAGAAGAAACATTGTGATTGTCTAGTCTGACGTCTTTAAAACCTCATCCAGTGAGTTTTGCATTGACTTGTAATTTGCAGTTCACTAGCTTTTCATTCTGTTCATGAAAGTGTGAGGGAATAGATGTCAAGTTTAGGGGTTGATTCTCAGTTCTTTACCCATGTGATGAAGGTTGTTGCAGCCACTGGTTGCTTGTCTCAAAATGCATCTGCAGGATCTGGGCTTCTAAATGAAGTGCACCGACAGTTTTCCTAATGACTTGCTCAAGCTGCTCTTAGTTACTGAAGGACAGACAGAGTTACGTCTCACTTTCTTCACATGAGTAAAGCCTAGTGCAGGCACCGAAATAACCAATTTGGTGCTTCATGATGCGTCCTTTGTTCTTGAAAGTACCAAGGCTTCTATTCAACCTCAAGACAGTAATCTCTATGCAATGTTGTTGAATCTTGCGTGCATCTGCAGCTGTATATTTAGAGTCAGATATAATACTTCCAGACTGACAACAATATATTTAATCTAGTGCTAGATTACTGCCAGGATTACACGTGTGGGCCGCGTTTTAAGAAGTGCTGTTAGAATTCAGTGACATCTACAGTACATCTGCTGCCATTGAGGCATTACTGCTGCATCGCTGCCTCTTGCAGGGGTCACAGCAGCAGGCTGGAACATTGTGTATCCAGCTCCCTGTAATAACCTCCTGAATGAATGGCACACTGGAAAGTAACTGAAAATATTGATAAAAATATTAATAAAAATAAAAGAATAGAGGGGCTGATGACTCGGTATGTCTTCCTTTTAACTGGGCATGTAGGTACAGTGTGGCTAGATGAGATAAAAAAAGAAAACGGGAGACAAGAATTTCAGAGGTGTGGTTTGTCTGGCACTGGCATTTGTGGCTGAGCTCGTGATGCTCTGATATGCACAAGATACACTTATAGGCAGTTGCACCTTTGAAAATATATTGCTCTTTCTTCATGCATAATCCTTGCATCACAGGAATGGCTCTGGCTGTACAGTAAAGCCTTTGATTTGTGCTTTGAGTGAGGCATTGGCAGAGAATTATTAAGATTGGCTGTGGAGGTGTTAGGATGTGGGTCAAACTGAAACTTTATATCGGTACTTTGGATCTGAGTCTGACTTTTATTTTGCAAAGAACAGGATTTGAGGTTAAGGTTCTGAACGTAAATCTGAAGCATAGAAGCATATTCCTCAGTTGTTCTCTGAACTTTTGAGTTGGGTTTAGTGATCCAGAATCTTGCAAAACAGAGTATTTGGAAATAATCTGTTACAGTGTTTACAGCATTGAGTTTGGTTTTGGTTTCTGTTTTATTAATTTCCAGTAAGAGCTGGTAACTTGTTGCAAGGAAGCAAGAACAGAGTCTGATTTGGAATTCCAAGATACATATTTTTGAGTTACATATTTTTCAGAAACAGGAAAAAGGTCTTTCTCAGCAGGATGCAGGCTAGAGAAAAAGGCAGAGGTTACTTTATTATGCAAGCTTTATATTTCCTTTCCAATAATAATACTTCCCTAAAATGCCTTCATAATGTCTAGTTGAAATGTGCTGATCACTTGTGCCTTTTTGAGAGGTTAACATGGATGCTGTGTCTTATTTTAAGATGCTTCATATTTAACCTGTTTCTTTGTCTCTTGGGAAATGAATGATAAACAATCTCTATTAAACATTCTTCTGTAAATGTTATCTGGGAAGATGTAAGTAGGAAAATGAAGCTATTATGTTCTTGATGCTCAATCCTTCCTACTAATTCTGCTCTGGTTGTTTTTCTGATAAGCCAGATTTTTCGCTGTAGTTCCCAACATAATAGTGCCATAAGATTCTGTTAATGCTGTGGTAACGTGTAGCCAAAGCAATTACAAGGAAGAAAGCTGATACTAACAGTAAGTTTATGTATACTTTTTGTTCAGCCATGTTTAGTGAGAGTTGAGTTTGTCAAACAAAATGTTAAGAAACTGAAAGATGGGAAACAAATCCGTGCACAGTTCAGTGCGAGTGGCTGGTGGTACGTCAGGGCTGGCCTGTTGTGTTGCTGATCCTCTGCCCTTTGGGGAGGCAGGATAGGGGGATGTGTGTAAGGCAGAGCTGTCCTTAGCTGGAGGGAGCCTGACTTGCGGATTAGAAGGAGCAGGGCTTTTCCTCGGCCACCGTTAGGATTGTGTGCTGTGCAGTGGCGGTGTGGTACAGTGACGTGGTGGTATTTGTGGATCTTAATTACATACAGGAGGGCAGGAACGGTTATCCTTTTTTCCGTTCCTGCCTTGGGTAAAGCTGATGCAAGCAGAAGTGGGCAAAACCCATGCTGTTTGTTCAGGTATGTAGTTAAAACATACCTCTAATTTGGAAGCTTTTGTATTCTGTTAAAACCAAAATGCCATAGGGGGGAAGCAACTCATGTTTTCATCAATGTTTGGAGTCCATGTTGTAACACTCAGTGGTAGTTCCAAGTCCATGGTTGTTTGAGTTCAGATTTAGCATTAAATGTTAATGTACCTTGGTAGTATTTGCTTTCTGATAGCTTTCTGTTGGAAAATCTGTGGCTAGCTTAACTTTGGGCAAATTCTTCATTGAAGACCGTTCAGATTTCCTTGGTAGAAATTTCTTGGACTAAAAGTAATAACTGTTTGGTTATTGAGGTCAAAGCTCTGAAATGGTACACTTGTCTCGCCTTTTCCTCCCTGAGTGGAAAACTCAGTCTACAAAGCTGTGTTTGCAATATTTAAGCTTTTATAGAAACGACCTATTTCCTTTAGAGATAGTAAATAAATTAATAAAATAATCTTGACAGAGAGCAAGGATGTTGCTGCAGAACTATGCACAGGAAAGCTGACTTGATAATGTAATTGAGCTTGAAATCCAAAACATAATTGCCAAGGGTGGGAGTGAAACCTGCAGCCATTGTGCTGACACAACCTGAAGGTCTAGCTTGTCTAAATGGCTGGAATTATTTTAAAGCAGATTTCGATATGAAACTCCTAGGGACCGGGGGAGTCAACCTCGTCTAGTATGCAAAGCTGCTTTGTCGGGAGGGTGTTTTTTCACTGAATGCGTAACTCTCAAGTGATATTGTATAAGCTGTCTTCATGTTGATAGGTAGTGTGCTACGTAATTTTTCCCTTTAAGCAGCAGCATTGTGGCCATCTTTATGGTCTGAGAATATATATAAAGCCAAGTAAAGAGGCAGAGGAAATCCACAAAGCTGTCTGATTTTTCCCACAGCCTGGGAAGCACTTGTGTTGCCTCTCACCTTCAGGTGTGCATCACTAGCTGCTGGCTGGGTAAGTAGCTGCTTTTTTCCTAAATTGCATCACCTAGAGACACATCTGCATGGTGTGGTGCATTATGTTGTGAGAGCCTCTGCCTGGTCTCTTGAAATCGTAGCAGGGAAGGCATGTACCTCTGTTTCTTGACCCATGTGTGAGCCCTGTATCAGAGGATACGGAGGAAATAAGTGAGTGCGTGAGCGTGTCTTGTTGAGGGCTGAATCATCCAGTTGGAACAGAAAATACTATTGGAGGACTAAGACGGTTTAGTTTTCAGAAAAACAGTATGAGAGAGAAGAGCAACATGTAATGCATTAGCGTCTGATAAACAAGGCTTCTCTGGAAGCGCATCTCTTTGGAGCCGCATGCATCATGATCCCTGGGGGGGGACTATTGCAATTCCTTGGAATTCTTCTCCAGCCTTTCAGGAGCCGCCCAGATAAAAGGGTTTGCCAGTTTCACAGCGCCTGATTGTAGGGTTGCTCTTTGTTCTGCTTTTCAAAGTGTGGCTGTTGAGATGATGATAACGACACCTTTCATAAGCAGGTGCCTGTGCTTCACTTTAGGCACTCTATTTAGCTATCTTGAAAAATAACTTGCTAGGCTAATAAATGTTGTATTGAAACAAAAAGTTGGCTAGTTGGGTATGCCAGTTTCATACCACTTCATTCTCTGTGAGCACAATGCCTTTGTGATTTTAGCGAAATATTTAATTCTTTTTTTTTTTTTTAAACCAAAGAGAAAGTGTCACTTTAAATACTTCATTGTATCCTTTTGCATAGTAAGGGAGTTTATGAAGGTAATTTAGGCTCAAACTGGTGCCCTGTGTCCTCTCCATTATGCATTTACCAGTCAACTGACACTTTTCTCAAATATTTACTCTGATACTTCCCTGCAGTTGCCCTCTCCTCCTCCATTCCCGTTCACCATCTCCCTTCCATGGAGGTATGGCACATATTTTGGTTACCTTCTATTTAAATAGCAACACTCCCTTCCAGCACAAACAGTCAGTCAGTCATTAAACAATGAGGAAGACCAACAGTGGAGGAGGTTATGGGTGGGGCCAGGAGCATGCAAGCAGTTTTGCAGAAGGCTTCCTGCTGAGGAGAAGAAAAGGGTGCTTTCCGCCAATGTCGGGGTGTCATTCTGTAGTGCTGAGAGAGAGGCAAAATCAAGAGGAAATCACTGCTGCAGACAGGAGAGCTGCATCTCACTTAGAATTATGTAGAGGCATCCAAATTATTGTAGAAGGTAAGACATGTGAAACAAAACACTGGCACTTTAACCGTGTTTTCCCACCTCCTCCTGTAGCAGAAGGTGATTCCAAGTGTCTGTGACTCATCCTCAGGAGGTCCCTGTTTTTTTTACCTAACAGCAGCAAGAGTTTAGTGAGACTATCCTTAACAGATTATCTGCAGCTTTTTTGAAGGCTCTGCTACATGTCCTTTCTCTTATGTAATGTACAGCAGAGGGCTGTATCAATATTTTGCTGGGAACTCAAGACCTGATCATTTTTACTCCAAAAAAATATCAGAATAGGGCATTCCCTGTTGGGAATTCAGAAGTGCAGTTGGGTTACTTCACTCCCTGTCCTGTACTTGTTCATCAGATTGAGATTGGATGTGACATCCTGGAAACTGCAGGGTTAAAAGAAAATGAAAACAATTGTTAATGGAAACCATTTGGCTACTACAGTGTCTAAGGGTTTCACGGCTCTACAGGTAAAAGCCATGGACGTGATAAGTAGTGTTGGAGAATGCTTGTTTAAACGAAGAACAGGGACTTAATATTTTGTCATATTTGCTCTGTTTAGGTTTGCAACAATTTAATTTCTAGATCTTGTAAATAAAATGTAGTAAGAAATGAGCTGGGATGTGCATTAAGAAGGTGGTAAGAACTATGAGAATTGCAGAGTCCATGAGTCAAATTCTACATTTCTAATGGGACACGGGATCCTGGATAGCTCAGCTTCTTACCCATTCAGTGTTTTATACTTGGATCACCTTTCTGGTTAGACTTCACAGGCGCAGGTGATAGAGGTGAATGTGTCGCTTCCCTTGCAGCTGCCTTCAGCCTTTTCAGTTTGCAAGACCCTAAAATTTTCCATGGGAGGTGCAGATCCTTGCACGGCGGATGTGACCCTACTGATAATAAATGTGGTTTCCTTCTTCACCTTTTGTTGACCTACTAGAGATAACGAACCACAGGGCTTTGGAGATCTGTAAACCAGAATTAAAAACCACTGTAAGTGCAAGGACAGTATGCAATAGAAACGTGCTATTGCCATTACCTAAACCCGTTCTGAAAAACACAACTGAACAGAGATCTTCTGTTTGTGGTAGATCTTAGTTTGGCCATGTTTCCAGTTATTTAACAGACTGATTATTTTCCAGGTGACAACTTTGTATTCGAAATCACCTGATGATCTTTCATTTCCAGCTCTCAGGACTGTCCCTGGATAAAGTAGTCATTAAAGGGTGGCATATTAGTCTGGCTTGGTCTGAAGTCCTTCTACCCAACCCTTCCTCCTCTCCCTGGTTTATCAGCATTTGATACATTTCATGGCGTGTGACACAGCCGATTTATTAAAAGAGTATTGAAAATAGAGAGCAGCCTTGACTCAAGAACGGTTTGGAGATGCAGTTTTGTTTTCTGTCACATCATTGTTGCTATGGTGATTTAGCAAAGATCTGTTTAGCAGTCACTAGATGTTTCATGTTCTGGGCAAAAGTTAGGGATATTCCAGTATTCCTCTAACAGTTGTTTTACAGAAGTATGTGTGTGTATAGTCTCCTGCAGTAAGTCCCTGCTACTCTTGTTACTTATTGTTGCTTCTGTGAGAAGGTGTGTACCTGCTGTATTTTTGCTTGTGGTCTCCCTCCCTCCCTTCCTGAAGTAATTTCAAGGAAGGCTGATAAACAATCTACCCATCTCCTCGAGGTTATTGACTGTTTCCTCCCCAGGAGGGATGTCGTGGAGTGCAGTGATAAATGCAAAGGGATGGAGAACATGAACCCTGCTAAGGAATGGTCCTTCTTATGAATCAGTTATGCAGTTTTGGAGGAGGAGGAGGAGGATGTGTTGGAGCTGATTCACGTGGTTGGAGTCAGGAAGTCTTTCCCAACATCTCTCAGGCTTCTCATGTCACCAAAGGCATGATCAAGACCATGATGCAGCTACAACCTTAACTGAGATTTTCTTCTTCTAGGTTGGTAAGTGGGGGATGGTAATTCTTCTGTTGAAGTTCCCTGTGTTCATTGGGAGGGGATGAAGGCGCGCTCTGCCTGGCAGGCGAGTCAGGCCAGCGTCTGTGAGTCTCGCTATGTCTGGCAGGTTGCATCAAACACAGCTTCCTTCCCTTCCAGCCTCTGATCACTGGCCTGGGAGCAGCCTTCCTGCCCACGGGCGATGATCTGGTGGATTTGGCCACCATCTTGGTGGCAAGCTGTGGCCAGCCTCCAGCTAAGCAGTGGGGTAGGTGCACCTTGCAGCATGTTCTCATCCCTGTTAGCAGAGGTCTGAAAGCAGGAGACAAGATTTCTTATATAGACTTGACCTCAGAGGGTGCTTTTTGGACACCAGCACCACAAACGATTAGGCGTTCAGTACTACTGGAAGTCCCGTCAGAGTTCCCTTCGTCACGCTAAGCTAGCCAGAGAGAAAGGGTTGATTTCTTACGGGCTACTTAGGGTCATCTGATGATGGTCATCTTAAAGATACATGTCTTATCTTACTCCCAGAAATTCAGATAGTTCTGTTGGTAAAATAAACTGAACGCTCTTAAGTGCTCCTTCAGCTGGGTTTGACAGTAAAAGAGATCGCCTAACTAATTAATAAATTTTTCCTGCTTATTTGACTCTCCTGTCATGGTACATATCCCATAATACGACCTTATTTTCCTTTCTTAATAATGAACTTCTGTTCCGTGCTTTAAAGTTATTTCAGATCTGAATTAAGTTGAAAGTCTTTCCTCTGCTGGTGTTTGCTTCACTGATTTCGCAGATTTTGTAACTCATGTCTTAATGTTGAGACCAGCTTTTTCTTGCCAGCTCTTTAAACAGTTTTGGCCTGTCCGTTTTCTGTCGCTTCACAGAACTAATACTTCAGCCCCACTGCAGATTGGAAGGTTTTTTTCCTGCACAGTCTGGGGTAATCTGTTTCTTACTGGCAGCTCTTGCATTTTTATCAGTTTTGTAAGGTTAATTAATGCAGCAGCCCCCAGTCCCAGTTGTCTTAAATATTTAGAGGAGAGAAAGATTTATGCACATTTTTGCTGCAAAGCTAGATTCGGTTGAATTTCTATTGAATTTCTGAGTTGGATTCCCAGCTGGTGTAAATCAGTGAAGTTCCACTGAAGTCTTTTGGCTGATCAGCTCAACTGAGGATCTGACCTTTCTTAATTAAATTGTGTCACTTACTGAAGTTGAGCTACTTTGCACTGAACATGTGGCAGTTGCTGCTGTATATTTGTATAGAGAAATACGGGATATATTTCTACTACCTTTTATCTCTGGGTAGCTATAAAGAAAGACAGGTGTGTGTACATTTATACACACACATGGATGTTTATACACACAGTCACCCCCCCACAAGTAAATGTGGTAGGACCTCCCCCTCCCCTATTTTCCCTACCATTAATTATGCACTAGTACACGCTAGGCTTCAGCTGACATGGATGGGTAGAGCCTCACCAAACATTTGGGCCACTGTGTCCAAATTTGTTTCCATGTATCAAAAAGCTCCAAAACCAACCAAACAAAACCCCACCAAGCATGCTACTGAACTTGGAGACACTTGGGGAAAAAAGCAGCTCCAAGCAGAAATAATTTAGGTTCTCCCTACTGGGAGGTCCCTTCCCTACAGGTCCCTGGATTAAGCACCCTTTTCACCTGTGTAGTCCCACTCTTGATGCACAGAGCAAGTGAGGTCTCTTCTTGTGCTCCAGCACATGAAACCTCCTACTTATTGGGAGGAGTGGGAAGGGAACGGTGATGATGGGGAGGCCAGAGGTCTAGGAAGTGTGATGGAGTAGATGCGAATGTTGTTCCAAGGGAGCTCAGAAATTCCTTTGTGCCGCTTTGGGGCAGAGTTGGATGTCTCCCCACTGTTAGTCTTTCTGTCTGTTTTCTTATCAGATTTCAGATTAACATTGACTTTAAACTCTTTCAAGCCATTATGACAAGCGAGCATGGCAGTAAATTCTTCCATATCAAGAGTGAGACAAATTGTACTGCACTACATATTATGGCGTAGTACTACTAATTGCTTAACTTGATAAATGTCTTCTGATAGGTTATATACTTAATGAACAAAGATGTTAATTGCTCTTATCTGAAATAGCTGCATTTGCAGGGGCGTTCTCTGGAGCCATGGATGTCTCCTAACAGAGATTTATTTCAAATCATCCATTGTTTTCAGCAGTTTCAAAGTCCATTACCCTTCAGTGTGCCAACTGAATAGTCTCCACCCCCATCAAAGTTTTGAGAGCAATCAACTCTTCCTACATGTTATTCAGCAGGACTGAATCTTATTTGGGTATGGAAAACTTATATGTAATACAGTATGCTCGTCATCCTGGGCTACAGCAGCATGGCTCATTCTTAAGAGCAGCCAAGAGAGGAATATCCACCTGACAGTGCAAGGGTCTGGAATAGCCCCGTTTCTCCCCACCATCTGGAGTATTTAATTGGGAAAATCATTCTTCATTGTTGTTGTGTTGGTGGGAGTTGTCAGTCTAAATATGTTTTAATGCAAATAACCATCTCTATTTGTAGAATTCGTCTTTTCTAGACGCTTTCTTTGGAAAATATGCAGCTGAAGATTTAGTACATTATTATATGAGTAAGTGCATACAAGCCTCATATTAACAATGGACGTCATGTTTATTCTTTCCCTTTTAGAATTTCCCATGGAAACAAGTGGGCAGATTTTTGCATTATTGAGTAGTCTGCTGCTGCCGACTTTTCCCAGAAATGCTACACAAGCCTACATGTTCTTCCAGTTTTGGGAGCACCGGATTCCCCTAAGATTTGATTTGTAGTAGGTTTTGGTGTGTGGCTATTCTGGTACAAAGTTGTTTCAAAGCTGTATGATTAATAAATCTTTATGGAACTGAAAAAAGACATGGTTCTCACTGAGGTTAAAACATACCTGATTTCCCAATGGAGAAATTGCATGTTTTGTTAGGAGGCTAAAGGCTAATGTGAAGAGAAAAATGTTTCCTTGACTTAGGGTTTTTGTTTTTTGTAATAAATTTCATTTTCATTTATGAGTCTTTTACAGTTTTTCAGAACATGTTCAACAGCAAACAGCCAGAAGTTAAAACTGTAACTGTAAATCTGTAAACTGACATATGTAGATTCTCTGGCCAAAGTTTCCTAAGTCAGGATTAATTTTGTAGAGTGAATGAGAAAAGTGCATTATCTTGCTTCGTTTGATAGATTTCAGACTTTCCCAAGAAATATAAATATCCTTTCAAAAATGACAGCTATAAAAATAAGAATTATTGTTTTCTTAAAGGCATTTTCAACTGACCGTGATGTATTGCTGCTCAAAGATGCTGTGGCTTTAGACTGTCTCATACCAACAGGTCCTTACTGCTCACTCCCTTCCCCATCATATGCTGCCCTCTAAGTTTTGTTAACCTACTAGTTTCTGTTTCATGTTAGAAGGAGCTAAAAAGTAATCTGGCAAAAGCTGGATGGGTTCCCTGATCTGCCTGACGCCACAGCCAGACAAACGTTTGCGTGGGCAGAGGCAAAGTGGGTGGATGGAGGTGGGAATGCTGCTTAAGACTAGTATTGATGCCAGATGCTTCATGGTGACCCACTGAGGATCGGTGTCATTTCGGGTGTTTTCAAATCTCTGAATCCACGTTTCTGGTCTTACATGTTGTTCTAATTTGCATTTCCCATGGAGTGACCTGGGGATGAGGATGGAGCTTCTGGGGGTGTGTGCGAACAAGACCAGCTGGAACATGAGAACGTGCAGCGCTTGTGCTGCTTATTTATCGACCACAATGATTCACTGTGATCGACGTTTACATACCTGAATGTCAAAATAGCCTGTGTTTTAAGAGGAACCAGTGACTCAGGCTGTGGTTTTACCTCAGGCCATTTCCTGATAAACGACTGAACTGTGCTTGGTCTTGTGAAAACACAACCGGGGAACATGGCTCTGTCCTCACATCTGTGTGTGTGCAGGGATTAGGGAAAGGACACCTTTGTGCGGGGCTGACCTTCACCTCATTAGTGCTATGGTCTCTCTGTGAGGAGCACCATAGCCTTGTGAGGTCCGGGAAACCTCGGGTCCGAGGACAGCTCTGTTTCAGTGCTTCTTCAGAGCATTTCTGGACAGCCCTGATGTGGGAGTGTGGTCTTTGGTGTTTGACAGCATCTAGAAGCACAATTTCAGGGAGCTCTGCACAGCGATAAATTACTTTGCTTGAGACACTTTTGATTGCAAAACAGAGGTGAAGCTGCCTAGAGCTGGTGTTTTTAGAACTGAAAATATTTTGCTTCCTAGAACATGATGTTTTTAATGAAAAGAGAAACAATGCATATAATGTTGCTTATAGGGATTAAAGTAGATTTGGGCCATTCGTTTTTTGAGTAAGATAGCAAACAACTGTAGTTAAGGTACGGTGTGTGAGGTATGGCTGGATAGAAGGTACGGAAGTGGGATCATAAGAGTGCTATATGGAGTACCTCATTGGCATAATGCTTTCATTTGGAGAGGTTAACCATCTGTGTAATACCATGCTATGGTTTAGGGAGTCTTCCCATCCTTTGCAGGCTGCAGAACTCTGCGTTCCTCCATTCTCCTTTAAGAAAAGGACTGTGCTATGAGAAGAAGTTATGCCTGACATGAAATCACTTGTGTGTGGCTACACAGCTGTGATTGAACCGGATCAGTTACCTTTAATGCTATTTAAATGGACAGTTTAAGGTATAGAAGAGGCTTCTCTTGGGAACAGATTCTGTGAGAATTCTTCAAATCCTCTTTGAAGTTAATGGAGGGTATTAAGGGCAGTCAGCACCTTCTTAAGAGAGAAATTTAAATTGCTTTGATTCATTTCATTTTATATTTGCGTCGGCTGGTTCTGGATTTCTCCCTTCTCCAGTTTTTCAGAGCATGTTTTTGATAACTTTGCCTCCTGAGCATACTAGATTTTATGCTGGCTGTTTTCATATTTTTCCCTGAGTGTTGTAATGCTGATTACCAAAGGATCTTGGGCCTTTGGCTTCCTGTGAGAACGAGATAATTACTCTCCAGTAGGCAACGCATGACGTACAGTATCAGCGTTAAGCCACTGGGATTCCAGTCACTAGTGTAGAACAATATTGTGGGTAAATGAATAAGCAGAAGTTTATCATACTTCCTGCATAACAAGGTTTTCGTTAAAGAGACAGTAAAAATTGTTTTCGGCGATGGATAGTGTAAAATGAACGCTGCTGCAACAAACGTTACTGAAAAATATATTAGAGTTCAGTTCCCGAGCTTGCTGGGTTTTTCTTGTGGCAAAGGCAACTGACTTTTTGTGGCAGCGAAGGTGGATGACAGGGCCATTGTTGCATTTTGGCAGATGACGTTTGTGGCCTTATGAACATGTATGAAGTGTATAACTTTAAAGTACGATTTCCAGATGCACCACCTACTTAACTTATGGAAGAAAGTTGTACCAATAAGAAGTAGAGACGTTCCAAATGCAATTTGCTTATTTCACACTCGCCCCCAGGAATCCTGTGTTGTGATTTTAAGAGTTGGCCCTGTTTGACCCTGAAATAGATGTGGTTTCTCCCTTGCCTTCTTTATTTCAAGACTGTCCGTTAAAAATAACTTATGTATTGTCACAGTGGGAGTAAATTTGAGAAGTTTAAGTTATATGTAAACCAGTAATAGTGAGAAAATAATTCATAAGTGTAATGAGCTCTATTCTCTTTCAAGACATGGCTAACGCAAGTGTTTATCCACATGGTGGGATTAATCAGCATTTTTGTATGAAAATAGTTTCTCTGCCATAGCAATACTGATCAGTTTGCTTATGCTATAGCAAAGCGAAATAAATGACGTCTTTGAGGACCTCTGTTAAATACCCAAATTACTTAAACAACATGAAGACTTGCGTAAAGTACGGTGTATGTATCCATACTCGATAGGTACACGGCTATATCTCTGTGTGTTTACTTATGTTTAGCCCGTAATTTTACGTGTGCTTGCGTATATACGTTTATATTTCAGCTTGTTTCAAGAGATGATTGTACTTCTGTAATGCCCAAGAATTATGGGAATACTAATAAGGAATTTCATTTTTAAGTTTGTTTCCTTGCTACTATCAATTTATGTTGTACGTGTAATTGCAAAGCACAGTTACTTATTTATGTTTTAATTGTGACTTTTACTTTAAACTGGGCATCAGCAGTCTGTGCAGGAAACCAGTACTTAAGTATAGGCTGAGATGAGTAGGTTGGTTGCTCTGCTTTTGTGTGAGTGTAAAAGTTGAGGGCTGAATCTTTGGAGCCCAGGAACCACTGTCAAATGTAGCAATCTAGATTTTGATGGTGTGCTTCATCAACCTTGCAGCCAGGCAGAAGAACAACAAGAATACGTGGAATAAAACTACCTTAATAAGATACACTGCTGTTCTGTCTGTATGATGGAGATGCTTCTTCATACATTGATAGCATGTGCATGGCCAGACCCCTTCATAGTTCAGTTCAACTTGAAATAAGGTTCTGTTCATTTTTAGTCCAGAACAAATGCAGTTTGACGTTTTTGTATTTCAGGCACCTAGGTCTGGCCTGGTTTTTTTTTTATGTGAGTTGTCTTAACACTTGAACAAGTTGGATGAAGGTGGCTGGATGGGTCTCTCTGTTGAATGGCCTTTATAGGAATTTTGCTTTCCAATTAGATATTTCGCAGGTATTTTCAACACCAAGAGTAATTTTGATAGTGCTGTTCTTACTTTGAAATTGTGAAACTTCTGATGAGTAAGTAAACATTTTTTTCCTCTCCTTTGTTTTCTTGCAGCCAACTGGGTACATGGAAAACTCCATTTCCTACAGTGCTATTGAAGATGTTCAACTGCTCTCCTGGGAGAATGCCCCTAAGTACTGTTTACAGCTCACAATCCCAGGGGGTACTGTCTTACTGCAGGTACAGTAAACACAGAAGTAGACTTTTCTTCCTGTCTTACTATGAATCTCCTTTGACTTCTGTTTGCTATGCACGAAATCTTAATTAGATGGACTCGGAAAAGGCAGAAACACAGTGCTGTCAAATGATCTAACCACCAGAAAACTTGCTCAGGGTGATAGCTCTGAAACTCTTCAAGTTGTTGACAGTCAGAATGGAAATTTCGGGCCACAGTGATTAAATCTTCTTGCTGATTTTGTGCATCAAAATAGTGCTCTGTGGAAAGGCGCATTGATGCGGGCCTGGCACAACTGTATTTTTACATATAGTCCTATTCCTGCATGAAACAAGTAAAAAAATTTCATCCTTCAATTCATATAGGAAACCCATAACTTGCACTGAAACTTACAGATATCTTTTTTTTTTTTTTTTTAAACGTATTTGATCTTCACTGGAAGATTTCAGTATATTTGTATGGATATCCACATATGCTAGTTCTCTAAGTGTTGTTTTCAAACAGAAGACACAGTGTGTATGTTATTCCACATTTCTTCATCCACTTGTGAGGTTTTTTAGGACTCCTTAGGTCATTCCAAGTTTTAGTGACAGAAAAGCACTCCACAGCACTGAGCTTTGGAACTTCTTTAGAAAAACAACTGAAAACCCAGCTGCTTGGCCCCCAAAGAAATTTGAACAGTCATAACTTGAAGAAGACTGAATTGACTCCAACTTAACTCTTACCATAGTTCTGAACATTGTTTCAAAGACAATTTGTTATCTCTTACCTTTGGGGAATTAATTTTATAGTTGAATATACAGCCATGACTATTGTGTAGATGCATTTCATGCAGGTAGGACTGTAAACAGACTGAGTAAGCAATTTCTGCAGAAAATGTGAAGAAAAGATCAGTTTAAACTGTGGGTAACTCATGAAAAATCAAAAGGGATATTTTTTCTTGAAAAAGTATGAACAACTTCAAAGGATTGATCATAATAGAGCATGTGGTTTTGGGTGTGTACACACACACTTTAACTGTACCACTTTTGCAGAAAACGTAGTCCAACAGATAAAAAGATGGGAACACACTGAATGATATACTAATGACTGTGATGACAATGTCTGCTGGATCATTTGTCCATGAGAATCATGGTACACAGCATTTAGAATAGAATAGACTATTACAGTTGGAAGGGACCTACAGTGATCATCTAGTCCGACCACCTGACCGATTCAGGGCTGACCAAAAGTTAAAGCGTGTTGTTAAGGGCATTGTCCAAGCACCTTTTAAACACTGACAGGCTTGAGCCATCGACCGCCTCTCTAGGAAGCGTGTTCCAGTGTTTGACTACCCTCTTGGTAAAGAAACCCTTTCTAATGTCCAGTCTAAACCTCCCCTGGTGCAGCTTTGAACCATTCCCACACATCCTATCACTGGATACCAGGCAGAAGAGCTCAGGACCTCCCTCTCCACTTCCCCTCCTTAGGAAGCTGTAGAGAGCAATGAGGTCACCCCTCAGCCTCCTTTTCTCCAAACTAGGTAAATCCAAAGTCCTTACCCGTTCCTCACAGGACATTCCTTCCAGATGGAATTTCATTATTTCTTGGTGGTGAATTGTTTGCTGAAGCCCCTGTAGGACCACAAAGTATGTGGCACCATCTGTATCCAGGGTGGGTTTAGTCAAAGCTTTGCTGAAACAGCTCTACCTGCAGATCATGAGAAAAATAACCCCAGTGCTATCATTCAGTAGCCCAAGGCTAGGTGCCGACCTGGCCCATATTTTCCATACTATAGGCTTCTGTAGAGATATGGAACAGCAAAGTTGACTCTGATTTGGGAAGCCAATATGACTAACGCTGGTATTGCTAATATTAGATCCAGCTAGGTCCAGCTCTCCTTTGCTTTCGTTTCAGGCAGGCTGATGGGTCTGTCCGTACGCAGAGTTATTTACCAGCAGCCCAGAGAACACAGGACTTGACTTCAGCCCTTCACATGGTTCCTGTGCTTGGGGTTTGGGATGGTTTTGGAATGTCATAAAAATATCATGAGGTTTTGATGATTTTCAACATAGCAAATACACTTTCACTCTGAAATGGTTAGAGGTGTACATGGAAACATTCATGGCCACGTGCTTTGTGGAGTATGTTTCTGGAGCTCCCTTTCATTTACTTCACTGGTGTAATCCTGGGGTTTTGCAGCCCTGTAAAAGGGGGCTGCAGCAATTCCCCTATTTTAATCTGAAAATGGTGCAGCTAAGTAACTTTGCGATGAGCTGAGAACATCTAACTTCGTGGACTCTCCTGGTGCATAGGTGGCATTTGTGTGTCTTTTCACGTATCCTTGAAGCACAGGCATGGGTCCCATTGCATGCAGCATACGTACGTGCCTCTGGTGCATAGCAAATTTCTGTGGCTCAAAGTGACTTACCAATTTTAGGCGTTACCAGGGAGTGTAGGGAGTCTGAATTTCAGACAGGCTGCTGCAAGTCCACCTAAGTCCTGATTCTGTGGTTTGAAAAGCCTCTACTGTGCGTGACATTGGGGAAGACAGGAAGATGAGCTGTGGTTTCCCAACAGCTAGATTAGGGTCCTCATTATTGGTGAAGTCTCCCTTGCCTAATCTGTTAATTGAGTTAATTAGAAAGAAACTAATTTGTCAAGTTGGATGATTTTGATTTTTTTCTTGTGATAATTTTGACTGTTTCTTCCGTAAATTTCTTTAGTGATGCTAGCATTTATGTTTATATCTGTTTCAACAGCTAGAATAGTTACATCTGCCATTCCAAATTCCCTTTCTAAGTCTTTATTCTATAGTTTATGGTAGCTGCCTTTATGGGCCTGCTTAATAGGAAACAAGATAAAGTTTGAACCCACGGCTGCCTGCAGAGCTTGAAGGAAATTGGTAGGGCATGCAGACTTTAATCTAGAGCAGCCTGCCATTTGTTTCTTTAAAATAAACCCAACAAGCCAAACGCACAAATAATTACATTTGTGAGAAAGTAACATCTCAGTGTTAATGCTTTGGTATTTTCTTCAAAAAGATCGGTGTCTTTATGTAACCTCATAGAAACTGATAAAGAACTGGAGTGAGCTGGGCTTGTGTTATGTTTATTGCTGACTGGCTGAGCAGACTGGATCAGATTACATTATAACTCAATGGGAATTTCAACATAATTGAAAATACAAACTTTAAAAATGTTTTTAGTATGACTTGGTCCTTGGTAGTGTCTTGATTCATCAAATGTGGCCAGATTGGAGGGAGTATAAAAATGGATTTCCCTTATACAGCTGTAATGTGTATTCAGAAATCCAAAACAGTACTAGAAGTTATGTTTAGTGTATTTAAGAAATCAAGGTGCAAAAACTGGATTTATCTAGTAGTCGGGTTCAGCATAAATTCTCTGGTATGTGTGACAGAGTCTAAGAATCCAAAATACATGTTCACTGAGGTGCTGGGAAATGGAGATGCTGAGAAATTAGCCCCTGCATACTTAAGTTATTTCCAGATTTCCAAGAGACTTCAGTACATTTATGGGAAATTGGGAGTTCTGGTCTTTTATAAAATCATTCTGCTCTGCTACTCTGAGCAGCAGCATGTCCTGATGGAATGTCCCACTCTGTTATCAGGAAGTGTATGATAGTGGAACAAGTAAAACTAGTCCAAAACATGTTCCCAGCACTGTTTCTTCTGAAGTGCACTTTTGGTGAAACGTGGTGTGGGTTTGTTTTTTGGTTTTGGTTGTGTTTGTTTTTTTTTTGTTGTTGTTGTTCCCCCCCTCCCCCCCAAAGACTTGATCTAACTGAGGTTTATATGTAGAAAAATGTTTAAATTAATTGCTTTGACCTCCACCAGGGTAATTTCAATTTTATCTTTTTATATATGTTTTTGGACACACTGTATTGTAAATTCTTTAATACCATGGGATGCTATTGACACGATTTGACGTAAAATGAAGCATTGTAGTAGTTCTGAATCACAAGCTTTCCTGATTTTTCATTTTGCGGAAATATTCTAAATTCCAGCTTCTGCTTCACTGATTTGAAGCAGAAGCAAATTTTGGACACCTGGCATTTCCCTCAGATGCAAATTCATTTCCAGCAATCCTTGTGGGAGGATGTCAGCATGTGGCGTTAGAGCATCCTTCGTGTATTTTTCTGTGTTAGGCATGACAAATGCCACAGGAGAGTCCGAGTCCATGTTCAAGTTCTCAGCCCCCCTGTCTGCTGTCACCAAGGTCTATTTCTGGCTTATTACTGCACAGTAATGAGTCAGAGAAGGAAGAGTGCCATTACCTTTCCTTACATCATCCTGATGTCCTCCCATAGCAATACTGACCCATCCCAACCTATTTTAACACATGAAATCTGACAAGCAGCGCCGGAGGTGATGCATCTTCTCTTAGGAAATCGGATCACGATAACAGGACGTGTCTACCTGGGTTTCGGAGGAGGATTTGGTTCTCAGGCAGCAAACGGCTTAATCTGGGCTGGGATCGCATCGAAAGGTCGTCTTCGTGCGTGTGCTTCCCACTCAGTGTTTGTTGTATAAGCACAACTGTCTGAGCACAGGCGTGTTTCACCGCCTGGCATTTGGGGATTCTCATTGTCCGTTGTGGGAGTCGTGGACAGCCGGTTTTCTGGGAGTCATGGACAGTTGGTTTTACAGATGTGCCGGGGGCTTGTGTTTTCCTTCCTCCTGCCAAATGATGTAGTCCCTGGTCCTTCTGATGAGCAGCAATCAACTCTCACAGATTTTTTTTTTTCTTTTTCCTTTTCTTTCCTACATTTGGGATAGCAGATGTGAAAGAAGGTGTTGCTGAAGCTGGCTCATAGGCCACAAGCTCTTTAGGCCAGGAAATAGGAGCTCAATTTACCCTTTGAAGAAGCGTGAGCTCTTTAGTGTCAGTAATAGCTGGGCCTCCTTGTGCTGGGCTAAATTTCTGCTCTTCTGCATTCCACTTGTAAAGCACAATGTGCGATTACGGTATTGCGTGGATGATTATGAAGAGGGTGCTGCTATTGGTAGTGAAATAACTGGAATAACCTTCTGAAAGATTGAAAAAACCTTACAGTATAATTTCACAAGCTGCTTAGCACCAAATGTAGGAAGAGTCCCACGAAAAAGGCTTTGGTGTTTCAATCGTGACAGTACTGCCTGCTTTCCCGCGGTGTCCTTTCTTTCGGATGGGTCGTAAATACCTTAAAGCTGCCACTTCCATCCCTATCACTAGTGTTTTTATTCATTTCTTGGCAATCAAGCGTAGTCAGAAGGAAAAACAAACAGAACAGGAAGCCTTGACAAGCACAACAGTCACACGTTCAGCTCGGTGCTTGAGCACGCTGTTTTTGCCAGGGAGTCCCCCACGGTAAATGTTTCCACTGGATTTTTTAGTAACATTTTATTTTAGTCTCCTTGGAGAGCCTGGCTTTTGTTTTAAGTGCGAGTCCAGCTGATGTTGCCAATGTGGAGAGGTCATGCAAGGACCAGAACCCAGCAGAGACAGGGAATATTTTCAGGAGGAAAACGGCATTTCTCACAATTACCAGCAACTCTGTACCTTGAGTTAAGCCAGAAGAGTGGCAGATTTAACTTGCAGGCCTGCCCGTGCCATGGAGGTGCGATGCTGGGATGTGCATCAGCAATATAAAGGTTTTGTACAGGCTGTGTGAGGCACCAGGGTACCTGCTGTTGGAGTTCCACTTCTGCAGTCCTGAGCTGCTCTGCTCCGCTCTTCCTGTGGCTGACAATAAATTGGCGCAGAGAAGCCTGCAATTATTTTATGAGTCCCAGTAATGAATATCAGCTGGAGGAAGGCATAACAAAACCCCATCCTGCTGACCAGAGAGCAAGCAAGAGAGAGAAAAAGGGAAACCTAGAATAAAACCAGGAAGAGTTAACAGCTGAGTCTGGATCGTCACATTCCACTTATTGCCACATCTTTTCAGATGGCAAAATCCCCTTAGGAGGGTATGTGTGAAGGACGCTGTTGTAAGGAAAAATCTGGGAACTTTTTGCTACGTGGACAAGCCTGTTCTTGTGTTCCTCTGAGTAACGCACATGCCAGTAAAAAGGGATGCTGTAGTGCTAACTTACCGTTAAAGGAACTTGGTAACATGACATGTGTGGTGTGGTGGAAATGACAAATTTTCTGGTGATGCTTGTTGCTGTAGACATATTGGTATCAGTGGGGCTGTGAGTATTTATATTAGCTAAAGGTCTTCACCATCATTTCTGGAGCAGTTGGTTTCTTGCAGAGTTTCAGGTGTTCTGTTTCTCAGCAGCACGCAGGTTCCTATTTTGTCTCCTCCTTGCCTGGATGGAAATTACTGCAGGGGCTATAACGCTGGCATGAAACAAGTGTTCAGTTTCCTATTTTTGTGAGCAAAAAGAAAATCTGCTTTTGAAAAGTTCACTGCTTTTTAATGAAAAAGTATATCCCTACTTGTTGACTAAGAAATGAAGCAGTGTGTGTGCAGAGAAAAATACTTCCCTTTTTGAGCAGAGATGTAAATTTACTCATGTTGACCAAAGCTCTGTCTATGCAGGCTTTTAATCTTGCACAGTTTTCTTCCTGTGAGCAGTCTTTTTGAAGCTGATGAAGTTAATCCTATGAGAAAAGTTGGTCCTGCAGCTGATCCCAGGTTGCTTTCCCTCTCTGACTGAACATGTGCACCCCAAAAACTCAAATATAAAATCCTTCAGAACACAGTTCCAGCATCGACTCATCTTAAAAAAAAAAAAAA
>VYXH01008229.1:607307-639761 GCA_013397275.1 Burhinus bistriatus
AAAAAAAAAAAAAGTACTACCCACAGCACAGTAGGCATTCTTAAAGTAGATATTCTTCCTCCTCATTGCAATAATAATAAATAAGCTACAATTAGTTTAAATCTTCTTGCACCTTCTAAGAGTTTTACTGCCATGTTTTCCTGGTTTCTAAAGTACTTTTCTACTACGTTGTGGTTATGCAAAAACAACAGGAGGCCTTGATTGTGCAAGAAGCCCCAGTCAGTTGGACTGTGTGCCACCCACAACCCTGCTAAAGCCATTGCCTTTGAGAACAAAATTCTTAGCAGAATTGAGGCCTAAACATACCAAACACACAGAGGGCCCAAATGATTATTTTACACAGATAGGTTATAAAATCTCCATTGTACTTCATTCCTATGTCATTGACTATTTGTAAAAACAGCAGGCAAAACATTTCCAGGTCGAATCTTTTAAGTTGGAAAGAAGAACAGGACCCACTATGTGGCTAAGGCTGAGAGTAAGAAAAACTGTCCCTGTGCAGTCAGAATGCCTAAGGAAAGCCTGTTTTAAAGTCTTTTGTGTCTCATTTTCTCCTCTTTATTGTACCCTAGAGCTGAATAAATATAGTAGGTTATGCCCCCAGCTGGAGTAAAAAAATGTAGGTGTCAGTTCCCAGGAATTGATGACTTCAGTGCAGAAGTGCTGGGGTCCAGGAGTGTGCATCAGATAAAACTATAAATGTGTGTGTGCAGCCCCAATAAATGAATTGTAGTTCCCTCCACTGCTTTCCATTTTGATGCTCATTGCTCCAAACTTCAGAAATTTTGTGCATAATAACCTGTACGCTTGAGTGAGTCAGTGCGTGCAGAGGTGGCCATCGGCTGGACAGCTGTCTGGATGAGCACCCACAAGAGCCTGATGGCTCTTCTTGTCATCCTGGCATGCTATGAAGCTCACGGTTCTTTTGGTAAGAAAGAAATATTCCCTGTAGTCCTTTTCTTGGTGTAAGCCTGAAAAAGAGGAGGGAGGAAGAAGGGATGATGTGCAAGAGCGAGCTCTTTGTTGTCCTCTGCAAAAGATCCAGCGTTTCTTGCGCATGGCTGTGGTTTTGCAGCTTGCTGGGGTCAGGCAGACGGAAGGGTGCACTGGAAGGATTAGTCTCTGCTGCCTGGGAGAAGTGGGGAATGCTGGTGTCAGGCAGCTCCATCCAGATAACGATGGTTAGGTTAAATGCATTCAGTCTATTGGTGTTGAACACTGTGGAAAGGGCGCTGGTGAAACGACCGTTGACTTCCCAAGTTCCTCTTACCGTCGAGTCCTGATCGTTAATAGAAGTGTGGGGATTCCATAAAGGTTTGGTTTTCCACTTCTGTGTTCGCTTTGTTGTCTTTGTCTTCGTTTTCCTTTGAAGTGGTCTTGAACAACAGCCAGAGCTCTTAGGGTTTCTAGTTTTAGAGTGATTCAAACTCCTAACTCCTAGATCCAGATGCAAGTTTGCTTGATCACTTCTCCTCTACAATAGCTAACACTAGCTACTGTGTAGACTGCGCTTGGTCCCACAGTTGGTACCTGGTCACTTCGCTAATTCTACTTTTTAAATGCTTTTTGTATATTGCTGCTGTCAAGTTCAACAAGCGTTTCCTCTGCTGGTTTTGGTTTTCCCTTTTATAGCAGTCTTTATTTGTTTTCTCCTCCAGTATTTGCAGTCCACTTGTGTCTCTACCTGTGCCTGATGCTGTTGTCCTAATTAACAGTTTCTGTCATCCAGTTTATGTAAGGCTTCAGTTGGTTGCACAATCTATCTACACATAGTATTTTCTAATTATTTGTAGTGGTCTTACAATCTGTAGCTACTGGCAACCCAAAAGTAGGAAAATAATTAACAGTTCTCAACATTTCCCATTTAAGGCTTTAGCATTTGCTCTTACTATAGACTTCAGTGTGTTTTTTGGTTCAAGTCATATAATGGTCAGACCAGGGACTAAATCAGGTCGACATTTTGCCTGTTTGACAGTAATACTTAATCTCCCTAGAATATTTTGGATTTTATCAGTTTAAATCACAGTATCTTAGTTTGTATAGCTCCTATATACTCAGTCTGCATATGTTGGTTTTTTTTAAGGAAGTAATGGATGTGTAACTTGCAGTACTGTTGTTGCTATTGCTTAGTGTACATGCTCAAGCCTACAAAAACTTTCAATTTTACTTATTCCTTAAAGGGCTTTGATACTAGCATTTGAAATGAACGTTTCTGTTCCCTTCCATGAAACAGTTTTCTCCTTTAAAATAAAAAAAAAAAAAAAAANNAATTTTTTCCCTAAAAAAAAAAAAAAAAAAAAAAAAAAAAAAAGAAAAAGAAAAAAGGTTCAATTTGAAATTAAATCTTTCAAAGAAATTTGGTGGGTTTTTAAAACCTGTTATCTGGACAAAGAGAAGAAATATCTAAGCAAATTTACTTAATGCCTTTTTGGTTATGTTAAAAATGTTCTTCAGGCTTTTTGTGGCAAATTATTTTTGACCTTTTTATTATATTAAAATATAGTATAAAGTGTATTGAATCAAAATTCAAGTATATCACAAATATAAGTAAAAGGTTTATCTTACTATATGTTATAATGGACACATATGCATAAAATACTCTGTAAATAACAGAAAGAAAATAATTAAATATTGGTAAACTAAAATATCCTGAAGATGTGCACTCTAAATGTTTTTACAATGTTTCATTGCATGCAAAGAAAAAAAAATGAAAAAAAGAAAAGGAAATTATGCTTTGTGATTCTATTTGTAGCAAATTCATATTCTGATATGTCAGCATTCTTCATGGAATGGAAAGTTTGTTTCTGAGAAACTCGGTGGTCAGCCAAGATTATTTATCATAGATTTATTCTGCATTATTGCCTGGAGATCTACTGAAGGAGCAATGGAGTCTCATTAATAGATAAAGAATATGTAATATTTATATAAAAGAGCATTACTCCATTTAATTCAGAGAAATCAGTCCAAATTTATGTCACTGAGACATCAGTATCTGACCTTGAGATTAAACACGGTGTTGGTAACCATGCAACATTTTTATGTCTAGTATTCTTGCCGTTATCAGTGAACTGAACCAGTGTCAGGAAGTTAAATTGATTCTGTGGTGTGGATTTTGAGTACTTACCTGAAAAGGTGTTGTGGAGTGAAATTTGTTGAATGGTGCTTTAATTTGCAAGAAGTATGTGGTTTTTAGCTGGTGAAGAACTTCACCTTATTTTTTTGTTTTTTTTTAACATGGATTTATAGGCTATCCTATAATTTTCACTGATTGTATAAAACATTTTGAATCGTAAGTAAAAATTGCCCGTTGGCAGTGATGAGGTAGAGTTGGAAAAGCCAAAGGGCATCTCTACCCACTCAAATACTTCAAACTTATGTCACCTTGTTAAGGCATGCATATTTACGTCACTGTAGATGCTTTTATATTTTTTGATACCGAGCCTTTTGACCTTTGGGAGCGTTGAACTATTCCTTCATTGGCTACGAAGCTGGCTTCGCACTCAGAATTTCTGGCAGCTGTGCTTAATACGGACAAAAACGGGTGATCGCTGGGAGTGATTATTGCAACATTTATGCCATTGCTGCAAACAGTCTGTGCAGGTATCTGCACGTCTGTGTGTGTTACGGTTTTTACTCTCTTTTAATATTGCTGAAAGAGCTGGGGCGTTATTTGAGTTGCTTTGGGGCCAGCTGAGGAACAGGACAAGAAGGGAAACTAGAGTATGGAAAAAAAACCCACCCCTCCTAGTAAAATGTCAACCCGTCTTCTTACTCTGCTCCTGATGATTAATAGCAAAGGCAAATGTCCTACAGACAGTAAAGATCTGACCAAAACCTGATTGAAGTCAGAGAGGATTTTTCACAGTCTTTGGGTCGGGACACCATTTCACAGGAAGTTAATGTTTTGTAAGGTTTTTGGTTCAGTATTTCACATTGGTAGCAAGATCTTCATGTCACTGTTTTCTGTGAAAACAAACTGGTTATAATGTGAAGTTGTAGCTTTGAGCACTCTGATGAGGCTGGGGGTGAAGTCAGCCAGGGTTATAAAGTTCAGAAAAATACAATCAGGTGCCTCCTTACTGGTTTTAGGACACATGGGTGATTTGCTTAGTTTTGGCTGGGTAATCTGAAACACTGGTAGAAACTAATGATTCTGTTTAACTTCTGTTTATTGCAGGCTGCAAACAGTTACCTGCGGGATCAGTGGTTCCATTCTTTGCAGTGGAAGGTAAGTTCTGCACTTCACTGTCTTCCTTGTCTGCCTCTAAGAATGCTTTTTAGCATTCCCTATTCCTTCATGATAAGAACCCTGAATGGATAAAGTCTTTTTCTTACAGAAAACCTAAATAAGAACATGTATGCATTTTCAACTTGTTCATACTGTGAATGGACAGATTAACTTGTTACATAGCCCAGCTTTATCAACATGTGTGACTGGTTTCAAAAAGTAGATAAGCCAGTAAATTCACATTTAAATAGCATAGAGATTGGATGGTTTTGCACTATGAAGTGTAATACGTTACAGAATGACTACAGCCTAATCATATGCTCTGGACTCTTGGGATACTTGGGTTTTTTGCTTGTTTGTTTTTTTCTTTTTCTGAGAAATTAGGGAGAATGAGTGTCTTCTAGAGTTGCTTATTGTAAGTAGCATCAATCTGTTATGCATCAGTCACTGTTCTTGCTTTAGGATGATTTGGATTTAAAGGCAGTTTCCATTTCAGAGGTCTCAAGCCCTTTCTCATTTTCAGTGGGAACAATGGACTGATTACCCTGAGCAGGGGAAGTGGATCACAGTGACAACATTGTCTCTCAAAAGCAGCGCATTCCTCATCGAAAACTGTAGCTGCTGACCTTTGGATGGAATCTGTATGGATCTTTGATGCAGCTGGAAACAAGTTTTGGCCAGATGCTGAATACGGTTGTCCTCTCTTGTCTTGCAGTGGGAAACACAAGCAGTAGCTTTTCAGCTCAGGACTTGTCTTTGTCAGGGTTTCAGTGACGTCAGCCAGGTCGACTGTGTAGCTTATCAAGATTTCAGCCTGCTGACAGCAACCAGATGTGAAAATATAAGGAAGTCCCTCCCACCAAACTGGTTTTGTTGTAGGTGTGTTTGGTAGTTGCAAAATAGTTGTGTGGCAAAACTACAGTGTTGGTGTGCTTTGTATAGCCATCAGCATCTGGCAGAATCATGTTCTGAGCGGATCCAGGTTCTTATCAGTAAGAGCCAAGTGTCAAGATCTCCTTTTCCAGACCGCTGGCATATTCTCCAGCCTGTTACCCTGATTGCCTAATAAGCGTGGGACAGTAGTGCTGATAGCAGAAGGCTAGGATGTGGTGTGGAGCTTTATTTTGGCCTCTTGACAGTATCATTAACACAATGCCTAGCCAGTCTTGCTTTCTTTGTGACTCCTGAGGATAACAAAGAGCTTAAAGCGTGCAGAGACAGTATCTCCATGTGGCCGTTATTTTCCCTCCTGCCTTGGCAGGCAAGGATGATCAGAGAAAGCATGGACAGAAATGATGATGGAATTTCTTTTTCTTCCTTGCCCCCAACCGGGATGGCTGTGGTACTAACGTGCTTGTGGCATGTGCCCACTTTGCTCCTGCAGTGAGGGGAGGAGAATCGGGGTCGGAGGTGCAACTCTGAAAAAAATGTAAGCAGCGGTAAAGATGCAACCTGGCCTCACCGCCACCCACTCCATCAAGTAAATTATATATATGTATAAAAAAAACCAGACCTAGACAGAATGACCTGGCTTGCTCACATGCCTTTTGGTCACGGAGAGGGAGCTTTGCTCTGTGGGAGTTGTTTTTAAAGGAGTATTTCTTAAACTTTCCAATGCTTCTGACCAAGCCTCTCATTTTGGGAAACTCTGAGTAATTTAACTTATTGCAAAGTATTTTTGCTTCCTTGCTTCCCTCGCCACCCCCATTAAGTTTGTTTCTGAAAAACAAGTGAAACATTATCTTGATTTGAAAGACCTTCCCTTTACCAAGAATAGCAAGTAGCTTTTTCCCATAAGAACAGTGACAGGGTTTAGTCACTGCCCAGGTACTTTACACTAACAAATTGCTCTTTGGTAAAACGGAGATGGTTTTGATGGGTTTTGTTGCTTAATAGTTCAGAGGAAGAACACCTGGTAACTTTCTGCTCTTTAGTTGGTATTTGGCAGGTTTAAGTGAGATCACAACAGAACTAAGAGGCAAGACAAGCAGTGTATTTAGAAGGAGAGTGGAGGAGTGAAGTTACGTGGTCTACCTTAGTGAAGATTATCACTTCAGTAGCACCATACCCTATGACTTTAAGAGCCAGGTGCCAAGGTTCATCTCACTCCATAATTTGTATGGTTTGATGATTAAGCAGGTAGTGAGGGAACCCACAAAAACCAGGAAGCCTGTTCTTCTGGAATGGGTCATTTACACAAAGCACCAGCTGGCAGAGAGATCACCGCAGCTGTATTATAATTGGGTGGTTGTGCTGATGAATGATATGTTTGTCCAGTGGTCTTACAAATAATAGGTCAAAACATTTCTGTGGGCATGTAGAACACAGATGCAAACTGGTGCAGATAGCTGAAGCAGTTATTCGGGGGAAAACGTTCAACAGAGATGAGCTTGCTATTGTTTGTACTTGTGTGGTGAAAGCATTTAGGGGGGTCCAGCTGAACCCAAAGCCCCACTGTACTAGGCACTAGATGTAGGTGGAGCAGAAGACCTTTGCTTCCCCTGCCCTGCCCAAACAAGGCTGGAGGAACCCCTTTTACAGATGGCAAACTGATACTCTCAGAGTTTCCAGCAGTGGGGATTGCCCCCCTTGATCCTAAAACAAGAATAGTTAAATTACAATTGTGGGAGCAGATTCATATTCTGTCAGTGTTCTTCTGGCTCCTTTTCTTGTGCTTCAAGCCTTGGGAGTCAGATGCTGCATGTAATCTGAGCTACCTGGAAAATGGCTGGGTCCAGTGAGTAGCTGTGTTGTTAAACATTTGGGGAAGCTCTTTAGGTCCAGGCACATACTAGTTATCCTTTGGTCTTGTGTGAAGGTGCTAAGGTCTGTGAGACCTTTTATGTGGTGCAGTTTTAAGGATTAATACGCCGTGGGAATTCAATTTGCCAGCCAGCACCCTGGAAATAATTCTTGTTCTAGAGACAAACATTGAAATAAAAATCAAGAATAATTTCTTTCTGCAGCCCGGAGAATAATAAAAGAGATGCTACAGATAAACAGAAACAAAAGAAAACCAAACACATAATTATCCATGTTTTAGCTCCAAGAGGTTTTATGTGTCATTCAACTAACTAGCTGTCAAGATGCTTACACAGCTTTTTAGATGCAACCATCTCCTTGAATACAGTACTCATTGAAGAGAGCATGGATGTAGGGACGGACCATTCCTTATGTAGTCATGTTCTCTTTGGGTTTTCCATTTGAAATCCTCCCACTAAGGGTTGGATACCTTCCCACTAAGGGTTACTCATAATTCCTCATTTAATCTGGATATCTGTGTGTATCACAACTCCTGAAGGATTATTGGCCACCTCAGCCTATTTTTAGAAATCCTGATTTCCTTCGGGTTATAGCTAAGCCAAACTATATTTGTCCAGAGAATAAACAGAACATGTTAACAACTGTCCAGATCCTCAAACATAAACAAATCATTAATCCATTGTGTAAGAAACGTTCCTTTCAACCAGGGAGGCTGGATTGAAACCATGATATGTAATCTTTGGTATTTGGAAGCTGATAAGTCATAACAGTGTATCAATAAAGATAACAACACTTTCTGTGAATATACAAGAGAATAACACATGCAGTTCATTGCCCTTTCTGGATCTAGGCTAGATACAGTGGTAACCAACTCCTTCTGTAGGGGATGAATACAGCTAAGCTTGGCTTTGAGGGGTCCTGTGACTAGTAATTTTGGGACGCACAAATAAGCAAATATGTACCCTTGACGTTTTCCCAGACAGTATTCATCTGCTGTGTTGCTTGTTTGTATCTTGCCATCTTTGGGCTAAGGACTTTCTGTGTATTTGTATAGTGCCTGGCACACAGGGCTACCATCCTCTGTAGAAAATGCTGAACCCTACTACACCACATGCTTGAAGTATTAGTCATTAAAAGACCCACTTGATTTAGTACCATGTTGCACTTGAGTTAGAAATGACATAAATGAGGTCTTCTCCTGAGGCCTTTAGGTCTTCTCTTGTGATACGGAGTATGGGTACAGATTTACGTTTGTTGGGGGCAGTACAGCTAAAGGTTACACAGGGCATGTTGCGTTTTTCAGCATGCTCGACAGTAATCTCCGAACACCACCCTCATTGTGGGATGTGGGTCGCTTGTGTTTTCTAGTTAGCTGAATGATGCAGCAATGAAACATGTCAGTTGACGGCCTGTGGGGGAATGTCCTGAATTGGCACAATACAGAAAGAACAGACCGAAGTCTGCAGTAAAGCGGGAAGCATGACTCAGGCTGAGCTTTGTGCACCTCTGACCTGGATCTTCTAGAAAGGCTTACCTATGCTTTGTCTTTCCTGTTGATGCTATTAACCAGCCCTTGACGATCCCCTAATGAGTAGTGCTGCTTGGTTAGGGGTTTTACCCATCTGTTAGCGTGGACAATGCAAACGTGTTAATTGTAGAATTCTTTAGGTTGGAAGGGACCTTTGAACATCATCTGGTACTCTTCCCACCCACGCCACCCTTTTCCTCACTCAATGCAGGGTATACTTTGAAGTTGTACGAGGTTGCTGAGAACCTGTACGGCCAAGCCATGAAGCCCCAAACCAGGCAGAGTTTTCACATATGGTCTCGGAAGTGCTGAGCAGAGGGGAGCAGTCACCTCCCTCATCCTGCTGTCTGTGCTCGTGCAGCCCAGCACGCATACACACTCCTGACTTGCAGTTGACAATCGCATTACCTTTGTTTTAAAATTCATTTTCTACACAGGCGCCATGTTTTGATTCCCATGAATTGGGGAACTGGAACAATGCTGTCATTTGGGATTTGAAAACACTTTGCATTGAATGCTAAAACAACCAATGTTGGCCTTCATTCAAAAACTTTGATTTTTGGATTAATACTTCCGTGGTTCTCATAGGGAATGTTTTATCTGTGTCTTCAGGAAATATATACTTCTATGCACAAACAGTCCTATTAATTGCAAAGGGATTCACCATCATATAATGTCATGCTTGACCTGAATGACGATACGCTCTCTGGTCTTTACTGTGTCCAGATTATGAATTGCTTGTCCATTAGTACTGAGTATTTTTTATACCATAGCTGTAGGTGAGTATCAGTTTTTGTATCTAAAGGTGAAAGTTCAGAGGGAGTTATTTTTCTGTGCTTTAAAACTGCAAAAAAATTAAGTTGAGAGAAACTGTTCTCAAAAGTGTGGTAAAGCCTTCCTTGTGTAAAGCACCTTTACGGTTTTGTCACCATGGTAATGATTAAAAATAGTGCTGATACAGGAGTGGGGTTTATATAGAATTTAAATGATGACATTAAAGAAATTTATAGCATTAAATCTCAGTAAATCATGCCTTAAAACTATGAGATCAGGAAAAATGACATTGGTTGTGGTTAAAAAGGCCCATGTCTGTCATTTGTATTTAATCACTTAATTTATGATCTGAGAGAGGAGGCTTTGATACCCTGTGACAATTCAACAGCCCTGTACTGTACTACATAGTGAAAATATTATTCAATGAGCTCAGCAGTTCTTTGGAGTAGTCATTCCTGGACTTCAGACCCTGTCTTTGGTGCTTACACAGCACATGCAACTGTAATTGTCCTGGCTGTTTCTTTGCTTTCTTTAGCTGAAAACCTGAGGTATTTTCACAGAACATAGAAGTTCCCATTTTCTGTTATTTTGAGGTGAAACAAATAATTATCATACAATTAAGCCAACAATGACACTTCTTTTCTTTGTATTTTTTCTTTTTCCTTTTGTGTCTGTATACGAGTCAATAATCCATTGATGGGAACGTAAGCTGTGGAATTAAGGTTTGCGTTTTAAAGCCTCAGGGCTTTGAAATCATTGTGGGCTTTGATGACACAGGAGTTTTGGAGGAGCAAGTTTCTTTCTTGGACAGATAAAAGGCAGGGAGGCCACAAGTTTTTGGCTGGTGGTTTTACTCTTCCCATGGAATGCATGGGTACCAGTTGTGGGAGACCATGAACAGGTTCTTAATATAGCCAGAGCCTCTCCCCTGCAGGGCTCTGAGCATCCTGATGGAGTTTCAGACTGGACTTTGTACTCCGTAGGGAATGCATGCAGTGTCCAAGTGGTGTGTTAATGAATTTGTGTTGCCAGGAAGAGAAGCTGTACCAGTTAGAGCTTTCTGGTGAACATAGCGGGACTAAAAATGTATCTTGGCATTTTGCAGTTCCTGGTGCCCCCTGTCATGGTTAGGTTGATGTTTACTGCCAAGATTTGTTGTTCTTTTGTGTTTGAAAGGTAACATGAAATGCAGCTGTGTCTGCCTGCGTGGGGACTCTGCAGTGACATCCCCTTGCTCTTCATGTGGTGACTGATAATACTGCCTGGCCTATAGCCTGAACAACCTCATTGCAATTTCAGGAACTACCTCACGGAAATCTTGTCATACTTACAGACTTTTATTTCCATAATGTTTATTTTTTGTAGTGAAGTGTTCTCCCCTACAATTTTTTTCTTTTTGTTTTTTTCTCCTTAAGATGTCTTCATGAGCGCATGAGGTCCATTGGCTCCCTCATTTTCCCACGTGAGTTCGGCAGCCTTGGGCCATCTGTTATCAGAAGTCACTTGAAAAATCTTGCCCTTGTTTTCTGTTTCTGAGATGTCAGTTTTCTAGGAGTAACTGTGCTGTCGCAGCAGAAAGGCATTAATCTCACTTTGGGAAGTGGAAATGAGTAGATGAAAAACAGGCAAGATGGTGACAGAACTGGATCTAGACAGAAAGTTTTTTTTCTTTTATTTTTTTATGAATCACTGGTGATGTTTTAAGAACTGGAACAGGTAGAGTGGTTAGTGTTTTTTAAGCTTTCACTGCCTTTTCATTAGGGAAATGCCTTACTCTTTCTGGGGGACATTGGAGCAGGTTCCTCCCACCAGCTCCATCTGCAGCAGCGGTGGCTGATCACTGTGCTCTGCATTGGCTTAACATGAGTCAGTTTAAATCTGGGAGCTGCGTGTCTGTGTCAGCACAGCACTTTGTCCAACCAAAAGAGGCTCTCGGCAACATGCTGAGATGCCAGCCTGGATCTCAGCTGCTGCTCTGAGCTGCTCCGCCCTCGCTCAGCCATACACACGCTTGGTTTGTATACCCATAGTTGCCTCCTGCATTGCCAAAACAGGCTTTTTTAAGGAGACAGAACTCAAGCCAGTTAATGGCCTAGTGGTGAAATCTGAGTAGAAACTAGATAGTTATTTTCTATCTTGCTTTAGCTAAGTCAGGACCAGCTCTAAATTTTCCCCTCTAGTCTTGGATGCTATCCTATTCAAACTAATATTAGGTCTGAAGATAGAGGGGTGTCAAAGACAGCTGAATAAACAGGTCAGCTTGTTATTGTGTACTTAGGTCTCGGCTCTGAAGAGGGGTAAATATAATTGCTGGAGTATATTGCTTCTCAGGAATGCTAAGCTGCTGGCCAAGAGGGATCCTCGGTTTTTGTCCAGGTGAACGGCATTATTCCAGGGCTGACCTTATGACTAATTCTTTGCAATTCAGGACTTCCAGGTCACGGTGACCACTAGTTTCACCAAATTACAACTTCTCCTCTATAGCTGTCATAATATAGAGCTGCACCAAAATTAGTCTCTCCTTCAGGTTCCTAGCTGCAGAAAAAACTGCTTTTAGGAGATCTCTTACGAAGACAGGACAGGACTGGTAGTCTTTCCCAGGAGTGTAATTATCCTCCTCGCAGGATGCATTGGATGTGAAAGCCTAACTCTGGGAGTTGACACATGCTAAGTGCCTTGTTAAACTGCTGTCTTGGGGCCCAATTCTGCATTATGGATGTTACGAGGACTCGCCGTGTTAGAAGACCTACATGAGCCTGAAGGAGCAAAGGGGATCTATGTGTTGTTTTGAATTCCTTTTTCCTTTCTTGCACAGTTTTCTCCTTAGGTTTATTTCTTCCAATATAATTAGTGTGTTGAGTGCATCATAGTATACATAATGTATTAGAGGATTGTAAACCTGTTGCGAATATCCACAAAACCCCTGAAACATTATGTTGCAAGTGTCATAGCCTGTATCATCTGCCCTGGCTCTTGCTGTAAGTCACGTTGAGCTTGTCTGTCACACTTCTGTCTTTTTTTCCCAGAACAGTGATTGTTTCAAAATTAGAAAAAAGTATCAGAAAACAATGCTAGTAAAAGCATGCCCTTCATTCCCCTGTCTTCATTCAGAAGCTGTTGCATCACAGCTATTTACCATAGCCTGGTCTCTGGTGCTCTTTACTGTAGTATTTAAGATGGGAATACTAGATTAGGCTGTGTGAGCAGAGGTAAGATCCATCCAGGACAATGGGGTTGTTGTGAGTGACTTACCTGCATCGGCCCATCTCTGAACGTGAGGCAGGCGGTGGTTTTGGTAGCACCCTGGTGATCTCTGCTCCTCTGTGAGGAAGCTAGCCTTGGGATCAGAAAACTGAACGCTGCAAGACTTGATTCAGTCTTCCACGTCACGCAGCATTTCTACAAAGGAGAAAGAAAATAAGGAAATTGCAGAGATTCAGTGGCGTTTTGGTAGGCTAAAGAGTTGCAGGAGGTTTGGGGTTTGTGCTGATGTAGTGCAATAAGATGCGGTATAAAAACATGGAACAAAGTGATGGGACTGTTTGAGATGCAAATGCTGCTCTGAAATCTGGCATCTCTCTGTGAGAAACTGGAAAATTCAGAGCTCCAAAGCCCAGTGATCTGAAGACAGAAATACCCTGCTTTTCTGAAGTCCCTTTTAAGATGCTTGCAAGCATCACATCAGTATCCAGTATCTGTGCTCTCCCCAAGGCTCTGCAGCAGCTTTCTGACACAAACATGTTCCTCGAGCCGTACACATGTCTCTTGCTGACGACATTGATGATGCAGGTGCACGAGAGAGAAGCCAATTTCAAAGCCATTTATGGTGTTGAGGTGCTAGAAACTCAGCAAAATAATACATTTGCCAAGGAGGAGAAAGCGAAACAGGTGGGTAAACGTCCATTTGGAAGGTTTTGCTGACTGGTGAGAGGGGAGGGGGTGGGAAAAGCTGAGGGTTGCCCGCTGCTAGCAGTGGAGAGTAATAAGGAAAAGGGATGACGTGGCTTTTTAATCCAGTTTGTGTATCTGGGAAGAAATAATTGCTTTGTGTGCTACTCAGTGCTACCTAAGCTTTCTGGCATTTCCCACAAAATAGAAGGGAGATGCATTATCTTTCAGAGATTATCTTTTGTTAGCAGTTACTACAATGTGTAGCGTTACTAGCTGCTTAATCCCAATTGAAGGTGGTTTCTCAGGTGACAAGTTCTTCCGATCAGAGTTCTTGCGTGCCTGAAATTACTGGCATATGTTTTGCAGCCTTGCAGATGAGGCAGCGTCCTGTTTTCCCAGTGATGACCAGCTCTCTCGTGCCTGAGTGGGTTATGAAGGTTGTAGTGTCAGAGGGGGGGGATTTCTGCACAGCAGGTATGCTGCCTGGCTATTCTCCATGGTGGCCTTGTGCACAGCTTTTTCTTTGGCAGACCTGGTCAAAGTGCAGTGACGATAAGATTGTGCGTGTTCTTTTTTTTCCTACACATTATCTCTTCGCTGCAGTGGCGAAGTCATTTATTTCCACCGCAGGCTGCGAGCGGGCGGATGTTAAAGGCTAGGCTCCACAGACACAGCCATCATGTGTGGAATATAAAGTGTGTGAATGTAAAGGTATTAGGAAACTGGATCAGTTCAGCTCGGTGTCAGAGACATTCTGTAATGCAGTCAGTAACGGTAAGTCTCTGCACAGAGAAGCACACAGCAAGGACCGCACCTCGGTGGCAATTAATGTCACAGTGCTTTGTGTCTTCTGCTTTCTGTTTGAGGCATGCTAAACACCACAGTCACACAGTGCCTGCTATAGTTTAATTATTTAATACTGTTTTTTTCCCCCCATGTACTGCAATGCAGTTAGTCCACTGAAGGTTTTGGAAAGTGTGGAGTGTACATGGTACACATATTCCTGCTTTTCATCTAGTAGTCTGGTGATTTTGCTGACTCCAGCTCATACTGCACAATCTCAAATACAGGAGCACGTCAGACTTGCACCCTTCTGGAAACTGTGGATTGTGCCAGAACACTGAGATCCCGATGTCCAGACAGTGTCCGTGTTGAGCATTTGCTGCTCTGGAGAAAAGGGCCAAAAATGCTGCAGCAGGCAGCAGTGAGGTCCTGCAAGAGGAGACGGTAGTTGTGCCTAAACATGTTTGAAACCTTCCCTCTGATGATGAGTCAGAGGTTGTGAAAGTGCCGTAGATCAAGCAGGGTGTCTGGCTCCTGCCCTAATGGTGTGAGTCCAGCAACCTCTATGTGAAGGTTTTTCTCACTTATTCTGTGTAAGAGTTTAAAGCAACTCAGGAGGGTTTGTAAACCTCCCCCTCCCGCAGCCTGCAGTTAGGGCACATCTTTCCTGTACATTTGGGACAACTGTGTTGTTCAACTGTGTTCAAGTGTGTTGAAGTTGTTGAAGTTTTTCCTCCTGCCCAAGATCAGGAGGAAAAGGTATTACGTGAATTTTGCTTATAAAAACCCAAACCAAAACACCCAAACACCTATGGACAACATATATTAAAATATTTCTTCTTCTGGGGAGATGGTACATGGGATTTGCAACCCCAGATCTCAGCTGAGTCCTTAGCAATGCTTTTTGCAAGTAGGGAGTGGCTTGTGCTTCTGCTAGAAACGTATCTGCAGTCATAGTGAAATTCCGCATAGCCAAAGCAACATTAAAAACAAACCCCAGCTTGGCTCCGATATGAAAAATACGGAACAGCAGTTGCTGTGTGCAGGATGAAAGCTGATGTTTTGCCAACCTGAAGTGTAAAGCTGGTGCTGGAACTGGGGCCTGAAGAATGGGAGTGTTTGCCAAAAGGAAATGGAAGCAGGGATGGAGGGTTTCGGGGAATGCACCAAAGTCGGCTGTGCCAAAAAATGTCTCCCCTGTGGACAGGTCTGATTACGATAGTAACCACATTAGCCCATGCAAAGTGCAGCTGGAGCCACAGTTGGCCTTTTGCGTTTTCTAGCTGGGGAAATGGCATCTCAAGTTCACGGCTAAGGGAGAGCTGGGTTTGGATCGGCCAGCTGTGTTCCTGCATCCCAGTGACCGCAGGGCTCTATGCAGGGATTTCAGAAAAAGACAAGACACCAGCAAAAACAAAGCCCAGTTTCTCTGCTGGGTAGTGGGAAGGTCTACCAAGACAATCTCTTCCCTCCTTGCTTGCGGGGCTAAAATGAAGCCACAATTTTTGAGTTGCTTTCAGTTTTTGGAGGTGCACACACTGTATTTGCATGCAGGTTTGCCTTCAGTGGAGCCCATAAATTTAAGATCTGCTTGCTCAGTGTTTTTAGTTTTCTTTTTTCCCTTGGACAGAATATCCTTCCCTTCTCATCCACTCATCCCCCCTTGTTGCTGAAGGCTCTCTTTTCAGTAGTCTTGAGCACACTGGAGAGCAGAACCCTAGAAGGATGGTCAGTCAGGTGACAGCTGTGGCAAAGGATTCTGTTTATTTCAGCATTCTTTTACTTTGCAGTGGTACTGTCCCGGTGGTATCTGAGCAAAGGACAAACTCTGCGCCTGTGGGAAGTGTCTGTGTGGTTGTTCCAGTTTGTGCATTAGTAACAGCAGAACCCACGTCACCACGTGCTGAACTCACTGAACTCTTGTCAGCTTTGGAACAGCGCTGATCTGAGTGTTTGGGGGTTCTTGCCTGGATTAGCTGAGATCTGGAGCAAGGTGGTAGACACTGGTGGGGAAAAACAAATAGGTGAATGAATGGAGACTGAAAAAGGGGGTGAGGAAAGGTGTTGTGATGGGGAAGCACAGCAATAGGGTGTCAGCATTCAGCTTGCTTGCTGCGGCCCCAGGGCATGTCGGTGGTGCTTCTACTTAGGAGTGCTGCGATCTAGCAACTAGCCTGGAGGCCTGAGAATCAGAAGACCTCAGTTCTGCTCTGGTCCTGACTTGCCATATGACCTCAAGGAAATCACCTTGGTTTTCTTGCTCTGTTTCTCCTTCTTGCCTTTAATCATCAAGACCACGAGCTGCTTGGGGCAGAGACTGTCACTTGATATATTTATTCAGGGCATAGATTCACGGATGCCAATCTCCATGCAATAAATAATGGTGATTTTGTCAGGATTATTTTTATATGAAGTGGCAAAAAATGAAGTGTTACTTAGACCTTAACTGAGTGAGAACCCGGAAATGTCGAGCTTACAATATTTCCCTCCAGTTCTTTGGCCTGTGGCAAGGAGCTTGGGGGCAAGTTGAGCCTTGACCAACGCAATCTCATTCAGAGAAGCAACTGAAGCAGAGAAGTTGATGCACTTCAGCATTTAGTGCCGGGTAGAATGAAAAATGCAGAAAATACCTTGACCTGAAAACACGGTAGAGTGCAAAAGTTTGCCGCTGCTGTTTTTGCAGCTATTTTAGAGAGCAGCACATTAGTCTTTTTGTGCAAAACCTTCAGAAGGTCGCAAAGAATTTGATTACTGCAGCATGAGCAGTCTGAAGTCCCTGATTTGGAAAAGTTTCTGTAATCTCGTCCCGGCCCCAGCCCTTTGCCTGGAATGGGACTTTTTATAGACTTAGTCTTTTCAGGTAAGTTACTTTTTTTCTTCATATTGGTAAATATTGCAGGTAGGAACTTAGTTCAGAAGGCTTTCAGTGGATCCACCTGGTGATTTAAGCCCATCTCTGGCAATCAGGGAAACTTCTGTTAGCAGCAAGTTATTCTTACGTATTTTTCAGAATATTGTGAAGTAAGTGATGCCTGTTAGTGTTAAAAGCAGAATATGGATCTAGCTGAGTTGTGAGGATGCCGTGCCGTCTTTATTTTCATGAAGATAATGAGTTAATAGACAAAATGCCAGCAGGTGGTGCTCAAGAATACATGGTACAGCTCCTGGGTGTTGTAGGACAAGCCAAGCATGTGTGTTGAACATCACAAGCAACTCTTCCTGTTTCTTGTTACGCAGCGTTTTAACAAAATGTTCAGCTGCAGTGAAGAAAATCATTCCGGTGTCTGCTCTCTGGGTTTTTTTTTCGCCTCTGTACACTTGAGTCTAGCAAGAGGCACCCCCATTTTACACGAGTGCCGTCAACATTAAACTGTAACACTAGCTTGGCTCAGCCATCCCCGCAATGAGCTGGGGAGGACCTCTGTGCGGGAGGCTGACCTTTCCCTTTTGCTGGAACTGCCCTCGTTGCTCAGCAAGAAATAAACAATTGCTGGCACACGCAACCCTCAAAGTCAGCATACGTTCCTGCAGTAGCTCTAGCTTCTACAATAAAGAAGCGAATAGTTGCGTGTTGTTGCGCGGTAAAGGGCTGAAGAACAGAGAGGTAGAATTTAACAGGCTATTCTGGATTAGGGTTGGCAGTTTTTGTAATGTAATGTAGATAGTATTTGCTAGTGGGAAGACAAGTTCCCAAGAGTACAGAACGTTTCCTGGCAAAACAGAGATGAAATTTGGTCATCAAGAAGGCTGACTTCATCTCGCCCTTTTTGGATCAGGTGCACCGTCTGCTTCAGGATGTTCCTAACATGAAAGGTCTTGCTAGGGCTGAAAAAGGCAGTTGTTCCATGCCTTCAGATTTTGTCCGTTGTTCGTAGATGTCAACTACATCAGTGTTATCATTCTTGTCCAAAGGAGTGGTGTATGAGCAAAGGCTACAGGATGAGGCCGTTATGGGATAGGAAGACGTGTGAAGATATTGCTGAAAAAAGCTGAAAGTTTCCTAGGCTCTTCTGAACTTTCTGTTCACAGCAGTGTTCAGGAGCTTTTGAGCACTAATGGCAAAAACCACTGCTTACAGATTTTTGCTACATTTGCTTGCTTAGTAACACTGGAAAAGTAATTTTTCACTTGTGGACTTCAATTTCTCCTCTTCTAAAAGAGGATTGAGACTTAGGTCTTTGGGTTTCTGCAAGACTTAATTAATTAGAGTGATTTGAGAATGAAGGATGCCCTGTCAGTGTCACTTATTCCCCATACTGCTGCTTCTGGGTACTTATTAAATTCAGTGGTTTTGCTTTTAAAGTCAGCAGAGCAAGATTTTGGAATGACACTAGCTGTGTGGTTCTGGCTGGTCAGTAACTAGGAGGGTCAAATTCCAAGTTGGCATGTGTTATTTTCACTCACATAAATTGTCGCAAGAGCTGTTGCTTTTAGTGAAATCCCAGTGAAACTGGATTCCCACCCCAGTATTTTTCTTGTACGTGCTATTAATGATGAATGTTGTGTGAGTATTTTCAGAAACCGAAGGCATCTTTTACACCTACATCCAGGGGGAATGAACTCCTCACATGTGTTGACGTGCCCGTTCTCTGATACGGGTCTTTACCAGGCAGCTTTGCTTTTAAGCTTGTGAGTGATTGTTTCTCCTTGCTCCGGAGTCAGCACAGGTAGAATAGAGCAGATGGCTCGGTGTTGGCTAAGTGCTTGCTGATACACAGCAAATTGCTTCTGTAACTGACTGATAGGTTTCAAGCTTTAATTGAGCCTTTCAGCAGGGCGCTCAACAGTGAAAAGCATTCTGCTGAGAAAAACAGCAGCGTAACCATGGGCAAAGGTTCAGGATAGCAGAGTTCAACCCTCTTGGGGACGGCTCCTCTATTTATTTATTTATTTTCTGCTGCTTTCCCACCATCATTCAAGACTTCTGTAATGTTGCTTGCAGATTGCAGCTCAGTCTATCAGTGCAGCACAACCCTTTGTGCTGAAAACGTGAAGCAGCGACTGATAAGTTTGGATTTGCTGCTTGCGGCGGGCTCGGCGTGTCTGCAAAGGTAGCTGTCCCCTGATGCTCCCTTTGAGTCACTGTCTGCCTGGTCTGAGCGGCAGCTTTTGTAGGTCTCCCTTGCGTAGCAGGGAGTACAGCTGCTGCTGTCTTTTCTCTTATGTACGTCGGCATCATCAGAATTTTATTTTTTAATGGACATCTCTAAATGGGAAAGGAAACCTCCCTTGCTCCTCCTTCCCCCCCCAAGCAAGAGTGGATTTGACAGTAGAAGAAAGATATTTGTGGTAGGGTTGTCTGAGCAGCGTCCTGTCGGGCAAGAGAGTTTCTTTCAGCAGCTGTCCCTTAGGCTGAAGGAGCTGCTCTCCGAAATCACGTTGTACCTCACCCGATTAAGGGTCAGTCCAGAGCCAGCAGGGATACAATAACGCTGTGGTCTAGCTCTCGCGCTCCCCTCCGCCCCTACTTTTTATCCAGCTTTGAATTCTGCTTTGAATTTGATTTCTTCATAGTACAGGACCAAGGAATAAATTCCGGCATGGAAAATGTATCTGTTGAGCTAGATTTGCTTAGTGTCCTCAATTAGTCAGAAAGGAGTTGCTTCAAGTTTCAAAGCTGGCTGGTTGGCTTTGAAGTTTAGATTTTATTTAGTACTGGAGTGGATCTAACAAAAAGACCCTAAAAAAAAAAGGCACTACATGAATAAGAGAAATTAAACTGTATGAGTCAAGTTTCCTAAAGAGTCCAAGAAATCTGTGATGATGGTAGAAGTAGTGCTGGTAACTTAAAAATGCCAGTGGACCTTCTCTGCCCCAAGGAGCTCAGAAGTGCAAAGATTTTTGCTCACTTCCGAAATCCCAAACACATTTGATACTGTCTACAGCGTGTGTTTTTATGTTCGTTTAGCTTTTCAGTGGCTTAAAATGCACTGAAAGTGTCAACTACTGCCGGTGTGCTTTTATACTTGCACAAATTTAATTAAAAAGATAATTGGATTGCTTTATCAGCCTTTACGTGTCAGCCCAGTGCCACCCTCTTCTCCCCCTTCTAAGAACACTGATAAATGCAAGGTGTCTGAAATCTGTATTTTTCTATATTGTTCTCTTCTCTCGTGTTTCAGATAGGGTACAGAGGTGACTGTGTTTTCTGTTGAGCATTAGATCTGCTGCCAGGGTGGGAAGGAAGCGGCTGATAAGCAGAGAGCCGGCCTGTTCGGGTGGTTCCCACAGGGGCTGCCCTGTGCGAGTGAAGGGGGGAAATGCCGTGTAGCGGCAAAGCTCCAAAACAAAACAAAGCAGACTGACCCTTTGCAAAGTCCTCTGCCTTTATTACACTGATGATGTACAGCCCAAAATGTGCAGCTGAATCTGCAAGCTGCACGACATGGGCAGTTTTTCTGCTTTCCCTGGAAATGCTGCCGAGGAACGCAAGATCCATTTTTAGTGCAAAACACTGCTGTTTTCATGTAAACAGAGAAGTGCCCAGCCTGTGTCCTTTAATAAACCTGAGGATGTATCCAGCCTTCTTGACATCCCTTTGACCAGAGGACCAGATTCGCACACGGAGAGGAGCGGAAGGGCATGTGAACTAAACAAAATGCTGCGGTCCTGGCGGTTGCTCTCCGCTAGCCAGCAGAGCTCTTTCCCTGCCGGCTCCGTGGCCACGCGATGCCTCCGGCGGCGCTGCCCCCAGGCTTTGGCAAGCTTCTCCTGGTTCTAGTGCCTGCTCCGTGTACTCATCGGGAGTGGTGTTTTAACGCTCGTCATCGTTTCCTTGAACTTCTAGAGTTTCATCAAGCCACCTCTGGGAATTTGGGAGGGTGGCATTTCTCTAAAGAATACTATTTATAATACAAAGCAGCTTCTGTCCCAGTCATTTGTGGCAACATGGCTGCCGAGGAGGTAAGAACTGTCTTTTGCTTATCCAGCTGCTCTGTGGATGGGGCAATCGGTGAAATAGCTTGGGCATGGCCAGAAGAAACTCAGGGGCATGCAGAGGACTGGGGCAAACAGGATTAGGCAACCGGGAATGCTTTTCTTGAGAGTGGAAATGCTGTTGCATGGAAGACTTGGAGACTTTACAAGTTAGTTTCTGTTATAACTGGAGGGTGACAGCATGACTTTGCAGGATCCTTCAAGACAGAAAAAAGAAGACTATGGGTCTGCTGGAATTTTTCACTTCGATGAAATTGTTTTTAATTCATTCTGAATGTGAATTCACTGATTAGCAATGTAGAATAAAGTATCTGTAGAATGATGTTTTGATGACCCCTCTTTCTCTCTCCCTTTCTTAATGACTAAGTCCCTGTAAAAGGACCTACAGCTTTGGAAGTAGTGCAATAGCAGGTATCTGTTATTAGCCTGAGAAATAAGGTGTTTGCAAGAGGAGATGATGGAAAGATAGATGCTATGGAGTTTAAAAACTTATTTTAAAATAAAAAAAGAGAGCCACAGTTTTTCATTGCTTCCACAGAAGAGATCGGTTTAGACATACAAGGTTTTCTTTCCATTTAAATGTTTTAAGTACAGCTTTTCAGCAAACAGAAAAGGAAAAACTCAAAATACAAAGCAGCCCACTTGACAGTTGCATGTAAGAAGCACATATCCAGTCAATTTTTTCAAGGAGTTTATGGTGGTGCCAGTGTGACCCTTTCATTTTTCTTGCAGAAAAAGATTTACAAGTACAAGAAGGTGCTCAGTAACCCCAGCCGCTGGGAGGTGGTGTTGAAGGAGATCAGGACGCTGGTGGACATGGCGCTGACGTCTCCGCTTCAGGATGACTCTATTCACCAAGCACCACTGGAGATTGTCTCAAAACTGCTCTCAGAGGTATGACCTCAGCAATGCTCCTGCAAGATGCTGTCACATTTAGATGAGAGATAAACAGTTAAAAGTTTGTGGGTGGGTTGTATTTTAACTTGGGCTGTCAAAAGTCTGCCTTTGAGTCTGCTCATGACTTCTGCTGACTTGAGTGGAATTTGTACTTGCTGGGGAGAAGGAGAATTTGACCCGTGTTAGGTAGATTTCTAGAAACAAAACAAAGCACATTTCTCTTGAGGCTTTTTGTTGTTGGTGGTGGTTATTTATGGTAAATTTATTATGGGTCTGATTCATGTCTTATTTCAAGTCAGTGGTAAAACTCCCCTTGACTTCTATTCCATTGGCTTTGTTTCCATGACCGATAATTCTTGTAGCAATGCATATATACCAATAAATTCATTGTGCAGCTATTTTATTATTACCAGTTCTGTCAAAAAAAAGTATTTTCCTTCTTCAGAAGTATCTATCCTTCTTTTATAGCAGGATATTTAAAATAGTTAACTTTCCATGGACAGGAAATGTAATGCCAAGCAGATTTTTCATATCTTAGTTCTGATGTGCAGATGTGCGATAAGCAAAAAAGTTGCTAGCTATTTTTCTTGCGGTAGGCAAAGGTCTTAGCAACTCACAACTTTGTAACCTCTGAATGGATCATAGAATCCTAAAACAGTTTGGCTTGGAAAGGAGCTTAAAGATCATCTAGTTCCAACCCTCCTGCCATAGGCAGGGACAGCTGCCACTAGACCGGGCTGCTCAAAGCCCCATCCAACCTGGCCTTGAACAATTCCAGGGATGGAGCATCCACAACTTCTCTGGGCAACCTGTGCCAGTGTTTCAACACCCTCAGAGTAAAGAATTTCTTCCTAATAGCTAATCTAAATCTACCCTCTTCCAGTTTAAAACTGTTACCCCTTGTCCTATTGCTACCGTCTCTGATAGAGTCCCTCCCCATCTTTCCTGTAGGCCCCCTTTAAGTACTGGATGGCTGCTATAAGGTCTCCCTGGAGCCTTCTCTTCTCCAGGCTGAATAACCCCAACTCTCTCAGCCTGTCTTCGTAGGAGAGGTGCTCCAGCCCTCTGATCATCTTCTTATGCTGGAGGCTCCAGAGCTGGACGCAGTACTGTAGGTGGGTCTCAGGAGAGTGGAGCAGAGGGGCAGAATCACCTCCCTTGATCTGCTGGCCACTCTTCTTTTGATGCAGCCCAGGATGCGGTTGGCTTTCTGGGCTGTGAGCGCACGTTGCCGGCTCATGTTGAGCTTATCAACCAACATCCCCCAGTCCTTCTCCTCAGGGCTGCTCTCAATCCATTCTCCACCCAGCCTGTGTTTGTGCTAGGGACTGCCCTGATCCACGTGCAGGACCTTGTACTTGGCCTTGTTGAACTTCATGAGGTTTGCACAGGCCCACCTCTCAAGCCTGCCCAGGTCCCTCTGGATGCCATCCCTTCCCTCCAGTGTGTTGACCTCTCCACACAGCTTGGTGTCGTTGGGAAATTTGCTGTCCGTGTCGCCAGCAAAGATGTTAAGCAGCACTGGTCCCAGTACTGACCCCTGAGGAACGCCGTGTGTCACTGGTCTCCACTTGGACATTGAGCTGTTGACCCCAACTCTTTGAGTGAGGCCATCCATCCAGTTCCTTATCCACTGAGTAGTCCATCTGTCAAATCCATGTCTCTCCACTGTTGTGCGAGACAGTGTCAAATGCTTTGCACATGTCCAGGTAGATGATGTCAGTTCCTCTTCCCTTATCCACCAATGCTGTAACCCCATCGTAGAAGGCCACCAAATTTGTCAGACACAATTTTCCTTTAGTGAAGCCATGCTTACTGTCACAAATCACCTCCTTATTTTCCGTGTGCCTTAGTATAGTTTCCAGGAGGATCCGCTCCATGATCTTGCCAGGCACAGAGGTGCTGCTGACCGGCCTATAGTTTACCGGGTCTTCCTTTTTCCCCTTTTTAAAAATGGGGGTTATGTTTCCTCTTCCAGTTGGTGGGAACTTCACCGGGCTGCCACAACTTCTCAAATATGATGGCTAGTGGCTTAGCAACTTCATCCACCAGTTCCCTCAGGACCCATGGATGAATCTCATCAGGTTCCATGGATTTGTGCACCTTCAGGTTCCTCAGATGGTCTCAAACCTGATCTTCTCCTACAGTGTGTGGTTCCTCATTTTCCCAGTCCCTGCCTTTGCCGTCTGTGACTTGGGCAGCATAGCTAGAGCACTTGCTGGTAGAGACCGAGGCAAAAAAGTTGTTGAGTACCTCAGCCTTCTCCATATCCCAGGTAATGAGGTCTCCCGTTTCCTTCCGGAGAGGACCCACATTTTCACTAGTCTTCCTTTTATCACTGATGTACTCGTAGAATGCTTTCTTGTTGCCCTTGTCACCCCTGGCCAGATTTGACTCTTATCTGGGCTTTAGCTTTCCTAGCCTGATCCCTGACTGCTTGGAAAACCTGATCATGCTGCTGAGAAAGCTAAAAGCAAACTGTTTTGCGTAAGTGGTAGCATAGGTGACTTCCGGTAAATTTATTGGCTTTTACGGGTTCCATGTTTGAAGAAGGAATTTCAGGAAAACTGCAGCAGTTAGTTTACTACCAACAAATGGTATAGAACACCACAACAGTCCTTTTGTTAATTTTCATAGAAACATACAGCCTGTCTTAAGAAAACACTTTTAAGAAATGTATCGCTAGCTTTAATTTTCCAACTGATTGAGACCTATTCTGGCATCCTGGTGTTTGTCTGTTGAGCTTTTATGGCTGGAGTGGCTTGAATCTGAATGTGCTGAGGGAGAAATGGAAGCTTGCACAACCCATCATAGCAGATAGTCTACCACCTTCTTTAAGAGAATTATTTTAATTTGGTGAATTTTATTCTGAAAATAAGCAATTGCAGTCTTGAGCCTTTCTGCTTGTGGTAGCTAAGAGGACCGTGTATGCTGATGTGCCAACTCAGAGTACTCTTTGCTCATTCGTTTCTTCTATTCATCTTCTCTTTCAGAACAACAACTTAACCACTCAAGACCACGAGAGCATTATTGTGGTGAGTATCTTTCTGTCAAAATCTGAGGACAAATCTGTATTGTTTGATAACACTTCCGTTAATGCTTGCCTCTGCCCCAGTGAAGTAGTGCAAATATGAAAGCGTTTCCACCAGTGCTGGTGAACTTAGGCAGGATCAAACCCATTTGTTCTACTGGTTTTTGTGTGGTTTTGTCATTCCTCTTTTTTTGTTTCATAGATGAGTAACGATTAAGTTTCCTCGTCAACTTATATGAAACAGCACAGCATGTTGAGGGTTAATTGTCTCCCAAAATGGCTTCCTTACTAGGTTGCACAGTGTAATGTTCATATCTATATATGTACTTTAAATAGTCAAAAACCATCATTTCCAAATGTGCCCTATAAAACCCTTAGGCTTCATAGTTTCCTGAGGGGCTAATGCTACCATATACAGAATGTCTCTATTGCCGATGGTATGTGAGCAAGTGATTGCTTTTGTAAGTGTGGATATGTGTATGTGTCACTGCAGTGTAACCCCCTGCTTACTTGACTTCTAAAAATATCCACTTCAACATTTTTTCTTTGTAGGTTGCATTTATGTAGACATAGAAATAAGTGAATCAAATGGCAACTCTCTTCCTTGTGCAGCAGAATATAAAATCTCAACAATTTATCAGAGAGGTGCAACTTGCTTCCCCATCACTGTAATTTAATTTCAGTCACTGGCAATTTGCAGGAGATTTTCCCGGTAATCTAATCTAGAACCTCACCACCACCTGATTGCATCACATCTCCATGACTCTTTCTGCAAAATGACAAGGTGGCATGTAGCTGCCAGTAGGTGTGAATTGTGTTTAACTGCTGCTTAAGATACCATTTTAGCTGATAAAGTGTCTGAAGTGGCATTTACTTTTCTTTGAGATCTGCTATAGCTTTCTTTTTACTCTAGTGCCAAAGGTAGTTCAGGCACCTAGTTACAACTGGTTGCTTTGGGGGAAGGATTTTTTAATACAAGATTTTTTAATGAAACGTGGCCCTGCTGTGAGCAGGGAAGTTGGACACCGTGGCCTCAAAGGTCTTTCAGCGTACATTATTCATCAGTTCTGGGTGACGGCTTCTTTGGTTCAAGTCCTGCCCTTCTGTAGGTTGTGCCCAAACCATTGAGGAGATGGCAGTTTCTGGGTATTCAGAGCTCACAGCCGTTACACAGCTAACACGTACTATTCTTAGGAAGTATTGGTAATACTGTGTGTTTACATAGGATCTGAAAAGTACACTGTGATTTGCCAGCATTCCTTCTGTAGATGGTGCTGGAACAGATCAATACTACAACTGATCTGTTCCCAGTAAGGAAGGGGAAGCACACGTTGCCATAACTGGGCAACGCGAGACAGCAAGTTTCTGCTTTTAACCACAGCGCACATAAAGAAAATACAGGGTGCTTTCATGCTGTCACTCGTCCACGCTGACCGTACAGGCAGAGCCATGACCCGCTTGGCGGTGTCTGTTGTGGTTATTCCCTACATTTGGTAAGGACTGGGCTGAAACAAAGCTTACTTTTCTTAGGCTGAGAACCAGCCAGTTACACCTCTGGTGCAGTGGTCCTCTGACAGTTACTGGACAGGTGTAAGCATTTGGTGATCTTGCAGTACACGGCTCCTGTGGTTTGGCAGGTCCTATAGCAAACACTCCAAAAGATGGGTTCAAGGAAGGTCTTTAGCTCAGGTGTTGGATAGAGAGTGAGGATATTCGTGTCTCACTGAATAATGTCACATTCTCCATCGGTCTACTGTTGCTGGACCACCACCAGAGGAAGAGTGAACAGTTGCAGGAGGATGGCACGTGATAACGAATAGAAACTTCACAAGTGTTCTGTGTAACCAAAACAGATCTTTGCAGATGGGCTTGTGTTTAATTGTTAAAATTCACATTAATCTTGACCTGTTTGTGTGCAAAAGTGGCTATTGTGAAAGACAGTCATTGCAAGCAGACTCGCTGGGGCTGAAATCCTTAAGGAGACAAGAGGGAGACCAAAAACCAAAGCAGGTTGCCTTAGTAAAAACTCCAGATGCCATCCAGATAAAATATCTGATGTTTAGTTGCTTAATACAAAATGTCCTAGCTGCTGTGTTTAGAGTCTTACTTTTAAATGGGTACTGGGAATCCCTTTAGCTCAAGACTGGAAAAGCCCGAAGGCACCATCACATAGAGAGAATACATTGTTCTAGTACCATTTTCTAATTTACAAAGGAAGTAACAACAACATAAGTTCATTACACCCTCGGTGGCAGGTATGACCTCTAATGTATTTACTGAGCATAAGCACATTGGTTTGCGTAGCAATGAAGAAGGAATGGTTGATTTCAACTTTCACAAAATTAGATGCTTGATTTTGATGAATAGGGTCCTCCAAGGTAAGAACAGTGCTGTGTTACTTTCAGTAAGTTATTTCTCAAAAAAAGAGCTTGAACTCTTCCATGAAGGATTTCTGCGTGTGTGGAGTTTTTCAGTTTTTTCTTTTAGGGAGATGTTATAACTGAAACAGTGAGCCAGCTTCATCCTTGCTATATTACATCCTAAAACAATTGGTCTGCTCCTGTTTTCATTCAAACCATTATAAAAATTGTACTGCTTTGCTATGTTTTATGTATTTACGCTGATGTAGTTAAAACCAAAATTTTCCAGAGGATTCATAGCAGAGCTTGAGCTTGCATGTAAAATAAACACACAGCCCACCTCCAATTTCTCTGTTGATGCTTTTGTCCTTCTTTTTTTACAAGCGAGCTTTTTTTCAAGAAAAATATTTCCCTGCAAAATGCTTAATCTAGTTGCAGTCCTCTAATTAAGTTTTTCTCTCTCTTTTTCTTTCTTTTTAAAGGCAATTGCACCTTTGCTGGAAAACAACCATCCTCCTCCTGACCTCTGTGAATTCTTCTGCAAGGTATCAGAACAGCTTTGCTTTCTGAAATCTCGTAGTTGTATATGAGTGTAGTTCTTTGAGGGGGTGGTTGTTTTTTTTCTTTAACTCCTTATCTCATGCCCAAGTTGATTGCGGTTTTTGGTCAACAACCAATGATATTGGAATAGTTAACAGCACCATTATGGTAAATAGATCCATATCCTTAGTACATCAGACTGCAGTCCTCTGTGAGAGTTAAAATCTTCAGACACCCACATCTCAGTCTGGGTACAAGAGATGTCCTACTGCATGTTCTATTTAGCTAATGCAAAAATCATTGCAGTCACTGTGTTCAGATGAGCTGGTAACGGGATGCATAACTCAGCCCTAATAGTATGTCATTGGGTAATGGCAGTGAGAAGATCATAAGGACCAATCCTCTTTTCTGGTAAATCCATGCTTGTGCTGCATTTTGCACCCTTTCTATAAACTTCTGAGTACTCTGGATTGCAGATCTTGTGGATTTGAAAAAGCTACTTTTCCTCTAGGCCTGTTTGTGTTTCAGTTTTGAGTCTGCTTAAATTTGCTTACTGATGACTGGGTATACATTTATCAAACATCCTGAATGCCACTTATAATTTCCATCCAGAGTTATTCACCAGAAGCTTCTTCCTACAGAAATTAAGTCAAGTTTCAGAAACTCCTCTAGCTTGCATTTTTATAAGGCAGTTTTAGGGTCATATCTAGCCTCAGACTCAAGACACTTTTATTCCTGGGGTTTTTTTGCCTTTGGTCTCCATCAGAGGTGGGCATCTAATGATCTCTGAATGTGTGGGATGGGCTGCATATAGTTGCAGGAAAAGCAACAAGTTATGGACTTTTCCTTTTCAGAACTGAAATGGACAAGGCTAATGAGAAAGCTAATGTAGCTTCAAAATTGATCCTGCCTTGGGCAGGTGGTTGGACCAGACGACCTCTAAAGGTCCTTCCCAACCTAAAATACTCTGACTGATACATTATGATTGTAAGTTTTAGCCTGTGATGGGAGAGTGGCTTGTTGGTAACCTCCAAGATCCACCACAGGTTTTTAGCCTGGATCCCAAGGAAAGGAGGTTTGTGCCATTACACTGCCTGTGTCTACATCTTTTTGTTCCCAACCCCTTTACTTTTAAAACTGTTGGCAAGTATCAACCAAATTTGACAAAAGGGGTAGAAGTCCCAAAAATACTACATTCCAGTGAGTTTTGTGACGAATAGGCAGTAGGGAAAGGAGCTCGTGTAGTTCATAAGTTCCCATGGTAATCTTCTATTAGATGCCAGCTAATCCATAGGAGAGAGCAGTGTTACAAGCACCCTAATCCTAGGAAAGATTAATTTAGCCCTTGGATCTTGTTAATCTTGGGGTAATCCATGCATGGGGTGTGAAGCCAGAGGATACCCATCTTCATAATTTCCTGCAGCTCACAAAATGACTTGTTGCTCATTACAGCACTGCCGAGAGCGCCCACGGTCCATGGTTGTGATAGAAGTGTTCACACCGGTGGTACAGAGGATTCTCAAACACAACATGGTGAGTGCATGTGGTCAGTTTGGAGAAAGTTTGATGTGATACCTTTTGTAGTTAGCAGCTGCTCTATTGTCTGTAATGAACAAAGCACTGTGATATCTAAATCTAACCCCCCAAACTGTGAATGCTGCACGTAATTATGTGTTGCTTTATAAATGCAGAACTAATAAGCATTCAGTGGGACATTCAAAAGTATCTAAGCAAAGCCGTGATTGGAAGAACGTTTCTTTTGGCAGGAGTGCCAGCATATGCAGCTCCAGCTCTCTCCCACCTGACTCTTGGCTCCTTATTTACTTCCCACATGCTATCCTTGTAGTTGCAGTGTTTTAAAATCAATTAAGTAACAAAATCAGAATAGGTACGTTGTTGATTTTGAGTTGAGGCCCTCAACATTTTTTCTTTAAGACACCCCCAGTTCTCTGGATTTCTGTTTTTCTTTAGACTCATGTCCAAAGTTCTTACCTAGGTTTCCTAAATTTCCATATGCTTTTCTGCTATTCTTCTTCCTTCTTGTACCAGGAATCAGGTACTCTGTCATTTTATGATTGTTTTCTTCCAGGCTGCTTTCTCTCTTCTCATTGCCAATCAATTCCTTGCTAGTGATTGAAATAAATGCTAGGAGACCGCCCTGCCAACTTCGCTCTTTCCACTCCATATACCAGATTTCTGCCCTCTGCCCCAGGCTCTGAAGATATTCTTACATGATCCATATTCCTTTCCTAAGAGAGGTCTGGGTGTTTACCAGCCCTCCATCCTTTGTGGCATATTAAGTTTCCTGCCATGGCTTTTAAGTTACATAGAGAAATTTTACTTCACAATGCTGTGGCAGAGTAACAAATGAATAAAATAAAATATTTAAGACAGTTGGCTTGGCTGTGATCTCAAGGATGGGTCTCATACCTCTGTGACTACACAATCAACTTCTTTTCACTAAGTGATATAATTTTAGAGACCATCCACTGTCCTCCTGTGTACAGCATGAACCCAGTAGAAAACAATTCGTATTTCTTAATTTCACAACAGTATTATTATTTAACTCCTTGAGTTTACAGAACTAGGTAGAAAGTCCAAGATGGCAAAAAGGTCATATTTCTGGCTCTGTGCCTGCACTCCGCAGACATGTAAACATTTTTGAATATTCTGTAGTGTTCAGTGAAATATTCTGTAAATGTTATTCTTGGATTCTGGACTGATTTTTTTAAAGCATCCAGAGCTCTTGAGGGGTCTCAAATAAAATCTAAATTCATAGTGTAATGCTTGTATTTGGTTAGCTTCAGAGAATTGGGTATATTTACCATACTTAACATTTGCAGATTGAAAATCAACATGTCTGTACCGCAGTGTGTAGTCAGAGAATTTACGGTGTCATATATTAATTGGAGTGGATTTGGGCACTTTACTGCTCTCCAGGGACTTCTGTACTGAATAGTCTTTCAGAGAATGTGTGTGTGTGTGTGCATGTAAATAAAGTTATCCTTTAGGGAGACAGTGTTGTTGGCAGTAAACCTCATAACCTTAGGAGGCCCCGTGCAATTCAGCACGCTTAGGGCAGGAGACCTAGCTATCTGTTCCCATCTTTGCCGCTAATTTGCTCCATGGTCTTCAATAAGTTCATGATAAGTTTTCTTCCATGGTTTTCCACCTATAAAATGGGGAAAGAGTGCTTCATTTATCTATCATTTTGAAATCTCAAAAGAGCAAGGGTATCTTTTTGTCTTGCTGATACTGCTGGTTGCGTGCAGGACTGGAGACTATTGTATGCTGGGTTGTTTGGGGAGTGCTCAGCAACCTCTCAGTACCTTTGGATTTCAGCTGTTTGTAGGCTCGGCCCAAATGTTTGAATGTAAGCACTGTTGTTTGGGGTTTTTTGGAAGCAAACAATATTGATAGTGTGTATTGTTCTGTACCTGGTATGGTGACAGGACGTCATATTATATTTAAAGAGAGATTTTATTTTAGAGCGGTCAGCAATGACATCCTCTTTATGATGTCTTGGGCTTTCGTTCTAATTTCAGTTAGGACATCTACACAATTTGAAAAATTTAATAAACAAATAGCAACTGCAAAAGCTGTCTTTCAAGGAGTGTTCATGAAATTAAATGGCACCAAACGATATACGAAGCATGCACGGTCTCATGCCCTTGAACCAAGCGTATTTGCACCTGCCAGAAGGAGTTGTTAGAAGTCTAATGATTTTAATTGTAATACCAACTGTGGAATCCCCACCGTCCCTTTGCTGGATGAAGTTACCAGGTAGCCATTCAGTACGAGCAAAGAGTGACACTTAGACATTGTGTTCACATTTTTGGTAGTTTTCTCTAGCTGTAAAACCTATGAGATGTTAATATAGGTTGTGCTATAGAAGTGCCTCAAACCAAAATAATTGCTTGCTCTAGGTGACCCTGCTCTGGCAGGGGGGTTGGACTAGATGATCTCCAGAGGTCCCTTCCAACCGCTGTGATTCTGTAACAGAAGGTTTCAGTGCTTTGGGAGTGTATCTTCCCTTTTACAGACCACCAGCTTGTACTGCTTGTGGCATTTCTTTAAAATTTCAGTTGCCGTTTATTTTTTCAGAATGACTCTTCTTCTGTAGCCAGCTGCTTGAGGGATAACTGGGAGGGCTTGTTTGTCCTCACTGGGTCTTGTTCACCCCTTGGAAGTTTAGCTTTGTAGTTCTGCAACACCTGTGTAATAAGGTTACACCTGTATAAACGTGAGGAAGCGTGCTGTGGAATAACGCTCACCAGACAGCAGATTTTAGTCCTTTCACATCTAAAAATAGTAGGTGATGTGAGGAGATGCAGGATTTCAGTTAGCAGGTGCCCTTCCGACTGCAGAATTTAAAGAAAGTGACTGTTGAGCTCACCTTGTAGCTCACATTGTAGCTGGAGTAAAATCCCTGGAGAAAGAACTGATCTCTGATTTTGTACTTGATCACTTATTGATCGCATGTCAACAAGATTTTCTCTGAAACCAGAATAGATACAATGTCGAACACGGAAGTAAAAAATTATTTTTGTGTTGCATTTCTAAAACACTGCAGTTATGAGTGGAAGCAAAAATGCAAAACAACAAAAAATACATTTCGAAATAAAGGTATAAAGTGAAGTGTACCAAAGAAATGTAAGTGCAAGTAGGATTTTTTTTTTTTTTTTTCATGGAATGTTTTTTGTTTCAAGGGGGGTATGGGGGA
>VYXH01008229.1:639781-691544 GCA_013397275.1 Burhinus bistriatus
GGAAGGGTCCAAAAAAAATTAAAGTGCAATTAGGTTTTTTTTTTTTTTTTTTTCATGGAATGTCTTTTGTTTCAAGGTGGGTATGGGGGAAGAAGCAGAACTGGAAAGCATGTCATTGTTAGTGGGAAGAACGGTACTTCAGCATGCAGTGATACTGTGCTTTTGAAGCTGTCAGCGTAATAACAAAGTGAATTCAGTTGTGTTTGAGTTGATTTCTTTTGAAAACCCACAGTTTTGACGTACATTGCAGGCATGTTTCACCATCTTCACCGAGTCTCTCCTTTTTGGACAGGATTTTGGGAAGTGCCCTCGGTTGCGGCTGTTTACTCAGGAGTATATTCTGGCTTTGAATGAGCTGAATGCTGGAATGGAGGTGGTGAAGAAGTTTATTCATAGGTTAGTTGCATTTAATTTGTGGCATATTTCCAGTCCTGTGTACATGCTTTGCTGTGTTACTTGTCCCAGCCCTGCTTATCTCTTTACTGGCAGTTAAGTGAAGCTGGTGCTTTTTGGTACTGGCAAACAGCAAATAAATTAGAAGAGTCCATAAGGCAATGTTGCTGAAGTCTCCCTCTGCCTTTTTTTTTAAAAATAATTCTCAAATGTGGCTGGGGTTTTCTGCCTAGTTACACACTGGAAGCAAATGGACTTTCCAGTGTGTATGTTCTTTTTATACGTTTAGACTCAGAGCCTCTACGGAGAGATTCCCATTAGCTTTAGACCACATAATGCTCAGTCATGTGTGAGATTTGGGGCGGGCTGCAGAGATACCACATCAAATAAATTGACGATGCAGCTTAGACGTGTTTGTAATTAGGGCCATTGGGTAGGGATTTACAGGGTTAAAATAACTCTCTGTTATGGCCCTTCTACAGATTCCCCAAGGCTGTCTATCCAGTTCTGGCACCCTGTTCTGTCTGGCTGTCTTTACCCACAGAAATCTTCCTCACAATGTTCTCATCTTGGTTTTTGTTTTTCAGCATGCATGGTCCAACTGGACAATGCCCCCATCCCAGGGTCCTGCCAAATCTTGTAGCTGTCTGCTTAGCAGCCATTTATTCATGTTATGAGGAATTTATCAACAGGTCAGTATGAATTCCCAGCTGACTCCATGTTACTCGCTTCCAAACCCATGGCATCTGCAAACAAGACCGGTGTGAGCATGGGTTGTGGGTATGTGAGAGCGTGTCTTCGTTCTCACTCTGCTCATTGCTAGCGTTACATACGGGAGTTCTGGTCAATCACATACATATTTTTTGTAGATATGTGATTATATTTGTTACACTCTGTGTGCTTGAAAATCTGAAAGATGCTGAACCTTCATTCGCTTGTCCTCACTGTGGCGTGTTTTGAGGCAGTGAGCATGGGCATCTGTTATTGCACACCTTTGGCTCCCATGCTTCAAAATGGGGGCAGTGCAAGGAGCTCAGCAGTTCGCAGTACAGAAGTACTGCAAGCTGCAGTAACTTCCAGGATGAAACTCAACAGCCAGCTGCATGCTGATCTTGAACGCTGTTGAGATATTCCTCTAAGGCAGACTGCAGCCATAACCAGCCTTTTTAGGCCAGCAGAAGATGAGAGTGCTCCACAAGTCTCCGGGAATTAAGCACTACCCAGAGTGGTGTTGGGTTTGCTCCCTTTCTGGCACATGAAGTATGTTACACCTAAAGCAAAGGGAAGGGTGAGATCTTGAAGAAGGGGTTGTGTGTAAATCCCTGTGTATCTATGGCTTTCAACCTGAGCTGGTTTCACAGTGCTGTTTCCATTATTGTGGAAAATTTGATTCCTAACTTACCGCAAAATAGATGCTGCAGTTCTTGACACAGGAGCCGGTTTCCAGTAGACACTCAGGGTTCCTCTCTGCTATTTTTCCTGTTTGTTTATGCCTATCTGACTTTCCTCATGGTAGAGCACGGACAGGGGCTGCTTAGTGTCCAACAAAAATTCCAGACGCGAGGGCTGCAGACAAATGTCTGGGCATGTACTGTAGCCAGATACATACTTGGGCATGGATTCTGTTACAGCTTTGCACAACTTGGATGGGAAAGTTCACCTTTATACTAAACTGGCATGTCAATTAGAGTAATGAAAAGCTCCAATCTTTGTAGAATAGGGGCTGCAGAACAGTCCTATTGGAGCCTTTCAATGTTTTTAATTGATTTCAGTAATCCGATTACACAGAAGAAAGCAATCCGGTGGGCTGGGGTGAAATGCAGTGGGAAATTGCAAAAGATCTTGGCTTCTCACTGTTGCGCTCTGTCTCCTGCGCTCTGCTATTATGTCGGTCTATTGAAATTATTTGTTTATTTTAAAATTCAGTCGAGACAATTCACCAAGCCTGAAGGAAATTCGGAATGGCTGCCAGCAGCAATGTGACCGAAAGCCTAATCTCCCCCTCCGCCTTCTTCACACAAGTCCTGACCTGGTCTCTCAAGAGGCCACCTTGACTGAATCCCGTCTCAAACCAGTCATTGTCACTTCAAATGAGATCCACGTCGAAGTGGAGCGCAACAACACAGCTAATCAGAAGATGACAGCCAACGTTGGCAATGACAGCGAGCCCAACCTGATTGACTGCTTGATGGTCAGTCCTACCTGCAGCACCATGAGCATTGAGCTGAGCGCCCAGGCAGACAGGATCCTTGGCTGTTATGTTGAAATACTCAAGATGCTGTGAGTAACTATTTTAAAGAGCTTTTTGAACAATGTCATCTTAACAATGGGGGGCTTTTCCCACAGGCCTGTCGTCTTCAACATCTGTGGCCAGCAAGCACATGGTTATAAATCTAACCCCAGCTCTAGAGTCCAGCCTTTGAAAGAGACATCTGGCACTGCCAGTATGTTCTAAAAATAGCATTAGGAAGATGAAAATGGAAAGCTTATTTGTACAGTGAACCTCAGGCATATTACAGAAGACGGGATGTTGTTGCCAGTGGTTTCTGGTTTGTTCTTGCCCACCAAAAAAAAAAAAAAAAAAATAAAAAAAATAAAAAAAAATTCCATTTCTCTCTTCCAGGGCTCTCGGGATTGCCCGAGACAGAGCTAGAAAAGACAGGTCTGTGTTAGGCTCAGTGCCTGTGCAGTGATAGGCAGTGCTGCTCCCTTGGCTACAGCAGGAGTTGGATGAGGTCAGTGTCTTTCACTTAGGTGTTCTCCTTTCACATGTTTGTAGAAGTTTTCTGACTTGTTCAGATTTACTTGTATTAAAGTGGAGCCTCTATTTGTCGACCAGTTGCTTTGGTACAGCGGGCCTGTATTAGTGAATGAATGCTCAAATAGCATTTACAAAATGATGGCTCCGTGGTTTCCTGGGAGGTAAATCCTCTGAACATCTTCAAAAGGAATATAAAATAAAAAATTCTTGAGGAAAAGCTTCGTTTTCTCCTGGATAAATAAATGAAAAGGAGTAACACAAAAGGTGGACTGCAGAATGGAAGCTTGTAATAGAAGTGCAATAAAACAACCCAAAACAACTTAGTTAACTTTGATGGCCAGCTCTGCTACTGAGTTGCAGTATGACTTTGGGCAAACTGTTATATTTCTACATTAATTATTTTTAAACAATGTAAAGCTAAATGGAAGTAATAGTTGAGGTTTTTAGAATACAAGACATGGTGGGTGAAATTTGGACTCTGCTGTAAACCATGAGCATGTGCCTACACTGAAGTCAAATGCAAATCTGGGTATACGCTCTCGAGGAATTAAATGAAGTCCAACTGCCGTGATGAAGGATTTTGTGAAAGTTTTGTCCCACAGTTTTTGTCTTTTTCAAAATACTTAGTACCAATTGTCAACATAATTCTTTCACTCACTTGCAGAGCTGGCTTGCAAATACATACATAAGCACACACTCCTGTTCCCATTAGATTCTTGAGCAGAAAGTTGCTGAAGGCTAATTTTATTTACCCTCCTCGGCCTGGCCTCTTCTGCCTTTAAAAATCTTTTCATTGAAAAGCACAGCATCTGACTTTGCTTCATCTGGTAGCTTCTAAGTGCTCACACGCCCAGGTGCTACATTAAACACATAGTGCATTTATTCCTGTCCTCTTGACTCTAGATGTTTTCCATAAACACTATGAACTCTCTCAGTCCTGATGCTGGCTTGGATGCTGACTCACTAAGCATTGACGGTTTTGGTTTCATCATGCAGCTGACACACACTTTATAAACAAATTCACAAATGGGTATGTTCTTCCGTACAGTTCTCCACATTTGAAACATTTGATATGCCAGGTCTCAATTCCTATATAATTTCCTGCACAAAGAACTCTTATTTCACTCCATACCTTAAAATAATGTATTTTTTTGATGTGTTTGCTGTCTTTTTAAAAATCAAGCTCTTCAATAGCAACAGTGAAAATGGGAATCTTTTATTGTTATCGCACAGGTTATAGGTGTGGAGCAGCCTTGTGCCCTTTTCAGCTTGTACAATGATAATTCTGAAGGGCGAAACCCACAGGATGAGTATAGTGAAGGACCAGCGATACTACAAAATTGGTGCAATTGTCCTCAGATTGCATTGCCAGAGTCCACACCCTGCTTGAGAAATCACAGCCGATGAGAATATAGAACAATTTCTAAGGCAGAGCCATGGCTGGTATATATTGTAGCTCCACTGATTTGGTTTCCCTTCTGTTCCTATTCATCCCTTGATTTATTTTTTTTTTTTGAGCTGAAAGCATTAACCCAGAAATTAGTTCTCCTCCTGATTCTGCCAATGGCTTACTAGGAGGTTTTAGATAAGTCGCTTCTTTTTGTGCCTCAGTTTCCTTGTCCATAAAATATAGGTAGAGGTTTTGAATGTTGTTTTTTAAACTCTGAAACTAGTGATGGAAAAGCATTGTAGAAAGGCTAGTAGTTATTAACAAAAATGTAGGATAATGCTGTTGTGATGCTGATTCCTTGCATGCTTAAACTCTTCTTGAACAAAGGCTTTCTGATACACTAAATACTATTACTGTACTCTGAAAAACCAAGAAGGTGAAGAAAGAGAGTTGAAGAATATACCAGTAGGAAGAAAACATTAATTATAAAACAACTGCTATCCAGGAGCTGAGCTCTCAGTGGGCAGTCACTAAAATAATGTTCTTGTTAGTAACAGTGGTAAGCCAAACATAAATAAGTTGCTTAGCATTGAATTTAATTGTTCTTTTAGGTGTCTGACTCAATATCAACATCAAAACAAGAGAGTCGCCAACAACGATACCTTTTTTACATAATTAACTTAGGGCAGCAGGGAATAATTTATTTAGGCAGATTTTAATTATTGAAAGTCTAGCAAATAAGAATTCTTAACAGTATGTTCAGCAGAGGACATTGTATTGTTCACCTAACTCCTACACAATGCTTACTTTTTGGGGGGAAAAGAGCACTTCTAACATTGATAAAAATCTAACAGCAATTATTTAATAATCACTGTAGTACCTCACTTTTTGTATAGAAGGCTAAATGTGCAGATTAGAAAGATCACCTGTGTGGCTGTTATCACAGCACCAAGAACATCTTTTACCCTTTTTCTAATGTAGTTAAGTAACAGAACACAAGTATTCCATACTAAAGGAAAACAGAAAATCATGCTTTTAAAGATGTTGGCAGATGACCCAAAGTGGGCACAGACTTTAAAGGAGACACAGTCTCTAGTGGAACATAGTATTTTTGTCCTGCACTCAAAAGTGGATCAGACTTCTGTGTCAATATTCTTTAATGTGTTCTGGACTCTGATAGTGTTATTGACGCCAGTCAGTGCCTCCTGAATGCCACAAGTCTGAAACTGGTGCATAGAAAATGCACTAAATTAATTGAAATCTTTCTGTTCATCATATTAAATTAGAGGCTCTGAGAGCTGCTTAGCATTGTCCAGCTCCTACTTGCATGTTAATGTTTCCATGCATTAGAGAATTTCTTGTACAGCCAAACTTGTGCTTGAACAGCACAACTGTGGTTAGAGAAATTTCCTGCAAAAGGGGCCATGTGTCCTCTTCCTTGGACTGGATAACTTCAAAGTCTGCGCGTCACCTGAAGGACCCCACTGATTGCACTGGCTGCACTGGCAGCACCCAGCGTATGGGGGGAACACTTAAACCGTGCCTGTAGTGAAATCCGGATCAACAAATAGCAAACTAAACTGGCTGCAAGAATAGACACCTCTTCGGGAGGCTGTGGCTGTGATGATGGTATATTGTAAGCTGTCACCCTTTGCGTTATTTTTTGTTTCCATAGCTGCCTGTAGTGGCAAGGGTCCTTCCAGATGCCCAAACACGTGTACCCCTCGCTGGTGGCTGTGTGACCAGGGCAAACTTGCATTGCTGTTTCCTGATGCTGCCATGCCAGCTGCAAGCAGTGGAGGCCTTTTCTGTTCTCAGCAGCCAGGGCGGGACTTTTCGGGGGCTTTTCAATGGTGCTAAATTTTCTTCTTTTGAAAAAACACACAAGCCCAGCTCAAAAGAAGGCTGAACATGAAAAGACACCTCACTGTTTTGCAGGTAACAGGTTCATGCAGGTAACAGGGGGTCTGATGGGACTTTTTCTCAGCCTGCCCTGGAGCCCTGAGCTAATCCTTGTGTCATACAGTTCAGAGGAGCTGGACCTAGAGCCAGGGAAGGAAGGGATAAGGTACACGTCTGGGAGTCTTGATCATTTTATTATCTGGTAACAGAGGAGTTACCAGAAAGATTTTTGATCTTGTCAAGCTGCTCAGTCTGGAGAAACAAGCTGCTTCCAAGTAGTTGCTCCTTGTCTCTCTAGTATCCTCTAAAAACAGAGGGCTCGGGGCTTGCAGTCTCTCGGTGATAAGACTGACAGCTTTCCAAACGCAAGCACCCACTGGAGCTTCCCCTGCCTTCTCCGCATTCCCCAATAGGTCAGTGGCATGCTCTGAATATCCCAAGTGGATTCTCTTATGTCATGTTTATCAGGGTTGCCCTGGGCTGCTAATATGTTTTGGATTGTTTGTGCCGCACATGACATATGGGCAGGTTTTCATTTTGGTGAAAGGCGATCCTGGGGAAGGAAAATGTATTATGTTGGCAGGCCAATAGCGACGATGGCCCAAAGGCAAAGTCACTGCAGTCGGGGATTATTTAATTATTACGGTTGGCCAATGTTCTGGCCAATCCCCGAAAAAAGGTTTGTGGGTGAGTAAAGCTGTGTGCTCTGACAGCCCTCATCTGCGTGGCACCCTGACCTCCAGCCTAGCACACCTTTCCCAGGAGCCCAGAGATCGGGCTACATGTTCACTGCTGTGCTACTCACGTAAAATTGCAAATCCTGCAAAAATCAGAGCCAGTGAGTACATCAGGGAGTCTTTCTCCCCCTCTGCTTTTATAAGGCCAATCCTAGGATTTGAGCTGTGTGATGAGTGTGAGCATTCAGCCCGGCACCCTTTGAAGAGGTCCAAAGGGAGTTTGTCACAGGCGCTCTCCCGAGTTCTCCCTGTAGCTCTGCGCTCCCTCCTCCTCTTGGCACGGCCTCTTTGTCTGGCTCATCACGGTGGTTGTTAACTGCAGCCAGAGCTAATCTATCTCCCTTTCTTTCCCTGCTTCAAACACTTCGGTCTTGTGTTACAGCTTTGAATGGACCAAAAAAGAAAAGAAAAAAAAAAAAAGAGGAAAAAAGCAACTGTCTGAAATGAAAGAAGAGTGCAGATGAGATGAGCACAGACAGAAAGAAAATGTTTTTTGAAAAGGGAATAGGTGGGAGGAGGAGAAACACCGTAGGCTTTTAATAAGTAGTTTAGTTTTATTCTTGTGCTGTGTTTGTTTCATGTTTCCTAGCTCAGATTGAAGGGATTACAGGTTGTGTAGATTTTCTGTTCAGGTCCCGCTCATGTGACCAAACTCTATATATTTCATAGGAGATGGTTTTCTTTCTTTCTCCTCCTCCTAGGAAAACAGGCTATGGTTTATTTTCACTGCCTTCTGACAGACCTGCTCTGCAAATGGATGCCATACGTAACTCCCAGCTTCAAGAAAAGTCAGAGAGCGATACTGTCCAATTCTGTCTGCAGTGTTTCACTTGGTCTTCGTCTATTACAAAGCAGCTTTTTTTCTTCCTCTTTCAATTTCCCTTGAAGATCAGCCATGAAAAATTGATTGGTTCACATTATTACTAATCGCAACTCTCCAGATTGCTCAAGGAGGAATTTTAGTAGTGTAACATGTAACCTGAGATGTCACGGAAACTAAGCCTCCAAGTGGGTCTCAGCTTTTAAGCTTCTGTTAGGAAAGATTTGTAGGTGCTGTATCTCATGTGATGTGAAACACCTTTAACACCTTTGAATTTCCTAACTCAGTCTTTTGGCTTTTCGTGTCTCTTTTTCTCAAAAATCTGCTCTTAAAGTTGTTTGCATCTACCAATAATAATGTGTTGTGTTTAGAGTAAAATCAGCTACTGGTTTAGTAGGAATTTTCAAAGGGTATGTGTATTTTAAAAAAAGAAAAAAAAAAGAAAAAGAAAAAAGGCTGCTCATTAGACTTGTCAGTTCTTTGAGGACCCAAGGGCAGGCACTGAGGTCCATGCATGAGCTCTCCAGGGCCAGAGTTCAGGCTGCACCCAGAGGTCCCTTGCGAGAAATGGCTCTGATGTGGAGGGTGAGTTGAGACTTGGGCAAAGCAGTGATCCCTTTTGTCTCTGGAAAGAACTTTGTGAATGGGTGATCACAAAGTGCTGTATCTGCGATGGACTCGCACTCGCTTTAGGTTAGTGTAACACCCCTTATCTCAGAGTTGCTCCTAATTTAGACCAGAGAACAGAATTCTTGATGGAGAGGAAAATTAGGCACAATAGCTTCTAGTGCAACTGTCATGGGCATGAGGTTTTGGGGTTGTTTTTTTTTTTTTTTTGATTACTGTAGCTTCACGTGCACTATCCTTCGTGCCTTAAGTGCTAAAGATAACAAGTGGAAAATAAACAAGTATTTATCAGGGAACATAGCCAAGACTCTCAAATGTTATTTGTTTGCTGTTTTGAAGAGAACCAGCACCGAGATTTTTGCCTGGCCAGTGCCACCTCAGTTGCTGAACTGCCTGCCTTCAAGCCCCAGCCTTGTACCTAAGAGCTTTTATGGTTGTTTAACAACTGCAGGTGGGGGAACTCAACATGATGTTGTGGTTCTTGGCCTCTTGGTAGAGGGATTTCAGGAAATGACTGGAAAGCACGTGCTAGGATTATCTGGTAATGCACCCATGAAAAGGGCAGGACTACTTGCTGAAGTTGCCTACTGAAATTACAGGCATTTAGTTTCGTGCTAGATTGCACCTAGCATGGGAAAGAAAAGCGTCTGTATTGAACTTGGGACTTCTGCACAGCAGTATGGAAGGAGAGCTACTAACCCATCGCATGGTGGTTTTGTACAGCATTGATCTGTTTTCTGATATGTTAAGCTACTATCAGATCATAATTGTTCTTGTGGAGTGGTTACTTGCCTAAGGTGTTACGTATTTTTGTAATCTGAACTCATACTACTCTTGGGCAAGGGATAACTGCCTCCCTGGTTGATTTTTACATTGTGATTATCCCTTCAATTAAAATTTCTCTGCATGTTGCTTCTTAAGAATACTGCTCAGGAACATAAGTTTTCTTTGTGGACTGTACAGCGTCATCTGTATTATTACTTTATGGAAATCTCTGTTTTATGTGTTCAAAAAATGGATGAGACCTTTGGAAATCCATCCGTCTTCAATTTCTGTGAGCTAGAACCTTCTCTTTGCAAAAAATTGCATTATTTTGGAAGACTTCCTGTGCATACGTTGTCTGTTTCTAATGCTATCAGTAGATACTGTCCGTTCGAGAACGTTACACTTCGTTCCTTCCTAAAGAAACACCATACTTCTGTGCCAAGTTTGCAGTAAGCTGCAGCCAATAATCTGGCTTTTAAAACTGAAATCCAAAGGGTAACAGCAGTAAGAGGAGACGGTAGGCTCTTCTGTATTGTCTTCTACAGACATCCCAAGGTGTTTTACCCCATATGAGGTTTACTACGCTTACTTCTGTGTGTATTCATCAGTATTAATTGGAGTGAGAGTGGCCTAGCAGGCAGTGACGGGATCTGGCTGATGCGTTCTGTGCCCCGTTTTGGTGCTGACTTGCCAAATTCTCTTTGTCTTCTGTGTTCTTCACTTCATCCATTTTACAATGATTGTACCCTTTGTGCAGTGCGTTGGTATGGCAGCTAATTAGTGCTAACTAATCACCGAATGTTTGGGATCATTTGAAGGAGAGGGGTGGCAGTGTGCAAAGTGCCATTCCTACGTGAGAAGCTGTACCTGCTTCACCACATGTGCTCGAGCAGCTGGCATTTTGCAGGTGGATTGAGATGATACGCTGCAGATTACATCAGTGCATGCTGTAAAGCAAAATATTCTCTCATCCCAGTTCACATGAGCATCCCCCTATGGATGGCTCCTCGTAGAAGGACAGTTCTATACATTGACAGCAGAGGTGGAAACAAAACGCATCAGCTGGGATCTGTGGTGCCAACACAGCAGAGAGGAGACACTTCTCACAGAGTCCACTGGCCTGAGCTCTCAGCTGTGATTATCCTCATCTGTCCTCTTTCACTCTTAATAATTTTGACAGTGCTTCCTTCTCTAGTCTTTTCTCTCATAAGCGAAGAGCTTTGTACTGTTTGAACTGACCCATTCCTTTGTGCTAAGGTCAAAAATGGAGGGGTGTGTGTGCGTGTGTCTGTTTTTACAAATGGGCTTATGTCTTATAGAAAAAAAATTAATTCCAATTAAATGCAGAGCAGAGCTGTAAATAGCAATGGCCTGGTAATTGCTGTAGCAACTAAGATGAAAGTATTACTTAGTGATTAAATGTCAACAGGTTTCATAAACAGCAAATGTCTTTAAGTTGACATAAAGAAGGCCTGGCCTCTCTGGAGGTCATTGTAAATACCAGATTTATTGTGCCTCAGTGGAGAATGTGCTGAAAATGGAAAGGGAAATGTCACCATAGATCTTTTAGAGTGTCTCAGGAGAACAGAGGGTTGTTGGTGCCTACAGTAAAAAGCTTTTGACTCCTTGAACTAACGGTTGACAAACCATATTCAATACATAGTATCTTATTAATAAAACGTTCATTTTTCAGGTCAGACTATGATGACTGGAGACCAGCACTGGCCAGCTTGCTTCAACCGATCCCATTTCCCAAGGAGTAAGTTTGCACTGTCTTAGTATTTACTGGGTTATTCTTGTTACTGTTGTTTTATGGGGAAATACAATGTCAGCTAAAAACTGATGGTAATAGGAGCTTTGTGCCTCTCATATTGATGTAGAATCTAGAGTTGCTTTTGGCTGATGCAGAGGGATGCAAAGACTTCCCCATCTTCATGTTCCTTCCCCATTTCTCTAAGGTGATCCTGAAGAGAAAAATGGTTAGCTAGAGACAGGCAGAAAAGAAAGGAAGGAAAGCTGGTGAGGAGGGGAGTAAAGTAAGAGATTTAGTGGAGGAGGTTGCTTTACTGGCGTCACAGAGACTCGTATCATTTGTATTTTGCATTAAATGAAGAAGCTACCCTATGCATCAGCCAAGCTCCCTCGGAAACCTATTAATGAACAGTAGTGTTTATAAAATGCAGACCTCCCCGGACAAACATTACAACCTATAATTGTACAATTTGCTAGCTTATCACATCCCCTAATGACCTGATGTCTTCAATCAGAGAGGTCTAATCCTCCGTGCCAGGTTACCTGGGCTACAGCAAGAGCTTGGAGATAGGCAACAGCGACATCATTTACCTAAGTCAAATGTGAGTCCTGGGGGAGGTGTAAACCGTACCATGATGCAAGGCACTTCACAGAATGACCGTTAGTTGCTTTACTGATGTATGATGTTAATTAGTTGTGACCGTACCTTAATTGCATTGCAATTAAAGAATTCACCTGGCTCTTGGAGGTAGCTGAAATTCTGTTTTTTAATGATACAGCTGTATTATAAGTCTTTTACTTACTTTCTTTTGACTCAACGTTCCCACTGACATTAGTCAGTGCCTTGTCTAAGACAGGACTGAGGAAGAGCTACAAGATTTGTTCTACGTGATCCCCCCCTCTCCTGCCCCCTTCACCNAATGAAGGAGACTTTACCTGATGTTTTTTGGAAAGATTATTCTCTTTGTCTTGTGTGCTGGAGTTGCTTATCAAATCCTTTTATTATCTGGAAAGAGCGGAAAAGTGGTTGTTTGGTTTTTGCGGGATTCTTTTCCCCCACCTCCCTTCTCTCAAATTCTCATATTCTTCTGTTTTCTGCTTCAAATTTCAGGGCTCTTGCACATGAGAAATTCACAAAGTAAGTTTGTGGGTCTTGTTTGTTTTATTAAAGGGAGTAATTACTTAAAATACTTGTACTAGTCAATAATAGCAATGATGCATTATTCAATATTGTACCTCTCATGTTTTTTATCTGTGAGAGGCTGTGAGCATATTCTCTTAGCAATAAAAAGATGTAGTTTTCTTTGTAATTTACTGTGACGGCAGGAGCCCAAGGACTAAAGACACTGGATGCTGACAGAATTTACAAACCAGTTTGTCACTGCACACCTCTGAAAGCTTTTCTAGACTATTGTGAATATACACTGTCCTTGGCAATCACTTTTAGATCTCGTATTTTCCCTCCTGTGGAAGCAGTTCAACTTGTTTCTCTCTAAAGTACATGAATATATATCGTTTAAAGTGTAATCCAAGAGAAGTGTGACACTTGTGTGAATACTGCCACCAGCAACTGCTTATTTAACTTTTTTTTCAGGGAGCTGAAATACGTGATTCAGAGATTTGCAGAAGACCCGAGGCAAGAAGTGAGTTTATTGTCAGTTTACACAGAGTATTAATTGGAGGGATTGCAAGTATGCTTGTTCAGAAGATCTCGCCTTAAGTAGTTTGTTTCACAACATGGTGTGGTTTTGCTGTGCTTAAGTCTCTTCGGGGGTAATAACCACTCAGGGCACACAGTCTTACTATGAATGGTTTCTTGCCTTATGTATAAACATGTATTGTGACCCCCTTGTCTGCCATCGGTTGATGTCCTTGCTCCTCAATAAACTGCAACCAGCAGGATTTTCCCACTCTGTCAAATCTCTGAGAGCTTTTCTTCCTCTGTACAAAAAAAGGGAAGCAAAATCTGTGGATCCACACAGCTTACAAAATAGCAGGTTTTACTTAGCTGCATTTCAGTTACATTGTGTGCAAATGACCATAATTCTCATGAATTAGCAGGAGAAAGGGGGTGGGAGGTGTGTTACTGGAATGAGTGCGTAGCTGTAGCCTCGTGGTGGCTGACTGCTTCATAGCTGCACATGTAGCCTGTTCAACATCATCAGATTTGGCTGAGTCAGAGGGAACCTCTCGTCCGCATTAATTTTTGGTGCTGGCATAAAGGGAAGAAAGCTCCCCCAAACTGTGGGTGAGGAGACTGTGTTGTCATTATCATTGCCCAGAACTCCTGGTTTTCATGGTTTTAGCCTTTGTGAGCAGTAGTCATCCTTGTCAGATAAGAGAGACCTTCTTGTCTTAAAATGGCACCAGGATTTCATCTGTCACTAGTGTTACATGCCCAAAGGAAAGAGCATGGGCTTTGCCTCCACCCCACTCACCTCAAACACTGAAAAAGAACATCTGTCTCTTCAAAAGGGGGGGAAAAAAAAAAAAAGCTTAATTATGACTCCTCTGTTAAACTGTGGAACTATATACAGTCATCTCTACAGTGGGCCAAATTTAGATTAATGCTCACTGGTGCCAATTCTTCTGTGCAACTTCTGTGTTACGTATCCCTGTTGAATTTTCCTTGTGGACTTCCTTCACCCTGACTCTAGTTAAGTTTTACTACAGCAGGAATAATAAGAATTTTTAATGATGGGAATGAGCGAGTCATCAGCCACTGCATTTGGTATGCAGATCACATCAGAAGTATAGACACACATGCTGGGAGGATGGGGGGAAAATGGCAGAAGCTCAGAAATTTGAATCTTTTTGCTTTGTTTTGTTTTTTGGTGGTTGGGTTTTTTCCCAAGTGAAAGGAGCTGTTCTAGATCAGAGCCATTTTGTGTTTGATTTGTGTAAAGGGAATTAAAAAGGCCATGCAATTAGTGATGATACAGCTTCCCTCCTTGTTTATACTGAAAAAATGGATTCTGTGAGCGGACGCTTGCCTGCAGCTCTGAAAATTGGAATATTAACCGTGAAATTTCCAGCAGTCCGCGGTTTTGCAGTTACTTCTTTTGGCCCAGTGTGGGAGACACTGGTGATTATTGGCAGGAACTGTAACCTTCCCAATGTCTTCACTTTTTGGCAGGTCCACTCATGTTTGCTGAGTGTGCGGGCTGGCAAGGACGGCTGGTTCCAGCTCTACAGCCCTGGAGGAGTGGCATGTGATGATGATGGAGAGCTGTTTGCCAGTATGGTACGTGTCTGCAATAATGTGAGTTTAGTAACTTCTTTGCAGTAAAGTAGCCAATGCATAGTTGGCAATAACAAGATTTACTTGCTTTTGTCAAAAAATTATCAAAACCATGGTTCTGTAAACCACAGGTGTTCCCCAGGAAATCTGAATCTTTATGTCGCCAAATCCATTGAACTTCCTTGTAGTTGCTATTTGGTCAACACGTTAGCTTTCTCTTTTTGAACTTTGGTGTGGTTTTTCACTGGGAATGTAATGCACAAAACCGTGTATGTGTGTGCGTATGTATTTTTGTATTTATAAATATGCGTGTTTGTGTCTCTGTATAAAAAACACTCTCAGAGAATATGGAATATTGACAGACAGGGGAGACAGACTGTTCTGCACATCCACACCTATGGTTTTCATTTATAGGCTACCCTGGAATTTAAAAACAACAGTAACATTGAACTAATCAAAGGATGGATGGATGGATGGATAGATAGATATGAAAATGTGTTAGCAGTATCTGCCCATTTACATTGTTGGTGGAAGTTATAATTAGAAACCAGCATTCCCTTTCCCGCAGTTATTTCTTTTGTAACTCTTAGAAGGACTACACAGAAAATAACAGGTTTTAATCACTGATGCTGGCACTGTCTTCCTGTGCAACCTGGGTCAAGTCACGTAGGTGTCGCTGTGTATTAATTCTCCATATAGCAAGATGGAAATGATATTACTTCCTTTCCCTGGTAAGGGGAAAAACATTTGTTGAAGTTGGCTGTTAGATATAGAGTGAAATGACTTTCAGGAGGATCTACACTTTGTGCATCTCTCACATGCTGAACATTTTGGGACATAAAGAACGTGCATGTCTGTCTATATTCTTAAATTCAGATGGATCAGATACCTTTGAAACAGATAATGGACAAAGACCGTTGACAAAAGGTTTCATCCCTCTTACCTGATTCTGTGTCTTTTATGTTTGAAAAGAAAATTTCTTCAGAACTATATAATTTCTCTTGAGAGCTCTTGTGGTCCAAGATATTTATGAGCATCAGGAGATGGTGTGCATGAGAAAGCACAATGCTAACACACATTAATATGCAGTACTCTGTGCCCTTTGCAAGGATGTTGATAAATACTTCAAGAGCTGCTAACGACTAACCATAAAGTTTGAAAAACATCCTGTTCTGAGATGGACCGTACATTAGTGTTAGCGGCAGTGTTTTCCATCGCTCAAGAAAATCTCCGAAAAAGCTTAATGATAGCTGCATGAAATGAAATTCCTTTTCGTTTGAAGCTTACTCTTTTTAAAGGCCACCTGAGCTGATGGATACTTAAGAAAAAAAGTTTTTGTGTTTTTTCTAAAGGCCTTACTGGTAATGAAGCTGTGAGGAAGAAGAATTGCATGATAGCACGATTCACATAGAATTGACCCTGTCATGGTGCGGTTGCGGTATTTTCAGCAGTATTGCACATAGTCTGGGCAATACCATGAACCAGGGGGACCACAGAACCTATTTACAAGCTTATTGTAGAGTAGTACTGATGTTGAGTCTACATAATGGAGCTCTCACTGCTCCAAGTCATTGGGAACTACAAATTCTCATATAGTGCTCTGCCAGCAAGCTGGTGAATCAGCTATCTGGGCCCTAAAATAAGACTTTCAGCTAGAAACCCAAAATTCTCTGCAGCTAATCTCTGGGCTTTTAAATGGGAAAGAATATTGCCAAACTCTTTTGTGAGAAGAGACTCTTATATTTGATTTGTGCGAGAGGCTTTGCATTCTGCCATAGGTGTTACTATGTGATAACATCTGATGCTTTCTGGAGCTAGGAGAGAGTCTGCAGGACACTTTGGTCAGATAGTGGACTTGAAGGAGTCTTACTCAGGCAGTGTTCTCAGCATTTCTTTCCTTTCAGGGAAAACTGAGCAAAAGGGAAAGCAAGATAATGACCCAAAAGCCTGAAAACATATAAAGTCATCTCTGACTTAGGACTCGGGACTGCTGGATTTTCTTAAGGCACTCCTTCCTTTTCCAGTCAGCTCCTGTCTGTTCATTCTGTACAGGTGATTTTGTCTGTCACCACCCCTTAACCAAGGCTAGTGTTCAGCCAGCAGATTGCCAGCACCACTGCTTTTTACCCAGACATCCAGCCCACACAACCCTTGCTCACCAGCTGGCATTTCCAGAGAAACTGAACTGCAAACAGATGCGAAAGCAAAATCTCCTGTGGTTCCCCTGGGGCTGGGTTCATCATGTTACTAGGGATGGGGGCAATTGCACAGCTGCTCTGATATTTCCTGGGGAGCCTATATCAGGCCTCTGGGCTGTCAGCTGAGCTCCTTTATGGAGGAAAACTACCCACTCCCTCAGTTCTCACTAGGCATCACCTTTTTCAAAAAGTCACTTCCAATCAGCAGTAAAGCTGTTGAGAGACTGCAACCATAATTGTAATCCTTTTCTTTAGGTTTGTTGCAAATACCTATATTTGTTTGACTGCATAACAGTGTCCCTTCCAGAGATGTATATGTTTCTGAGGCTTACACCTCTAATTCTAACTCTGTTTCTCAAATAGGTTCATATTTTAATGGGATCCTGCTATAAAACAAAGAAGTTCTTGCTTTCACTGGCTGAAAATAAATTAGGACCTTGCATGCTACTGGCTTTGAGGGGTAACCAGACGATGGTAGAGGTAAGCCATAAACATACGTAGTCATATAGGTTTACAAACAGTATTCAGATTCAATTTCACACTGCCTTTTCTAGAATTAGATCTAGTGGAACTAGAGAAGCTGAGTTCAGGTTTGTGTTATATCGAACACCAGCAGTGGACAGTTGTGTTTCTCTTGATTAAGGGGAACGGAATATTGTTGTTCAGCAGATACGAGTGTGAATTACATGAAAGGTGGGTGCAAGAATTTTTGGAGAGAGAGATTGTTTGCTATAATTCAGCTGGAGAGGCTAAGATGGGAAACAAATGGCCATGATGGTATAGGCTGTTGGCGAGGGATCAGAATTCAGAACCACAAAGTTTTTCCATGATTAAATGCCTGATGCTTGTCTTGCCACCTGCAAAATGAGCAGTGCACAAGAAGTGCATTTACAAAACCTTATTTACTTCCATTAATACACATTTTTTCTGTGCTTATGATTGGTTATTTTTGTTGCAGTAATAGTTTATACATTTTTCTGGGTTTCTTTAGAGAAGTTTCTTGATAAATGTCATCATATATTTTAAATGGAAATAGAGGGTGATTAAATAGGTGGAAGGAGTTACAATTTTTCATTGACTTAGATCTGTGCATGCTAATTTAATCCAGTAAATAAAAGACTGTGCTGCATGAATTTGAATATAATGTTGCTTGGTTTTTTTCATTAAAAATAATTAAAATTATGGAAGGAATAAAACCTTTTCATTTTAATTGCAATGGCATGATGCGCAGCTGAAAAAGAAAGGCAGTAGGAGGGGGCAGCTTGCATCTTAAGCCCGTGTCACCCACTGGAACCATCCTGTGGTGTCTAACTTGCTCCTGGCAGACACTTGCCCAGAGGCAAGTCAGACCCGTTCCCTGTGAGATGGAAGGTGTCCTGGCCATGGCAGCAAGCTCCCAGCACCATCTTCTCTCAGAGCCTCTCTGGCCTTTCCCCATCCTGCCTCATAGACTGGATACACTTCACATGCATTCTGCTTGCACAGAAACCCCAGCATTTAGGGACAGAAAATCCAGCACTTAGGGAGCTGCTTGGCTCTACTGCTCATGTGTAATGTCCCAAGTCTGCCAATCTGCAGTCTGGCCGGTGTACCTGAGAAATACTGGATCGATTGTACCTGTTCTGAAGAGAGCGGTGGCATGAAGCCATCTTCCAAGACTGATGCAAAGTAATTGCACCTCTCAGTCAGAAGGAATGAGAACTAATGGAAGACAGGATAGATAGACTGACTTTTAGAGATTAGAGTTCATTCTTTATGAATAAAAAATTGGTTTCTTGTGTTGGAAGGTCAGTAAATGTTGCTAAGATCCTCTAATTTAGCCTGCATAATGCATGCTCTAAAAACTTAGCCAGTAATTTAAACTAGTATGCCCAGTGCAATTAGGATGTTTGGAAGAAATTGAATGTAAGCACTGCAATGACCACTCTTCTTTCATTCTGCTGCTAGATTTTGTGTTTGATGCTGGAATACAACATCATTGATAATAATGACACTCAGCTCCAGATCATCTCTACCCTGGAAAGCACAGACGTGGGAAAGAGAATGTATGAACAGCTGTGTGACAGGCAGAGGGAGTTAAAAGAGCTGGTATGTCGCCCTGCATGCAGTATTGCCATAGCACATTGTGGTCTGTACTCTCCAGAAATGGAGGTACAAAAGAAAGACAAGCAGGGTGTGAAATTCCCAGTTAACAACAGGATGGGAGCAGTATTTGGAGGATTTTACTGTGAATATGTATACTGTGTGATATTTACTGATGTGTCTAATCCCATACTATGTTTATGAATGATATTCAATAACCTGCTTAGAATCTGTGGGAAAGAATAAAGGTGAAGTCCTGCTGTCTTAAGATCTTACAAGTCAGCTTGTCAAATTCTGCCACCTTTTGACATATGAGTAGCAAATGGCTGTAGTGCTGGCCAGCATTTCTTACTGCTTTGACATTCACAACATTTCACTGAGATGCTCTTTAGGTTTAGTTCTCAGAGCTAGCGCCTATGAGAAAAAGATTTTTTTTTTTTTCCTGATTTTAAAGACGGGATCTGCAGTCTGAAGATAGATCTGCTCTCATTAGCACTTTTTCACCTGTGCAAACATACCCACAATCTTCCTCTTCCCTTTTTCACGTTTGTCTTCCTTAACCCCTGCTCCTGAAAACCAGCCTGAAAAGTATACGCTTTTTTTTGAAGTCAAACAAATGATTTTATCAGATGCGCAGTCTCACCCCCTTTGCTATCTTAGTCCAGCATTTTAAGGCTGTTTCCCTTAAAGTGAAAGTAACCAAAGAATGGCAGGCGGAATCGGACAAAATACTGACCTGTGGCATGAAGACCACTAGCTGTGGTTAGTGGATGTCCCCTGGGTAGCAACAGGCCTGGATCTAGCACACTCAGAAAAAAAATCTGTCCGTGCAGAAAAAGCAGGGAAGAGGTGGAAGGGCTGGCAGGGAGCTTTGAAATCGGAGCAGGGTTTGCTCTAGTGAAGAGCTTGCTGTACTTCAGTTGGTCTGAAATGTAGAATGGCAACTTGTTTGACCAAAATATCTTCTCTCTTACAGCAAAGAAAAGGTGGTCCCACAAGGTTAACACTGCCATCCAAATCCACAGTAAGTTAATCGTGTCAACAGGAAAACAAGCTTTATCTTTCCATATTTAAACACTTGATTTATGTTTGCTATGTGGCACAGCAGTTTTGGTCAGTCAAGAGGGGAGCCATTCTACTTGCTCTGTCAACACAACTGGAGTTTACACAAGTAAGGGCACATTTCTGCTCTTGGGTCTGTGCAGCAATTTCCAACACCAGTACAAGCATCAGACTGTCAGATTTATACTGGTGCACAGATTTGGAATTTACAGTAGGATCTAATGGTAGATTTGAGGACAGAATTTTGCATTAAAAAAGCAGACTTCACAATATCCAGTTCTGGATCTCAGACATGAAAGTCTGAAAGACACCCGTTACTGTTGCAGTTAAGCCTGCCGTAAACCCAGACTAACTTCACTGAGGCCAGGTGATCGTCCTGAACGCAGTTTCTATCTAGAACTTGCAGTGAAATCTTCATTAAGTTAAAAGACTCACCTTCGACATTTGTTCTGACTCTGAAGCCTTCGTGTCTCATAAGGATACACACGCAAAGACAATTTTTGTCCTAATGTCTGGATACATTTTTCCCAGGGTGTGTGAAGCAATGCTGCCACAAGAGCCCAGCTGCTTGCCAAACAAACAGAAACTTCTCTGTGTGGTTGTCTATTACTGTAAACAAGTGGTATAATTGTGCAACTCTTGCTGGTTAACAGTATCAGTGACACCACTGCAGATGATTGCAGGCTGAGGAGTCAATAATCTCGCTTATCAATCTATTGTTTGCTTTCAGGATGCAGACCTGGCCCGCTTGCTAAGCTCGGGATCTTTTGGAAATTTGGAAAACCTCAGCCTGGCCTTTACCAATGTGACAAGTGCTTGTGCTGAGCACCTCATTAAACTGCCTTCACTCAAGCAGCTGAACCTGTGGTCAACTCAGGTAAGCGCTTTGCAGACTGAAACTCAGAGCAGGAACCGATGCTGACTAATTCTGAGACTTCACATTACGTCAGCACGAGAAGAGTGTGTGAAGAGGCTTGCTTAGAATGAGTTTGTCCCCATGCTGTTTTTACAGGGCCTTTCTATGGGCTAGCTCATCTTGGAGGCTATTTTTTCGTTCTTTTTTCTTTCTTTAATTTTTTAAAATTTTATTTTATTCTTAATTATAAAAGTGTTGCTGCTAGCTTGGGTTGAATGGTCCAGTTAGGCATTGTTAATACTGTGTACTTTACAGTACATATGCTGCCGTTCATCTGAGAACATTCGCCCATTTGGGATGAAAAACATGATGCTGTACAGCTCATCTGGGCAAGCAAAACACAGAGCCTATGCAGTGTAGGCAGTGAATTGCCCTGAATGCTGATCAACCAGAATTTCTTTAAAAACAACAGCAACAAAAAGAAACTCAAATAATGAATAAATAGAAGGAAACTATAATGAAAGTGTGGTTATTTTGTAAGCAAAAAGAGGCCAAGTTAACTGAATAAATTATTCAGCTGTTAATGGAAAGAGCTTTTAAAATTAAATTTTCCTTCTACATTTCCCTGCTGGTTTTGGTCTGTGAGGTTCTCCAGTGAATAGGTTTTCCCCGTTTTCTGGTAGCACCTATTTGTGGTGTTTGCTGAAAATGTGATTATTCTCAGTGCAGCCACAGAAAGCAGCATTTTTTTTCACTCAAATGTCATGTAAATAGCTTGTTTTGTTTTGCTAACTACTTTTCTCTCCCAGAAATTTCCTCTTTTTGTGTGGGGAGTATGAAGTAGGATCTGATTGCTTGCTTGTTTTAAGACTGTCTTGTATCTCCTCCAGATTTGTCCTAACAATGTAACTTTTGGATTTGAAAACTTTGATGCTTCTTGCTCAAAATGAGTTTGATTTCACTGGACAAAGAGCCTACTTCTTGTATTATTTTCTTTTATTACTATTTTTTAAAAAAAGAAGTTTAGATTCCATTTTATTTTGCGATATCCTGGTTTCCATTAATCTAGAATTTAGCAACAGCAGAAATGAAGTGGGTCAATAGAACAATTACCAATCAATAGTACATTGTTCTTGAGACCAAAATAGCTAATTAATACCACTTGCATTGTGCTTTTTTTTTGGGGTGTGTGTGTGATGTGGTTGGGAACTGGCTGAGACTGCCGTAACCATCTTGTATAGCCTGGGTGGAAGCTCTCTCGTACAAAGTCCAGACTTCAAAGACACCATTCTAATTAAACGATGGCCTGCGGTTAAGTGCGCACAAGTCACTTAATTTTTCTGTTCCCCATCTGCAAAATAGGGATAAAAGTATTTGCTTTCTCTCCTATCATTTGAGATTGCGGTAAACGATCTGAGCGCGGCTTTGAGGGCTCATCTGTAAACGTCGTTTTAACGTGCCCTCTTTGCACTGAGGTACTTGCACATGATGTTCATGCATTATTTGAAAACAACTTTGCTTGCGCCCCACAGTTTGGAGATGCAGGGTTGCGGCTTCTGTCTGAACACCTCACGATGCTGCAAGTGCTCAACCTGTGTGAGACTCCTGTCACGGATGCTGGGCTGCTGGCACTTAGTTGTAAGTGACCAAAATAAGCTACAGAGGAAAATTATGTCGGTTCGGAGGAATTCACGTGGGTTCAGAGAGAAGATTGATTTCTTGGCTGCCACAGTGCTGCTTCCGCAGGGATTTAGGGCAGGCTGTGGTTGTGTTTGGGTTTAAACTTCCCTCCTTCCTGCCCACTCAAGTTCAGCAGGACAATGATTTGAGCCTGACACCACTTAGTGGCCTCGCGTGGGCTTTGTTGTCCCAGACCATACTCTAGCTCTTGCCTCTGACTTTACTGATGGCACTTGTCTCAATCTCATGTGGTGACCTGTGGCCCCGGGACTTCCCAGCTTTCTTCATGCGCCCTCCTGTGGGTGTCCCCTCTGGGTGGGAGTCTGACCTTGGGGTGCGGGAGGGGAAGATTGCAAAGCCGTGTAGCAACTTACTAGCCAGTTTAGCAACCCTGCACAGCAGGTTTCGTACCCTCTCTGGTATTTTTTGTTCCTTCTTTTCTGGGTAGGTGAAACTCTTGCTATTCTTGATTTAAGTAGGGCAAGGCAGAGTGGGGCCATCTAAGCAGCATTCAGGATTCCCCTGTGCACTGAGAGCTGCTCGATGTGCCAAAATGAGACCCTTTCCTACATCCAACAGTGTACGATAAACCTCTTTTAAAGGTTTAAAGGGCTCCTTTAATAGGCTTGATCCTACACAGACGTGCCAGACAGGCCAGTAGTTATGGCTCATCTTAGGAAACTATTCTGCTAAGTACTGCAGCCTAAAATGGAAATGGGGGGGAGGGAGGGGAGAGGGAGGATGGCTAGATCAGCATGGCCCCTGCGTGCACCACACAGAGCACTGAGAACGGGCACTATTCAGAATAATGTGCAGGAAACTGATTATGAGAAGTTGCTTGAACTCCTTTGAAGTCAGCGGACTTCAGCATATGCTTAATGGCCCTTCCTAAATAGGGACTTTTTCCTGGATGAGGGCCCATACAGCTGTTTATCCATTTGTACTTCTATATTTTACACTATTCAGCTTTTTTCTGAGAGTGCTGCACATAGTCATGTCTTGTTTATGCTTTGGCCTACTGTAAGCCTGATATTTTAAGAAAATGCAGCATGATCATAAATATCTGTGTGTTTTCTCTTGCAGCCATGAAGAGCCTGTGTAGTTTAAATATGAACAGCACCAAACTTTCAGCAGATACCTACGAAGATCTCAAGGTATTTCTGAATTGCATCCACTAAAGATGAGAAGTAGCTGGCCCAGGAGGACTTGCAGATTTAGCAAGTACATGGTGGTAGTGCCTAGAGCAGAGAGAACTGGCCCCACGGACTGGGTAGCATGAAAGTCATCTGCAGAGGGTAAAGTGGATTGTTTTGGGGAGATAATGACTGAAAACAGCATTCGGAGGCTGCTGGCTTTGATGGACTCAGGAAACGTTTAATATGCTGAATGGGCAAGTATGAGATGGAATCGGAAACTGAATCTTTCTGCCAGTACTATCAATGGTAAAGGTTTCATAAATAGGTGCATATTGGTTGTTTCTGATGAGGATACACAGACAGGTAAAATGTAGTGCACACCTCCAAAGCCACGTGCAGTGCTGTTAACAGGACCAAAAGTAACGTGGGTGAACAGCATTAGGGAGCTTTGAGAATGCAAAAGGAGGATTGAAAGCATTGAGGAAGGTGCAAGTTTATCTTGACACCTCTTGGACTGGAACTGGGCTTTAAACAGAAACACCGGCACAAATGCTCAGTTCCCAAGTTTGACAGGTAAGATGTCTGGTGTTGCCATTTGTGCTGTGAATTTACAACCACTTTGGCAAAATGGTATAAAGAACTAGAATGTAGCTGTGGGAAGGCAGTGGCCCCAGGTGTTTTTAGAGAAAGACTGCCTGAGACGCGATGGCTTTCATGACTTCATGTGGACTTTGTCTTCACTCTGGCGTTGCGTGAGTCGCATCTCCCGGAGTCTTACCTTATAAACCCAAGTGCTGAAGATGAAACTCCACATTATGTTTTCTTGTGTGTTGAAACCTTAGATTGTGCCAGGTTTATTCAAAAAGGTCACAACCTTGGACTGAGTTTTGAACTCCAGGCAAATCCTGAAACTGCTCTGCTTTCAAAATTCACTGCAAACGTGTATCTTCGGTTCTGGCTGTGGAGCCAGGCTCCCCCGGGGATTCAGTTGCAGTGCTGCTAGCATGGATTTTTCAAGATCAAGTTTTCAAAACTTGTGTCACAATTGTATATGCAAAGAAGTCCTCCTTGGAATTAACAGCTGGCTTGCAGATGGGTTCACACAATGGAGCTTGTATCAGGCCCCAAGCATTTACAGACAATCAAGGTCAATGCTGTATTTGGCCCAGGGCTCTGAAATCCAATCTACTGAAAGGCTCCTCCAGTCCTACCCCTGCTTCTCAGCCCCTTTGCCACCAACTTCAGACCGAAACTCGTATTTTCCTATCCGGTTCCCTCTGCTCTGGTATTGCATTAACAGCCCTTAGCAGCAGCACAAGAAAGTGACTTGCCAGGGCAAACAGCAAAACGGGCTGTGAGCAAGGTCCTGATGATTGCAGAGAATTAGAAAAGCTGAGAAAACAGGCATGCGTCACTTTTTCCCCCTCTCACCTCTTTCATTGAGATTTATCTTAGTGGCCATTTTTTTTCAGAGCTCTGTGTGTGTTCAAAGGGAGGGTAATAGTTTCTTTCCCTGGGGCACATGGTTGTGGGTCTGTTGAGAACAGCTCAGACTTCAAAGAACGTATTTTTGATACAAATCTTTCCTTCTTCTCCCCTTGGTCTGTGAGAGCATTTGGGGCACAAGCCAGTGATGACATTTCCTCTCCGCTCCATCCCCCACCCCACTAAACACGCTTGCACACACACAGACACCCACATATGTACCAGGCAGGCTGAACCAGACAATAAATAAACACCCACTACTGAAGTCATTATTGCCTAACTGAAAAATTATTTGCTGGCAGTATCTGTAGGATTATGACTAGTTCTTATCAAAATATGCATGCACATAAATCAAGGAGTGAGGTAATAATGACTCCTAGAAACTTCCAACTCCTCAATTATGCCCTAGCCTAATTAAACGTGTTTATTTGTTTTGAGAGAATTAGCCGTACAATTATGGTCAGAGAGCATGGAAACGGGATCGACAAGTAGGAACAGTGCAAACAGCCGATTCCCATCGGCCTCGCGCAGGGTAATTCAGGAACAGTACGTTCAAATGCAGTGGAGTTAGGGAAAGGAGACCACAAAGACACCAACAGTTGCTAACGCTCTCCAAATTTTTTTAATACACGGAGGGAAAGATCAAGCAATGACTTAGTGTGGAGGCTGAAGAAGGTACGTGCGGCTGGCTGCTGCAGTTTGAGTCCACTGCCTTCATGGCTGGAGTTTGACAAACAGATTTTGCTAAGTGTTTGTATAAAAAGTGAAGATCGGGGTCTGATCCAGACCTGATCGCTGGTGTGTGGGTTTTACTAGAGCCTCTTGTTTTTGCTGCAGGTGTGACTTAGTCTTGTGTGTCTGTAAAGGCTCAGCACCTTGTTCCTTCATTAACACCTATATGCTTCAGCTCACTGCTGAACTCGGCGCTCGTACTCTGCAGGGTCGAGGTCGTAGCGTGTCTTCCTGCAGTTTGTGGCCGATAGATCAATCCTCCCAGTTTGCTGATGGTACAGATTTGATGGGAACGTTTTTCCTGAGAACTGAACGCGTGTCATTAATTCTGACCTTCTCCTACCCTCCCGCACAGGCTAAACTACCCAATCTGAAAGAAGTGGACGTCCGCTACACCGAAGCATGGTGAACTCTCCCTGCCTCCGACTCTTCTCTTTTGCTTCTCATGAGAAGGAAAAGATTTTTAAAACAAACAGAGAAAAACAAACCGGAAAATAACTTTTGGCTATTACCTGTAGAGCAGTGAGTCCTGGGACTTGGTGGTAGGAGTCGTGGTTGTGGGGTAGAGGGATGGCCTTGTGTGTGTTAGAGGGGGACGGGGCAAGCCTGGACCCAGCCGGATTCTTTCAGCTTTGTGATTTCAGAATCAACATAATTAAAATTGAAAAGGAAGAAAAAAAAAAAAGACAAAAAAAAAAAAGACTTTGTAGCAGCAAGAGGATTATAAAGAGGAAAACAATACCTTTGTGGATTTTATTTGCCTTTGTGTTTTATGCCGTGTGGAGAAAAAAAAAATATATTCGTCATTATTTACCTGGGTTTCCTTGGCTGGCACCCATCCAGTCAGAACTCCTCTTTCACCAGTTTTGCTCCAGAAAATCAAACTTTCAGAAATCTCGAGAGAAGAAAACCAAAACCAATATGATTTTCACCTTCCCCCCGTGTCCTTGCAGTTGTTATGCAAAGTAATTTTGTTGTACATAAGATTTACATAATGCACCTATTTAAGAAAATGGTTCACAAATAACAGGTCTGGGACCTGTCTTTTATTTATGAATTGTTAATTCTTTTACCCTTTTTTTGCGTATAGTACTGTATAAACTAGTTTGCTGTCTTGTTGTTATTTTTTTTTTTTAAAGGAAATGTCCTCCTTGAAGAATTGCCTTTTAGTAATGCATACTGTATTATACTCCCTCTCCGTCACACCATTCATCGTGCTGTCTTTTTGATTTCAAAATGCCTCAAAACGTTATCAAATAGGAAGGAAAATATCTGTCAAGGGGGGGAAGGTTGTTGGGGGAGGGGCTGCAGGGATTAATAAAAATCGCATTTCCTTCCAAAGTCTGAAAACTTTCTTTAGTCTTTTAAACCATGTCAGGTTTAAACATGGGAGCTGGGGAAAAGACTTCATTTATTTTGCCAATGGGATATTCGCAAAACTCTGTAGATTTTACAAGTTGCCTCGGTTGTTTTCTGTTTACGTCCGATATTTCAAAAAGAGGAAAAAAAGCTCTCCCTCCATTTTGTGCATCAGCTTTTTTTTTTTTTCCTCCTCCTCTTCTCCTCTTCTCCGCCCTCCCTTCCCTCCCCCTACCTGTTCTGTGCACGCATTGTTCTGCATGTTCCTCTGGGGAGACTGAAAAAATAGCGTTGTTGCTGATCCGATAGCTCTGACCTGTCTGTAAATGTGACTGCTACATTTTTCAAATTCCACAATTGCTTAGAAGATGATTTTTTAAAAATTGTGGTTTCTTTTATAACTATGCTGTTGACTTTTTTTTTTCATAATGAGCCTTCATTGTACAGAGCTGCTTATTTAAAAAAACAAAAAACAACAAAAAAAAACCAAAAAAGTTTTTCCTCCGTTTAACACCTTTATTTTGTTCTTCAGCACCTCAAGGTTTCACATACAGCCAATGTAATTTTTTATATATAAATATATATATATTTAATCTTATTCAATGGCAGCCAAGCTTTTGGTTTTGTTTTTAGGGTTTTGTTTTTTTAAACTTTGTTGCTACATAGACAACCCTTACTCAAATCATGTTCTTTTTTTCTTTTTTTTCTTTTTTTTTTTTTTTTTTTTTAAAAAAACAAAAATTGAGTCTTAACTCATGTAGTGTGCCAGGTTTTTTTTCCCCCTTCAAATCCCAAACTGTATGCAGATGCAGTACGGGAAGAAACAAGAAGAGTTAAAAAAAAAAAAAAGGAAAAAAAAAAAAAAGAAGAAAACTTATGCCAACATTTTCCTTAGCACTGTTGCTTTTACCAATGGTTTACTACTACTGTTCTGTAGCTGTGTACAAAGAGATGTGAAATAATTTCAGGCAAAAATAAACTGTAAGTGAATATCTTTTAGCTGCGTGCTTTGTGTTTTCTTTGAAGGAAGCTTTTGCTGGCCCGATGACGTGGGGATGCTGTGGGAGGTGCTGAGACGCCAGAGCCGGAGGACGACAGCTTACCGAGGATGGTGTCTCAACGAGCCGTGCTCTCGCAGCTCGCTCTCTGCCGCTGCTCCGCTCTGCGCACCGGTGCCTCGGCGCTGCCCCTTTCCTCCCATTCCAAAGCGGAGGGGACCAGCAGGCAGCCGTCGCGGGTTTTTTCCACCAGTCACCAGGTTTCAAGGCACCGTCACCTGGAAGGGACGAGGAGGAGGAGGAGGACAGCTGAGTCTCTGCGCATCCTGTTCTTGCATCCCTCCCCGAGACTGTTTATCTCTGCACCGTTCCTAATCGGTCACAGGCTCAAGGAGTTCTTGCATGGGCCACCAACCAGAGTTGCGCTGGTGGGGTTTTTTTGCACTGGTTGCCTGAAGTAGGCAGTACTGGAAATGCTGGGGCATTTCCAGACTCGAGAGGGGTGTCTGTATACTAAGGTGCATTTCGGGGCAGCATCCAAATGGAAGGATCTGCTGTGTTTGCGTTCTGCTCACTGTCCTTGATAAAGCATGCCGGTTTGTGGGCTGGACGCCAGCAGAAAATCCAGCTGGAGCTTCACAACTCCGCTTCGATCATACTCTGCTTCTGCTTCTAACTTCTTTAGCTTTTAAACAAATTGGCCCCACTTGAAATCAATTACTGCAGATGTTCTGAGAGCCACCTTCCATCACCTATGTTACCTGGCTCCCATACTCTCATTTTTATCCTTATTTCTGTCCTATTTCACAAAACAGACTTTAGGACATGGAGAAACACAAGCGTTTGTACTGTTTCCAGCCAAGGTAAGAAGTGTTCACAGGATGGCCCTTGGTAAAGAGAATAAACTGTGCCTTCGGTTTGTTCCCCACTGAAACAAGACAGCCTTAGTTGAGGCCGTCAGGCTTTTTGAGTCTTTTCCCCTTGAGCAGTCACTGCTGCATATGGGCTGTCCTCCCCTGGCAACGGCAGGGACTTCACAAAGCCTTTCTGGACCCTGAATAGCCAGAATTATTCCTGTGAACGGTGCATGAGGGACTGAGAAATTGCCTGAGGATGGGAGAGCTTTAGGCCCGGGTGAAACGCAGGCACATGTTGGACGTGGCTTCTCTTCCTCCCGTGGGCAGTGACCCCCTGCCCTGCCGCTCCCCAGGCTCTGCCTTTGGGGGAATTGGTGATGGCACTTGGGTTCTGCAACCTTCAGCTGGCTCATCAGCAGTGGGAGAAGCTTGGACACCCACGGGGCGCTGGTTTTGCTGCAATGCTCCACGAGTGCCTTGGAGTAAGCCGGGAAAGGGGATGCCTGAGATTCCCCTTCAACACCCGTCCTGGTCCAACCTTCTGCGACAGCAAAGAGCTCCTCTGTGCTTCGTTCCCTCTCCCGAACCAGCACGTACCCATCCCTGCGATGGCAGCAGGCTAAACGAAATTGGAGCGAGCTCGCAGATGATGTGTTGTTAAATAAAATGGTACCTGTGGCCTGTCTCACCTTGCGGGAGCCGTCTCCGTGCCAGGGCAGGTGCCTTTGGCCTCCAGCCCGCGGCAATTACAGGGCGGCATTGTCAGAAATTTGGAAGGGTTGCGTCAGGCCGGGGATTCTTGGTTACAAAAGGGGAGGATTAGACGTGTGTAATAAGAGATGCTCTATCTTGGCTTGCACTCGGAAAGGTTTTTCTGAGTTTTCTCTATGACAAGGCTTGTAGAGAGTCCCGGCGGTTTCACCTGGATCATGAAGCCTTTCCGCCTGCCTCTCGGCTGCTGTTTGCTGATAATATGAGCCATTAAAAAGCTGCCCGATTTCATTTGGGAGTTACTGCAGCCCATCTTTCCAGGGACTCTGAATACCAGGGGTTTGTCTAACCTACAGCTTTTGGCTTCCAATCCGAACTAGTGCGAGAGCTTTGCTGCAAGTCCAAAGAGCGCAAAGCTGCAGCACTACCTTGTTTCCGGGGCAATTTTCTCATGTCCTCATTAAAACCCTGCAGTTGTCCTATCGCGTCTTCCACTGTTCACAGCTACGATTTGAGTTTCAGAAGACCAAATGCAGAGGTGAATCTCATGAAGTACCAGTTGCCTCCAGTTTCCCGGCTGGTTGTGTACAACTTGTTCGTTGCTCAGAGTAAAATATACGCCTAAAATCCCAACAATTAAGCGTGGATGTGCTTGGAGGGGAGTGCTGAAAGAGCTGCTGACCCGAAGAGTTGTCTGGTCGCGTTTTTACCAGGTAAGAGCTTGTTCATACGGTCCTTTCACACAAGGTGGAGCCTGGGTTATCTACAAGTCCTGTCCGTGAGGAGCTTGAGGCTATCTGCTGGTTGTGGGACCTCGTGGGGAGATGTGGTAGATGATGGGTGTGGAGCATCTGGGCTGTCCTCAGGGCAGATCTGCAGGTTGCTGACTGCCCTCGTGAGGTCTGTGGGTATCCTGATCTCCCGAGAACCAGCTGTGTGTCCCCAGAGCAGGCAAGCCGTGTCAAGAGGCTTTGAGCAGGCCTTGTCCCCGCGTCGGGGCCACCCCTGCCAAGCAGGGGAGAGGCTCCATCTCTGAGCCTCAATGCTGAGTACAAAAAGCGTCTGTGATGTTCTTCACTCCTCATCCTTCCCAGAGAGCATCGAGCCTCTGCTCAGGTAAAGTCCTCTTGGAAATACAGCGGGAAGGTCTTTGCAGCGAGCAGACAGACCTTGTTGGTAGATCGGTGTGGGACCTGGACCCTGGACTAGCGATCCCTAAATGCAGTAAAGGTATGAAATAATAACAACGGGCTCAAAAGCAAAGCTCTGCCCGAGACTGCTGGCTTCTGGACAACAGCAGGAGCTGGGGCTGTTCCCATCTTTAGGATTTCCACTCCCCTGATGGCCGGGAGCAGGAGTAACCTCCTGCCTCACATGTACAAGGATTTCTAATCTAGAAAAGAGCTCCCTGAAACGTTCTACACGTCTATAAGCAGTAAGACCGTAGTGCTACCATCGTTCTCATGCTAAAGGCAATGCTGACCTCTCCCAGCCTCGCTAAAGCCAACCGGCTGTACCTATTAGAACACATCAGTCAACTATATTGCTGTGTCTTGAATTTTTAATGATTTTTTCCAACTAAATGGAGTACATGCATCAAAATATTTGCTTTAAGTGGATGTTATCATCCAGTTTTTTTCCATTTTCTTTTCTATTGACTGGAGAACATCCTAAGTAAATATTTGAGATAAGCCATTTTTATTAGTAACAGATCTTGGAATCTCCTTTTTGCCTGTAATATTAAACATGCAGGTATTTTTCCTGCTAGCCTGGTACCTGCTTTTCTTATTTTTTATTTTTTTTTAGGCGATGTCACTTGCATGCTTTTCCCCAACCAGACAGAACAAGTCCTGTAATATGTTTGTATTTTTAAAATAGGCCCTGATAAAGGCCTATTTTCTAGGTTTTTTTATTTATAGGTTTTAAATATATACATACAAAAATCTCACAGTGACCCCAATGGTAATGCAAGACCCTCGTTAAAATAGCACTGCTGACGTAAATATGTGTCCTTTTCCTTCCGATCTCTACAAAGATCAAACCAAAGGGCTGTATATCAGAATACAGCTCACAGCTCATGTTCGCTTCGTTACTAACGTTGAATTGGTCTCAACACCTGAATTAACCAGTTTGCTTCACAGATCTGGCAGTTGATATAGTAACCAGTTTCTTCTTAATTTTTGTTCCAGCTAGGATGTAATATCCAAACATTAATCCTTTAATTTTAATGGAGCATACGTTTGAAGTTGAATTGTTCACAGCAGCTGAGATGCTTCTAAATCTTAGCAGAATCTCCCACTCTTACATATGCCTTTACTATAAAATCAGTGCCTTTGTATTAAATTACATGAAGTTCTTGTAAAAAAGAGAAGTTTGCTTTGAAAATGGGGTCAGGAACTTGCCGACTGTCTCAAATGAAAGTGTTGCTAGTGTCTTTGGTATGCAGTATATCTCATTGTATTTAAAATACAGAAACCTTGGCTTAGGGATACTTTTCTTTCTGTATTTTACCAATTACGATGACATTAAGGATAACTAATGTTACTGACTCATTTGCCGGGTGCTATGAGATCTTGGAGCTAGGTTTTATTATTTATTGCTGCACTAAGGGGCAGAGTTGTGAACCTTGAAGGCTGCAGAAACACATTTATCAGGAATGCTTTGAATTTCAGTTTCAACATCGTAGTGTTAGGAAGAAGCGAGTTTGGGTTGATCGTGGTTATGTATAAAGAGAAATAACATTGTAAAACTAAATCTATTGTAAAACTAAGATTTTATGTCGTTCTCTGATCCTGTTTTACCAGCCATCTCCCTTCCACATGGTGCTTTCTCCAGCCCTGATGGACGGGATGAGTGGTGGTGGGGCTGGATGAGCATCCCTATGCCCGTGTGCCCGGAGCCAGGCGGATGAGGCTCATCAAGATCTCCTTCCCGGTAAGGAAAAGAGTGGATCCCGCTCTGTCCGCATGATAAGCTAGTGCAGAAGCGGGACTTGTCCAGTGTAACAACAACAACATTAAATCAAACCTTTATAAGAATCCCAGCCACAGCTAAAACAGAAATTCCCCATGGCTCGGGGCGAAGGGCTGCGTGTGAGAGGGGCGGCCAGGAAAGCCAAGCTCTGCTGTAACGTTTCTCCTGCCCTGGCCATTGGGTGAAATGCTTGTTCTAACGTTGCAGTGGACTGGGTAACGTGGAATATTTTTGGCTGGAACAGCGTGACCCAGGCTTCTGCGATGGTCCACTGTTAGCGGCAGTAGCCCTGATACATGGGAAGTTAAAGGAGACTCCAGGGGAATCAAGGATTTGTCTAACGGGATTGCATCCATCCCTGGAGCTGGGGCTGGCAGAGGTCTGTGTCTCCGTGCTCCAGCCTGGTGAAGAAGCCAGGTCCCACTCCTTCGCAGATCTTTTCTTCAAAAAAAACATGCCGGGTGTCATTTGAAGAGGGATTTTGGTTTTAGTGCTGGCGCGCGGCCACCGGATATTCATGTCGGGCATTGTGTCCCCCGCGGAGACATGAGATTTCTGCCTTGGTGGGTTTCATCTGACTCCTCCTGATGGGAAAGCGAGCGGTGGTGGCTCTGCCGTCACGCAGTGTGACAGCGAGCCCATTGCGGTTCTGCACGGTGAGAGCCGCAAGCGCCGTCTGAAGCAGGTCTGCCAGCGTGAGGCATCTCCTTGGGTGTGAAGCCTCTGTCCTGGTCATGTCCGCGTTTTTGGAGCTTCCACATCATCTTCCTTGGAAATACTGTCAGCTTATGAGGACAGGGGAAACAGATCGGCGTGCACAGGTCAGAGCGCGGTCCCGACACCTCGGTTTGCGAAATACAGCCCCATCCCACTGCTGCCAGTGATGGGCCTCCCTGCCACCCCCAAAGGATGTGAGGAGGGGACAGGGGCTGATGGACATCCATGGATGCTGCTGCAGGCCCCGGCGGCGAGGTCACCTCCTGAGAGAAATAAGCAAAGAAATAAACAAAACCCCCAAACCGGGGTGGGGGGAGGGGGGGAAGGGGAAGAAATAAAAGTTGCACTTGAGGTTAATGCCGCTCTCTGCCGCAGAGCTGATGACATCAATGTTGTCATGGTGACAAAATCTTCACTTAGGTATGGTGAGCGCCCTGAGCTTGTGGCTGCCAAGGAAACCCGCCTGAGCTCTGGCACACAGCCATCGCAACAGCCCTGGGGCCTTCCTCCTCCTCCTCCTCCTCCTCCTTGTCCTGCCCCACCACCGAGGGATTCTGGGCTGCGTCCTGCTCCCCAGCCTTCTGCTGGCACCCTTGTCCCTCATGGAAGTTAGTTGGTGAAATCTTCCATTTTTCGTCCCCGCCGCTGTCCCAGCAGCTCCGGCGCATCCCAGGGATGATGAGGGATAGCCGCTGTTAGCGGGGACATGGGGACATGGTGGCTCTGCGCCCAGCCATTGCCATTGCCAGCACCATGAGTCACCTCCTGTCCATTGATGGACTCCAACATCTTCATGGAGGCTCAAACAAAGCTGTTGGCCTCCACCTGCTCATAAGTGAAGTTACTTTGGTTTTTGGGGCCTGGTTTGGACCGACGCCGGGCTCAGGGGTCACAGGGAGCCTGGCCTGGCGCAGGTCCCCTTCCTTTCCCAGGCGAGCAGCAGCCACGAGGCGTGGTGTGCCCTGGCCCGGTCCCTGGGGCAGCGAGCAGCTGGAGGGACGACCCATGGAGGAGCAGGCAGGTGGGACATTCTGCCTTCCTCGGCAGCTTGAGGCACAGCACAAAGCAAACCCGTCTGTGGCCCTTCCTTTGCCGTGAGGCTTTGCCGGCACAGCACGGGCTGGATCTGTGTCACTTTTTTTTCCCCTGTGATTCAGGTTGAAATCCTGCGAGTGGCCTCAGCGTCGGGGACAACCCCCCAAGGAGAATTAGGGGAATTCATGAGATGAAGCAACAGTGTCTATCCCCACGCACACACTTTCTCCCCCCTATTCATCAACACAAAAGAGAAACTCCTCCTGTTTGGTTATTCCCTTGTAATCCACTGACTTCACATGAGAGCAGTCATTAGTCACCAGGACGAACCCATGGGCTAACGAGCAGTGACTGAAGTGAGGAAAAATATTTGGCAAGAGGTTTTGGTCTGAACAAAGCCCAGGTTTCAGTGCTGTGCTCAGCTCAAGCCGTGCCGTAGCCTGGCCAAGCGCAAGCATCCTGACCAGTGCTCCCCCAGCTCCCCCCACAGCTTTGCCAGCCCAAAAGGACCCCGAGGTCTCTCCGGCGTCACGGAAGGTTGTTCAGTGGCTGCTGGCCAAGGGGTTCTGCCCTGCCATGAATTCACCTCCGGTGAAATAGTATAATGCAAAGCCCACCAAAGTTGATGGAAAAGGTTCTTTTTTAATGTATTTTTAAAGCAGGTCAGAGTGGTTATTAAGCAGTCTGGGGATTTTTGTTTGTTTTTGGTTTTTAAGTGGACATTGTGTACAGACTTAAAAGTTCCAGTGATTTATTGTGGCAAACGATGCCACCGCATCCCTTCAAACGGGGCAGCAGCCAGCCCTGTGTGACCCCAGCAGAGACCCTCTGGTTGCCTGTCTGCACACTGAGGTACTGCTCTAGCTTTTATTTTAGAAGCTGGGGGTTTGGATCTTGCTCAAGCTGTTGTTGTTTCAGAAAAAGAAAAAAGAAAAAAAAAAAAAAAAGGAGAACCAATCCGTCTAAAAGAGAAACATCTGCTGGCATGCGAGACACTGCTGGCTTTCAGGCTTCGGGGGCTGCGATTAATCAGGCTCCGAGTCGCGCCGCTGCCGAGATCATGGCTGAGTTGAGCCGGTAGCTGGAAAGGAAAGGAAAGGAAAAGCTCGGCAGTGGCACGGCACAGCAGAGCTGCCAAATCCGGGATGGCATGCGGGAGCCAGCCTGCCGGCGGAGCGGTAACCCCCACCAAGGGCTCGCTGTGGTGGCTGCGGAGCGGGTCCCCGAGGGTGAGCATCACCTCGCCCCCGTTTTGTTTTTGGGAGAAAATGACACAATTTATTGGGAGGCAGAACTATGGTTCAAGGAAAGCCTGACCCGCTGCTTGAACTCTAAAAGATGCTTTAAAAAAATCTAACAGTTCTGCAGTAAAATTATTCAGTTTCATTATGCAGCTGTGGTAGAAGCAAAGGCGATTAACTAATAGCAAATCTCCAGAGAAAATGAAGGATTTTTTAGGCCTGACTTTTCGAGACTAATTATCGAATTATTGATATTCTTTCAAAATAATTATAAATTTTACACAGTGCCAGATCTCCACTACTTGATTTCTGGTCACAAGAGAGGAGTGTAGTCAAGGGGAAGTGACTCATGGTTGCCTGTGGTTGAAATTAATGAGATATTTATCTGGAAATATTAGTGGCTTTTCTTTGTAGTCTGAGTCGGGACAATAGCACGGAAATCATCGTTGCGGACAGCGGTGGCCTCGCTGTGCTGGTTGCAGGGACTGGAGGATCAGCTCTGGTAAGCGTAGGTTCAGCTGAGTGATGGGCTTTACGGCCAAAAAAACCCCCTTCTGAATGTTCAGGTGGGCTCGCTGCAGAAGGCAGCCTATTTTGCTCCCCGGTTCCTGCATTAACCCCACAAGCAGTATTTACTGGGGAGACGATGGAGAAAGGAGATGATGAGGGAAAAAGAAATCAGCTGTGGGACCTTGGGATGTGACTTTTTTTTTTTAAATATTTTTTTTTGCACATGCCACAGAAAGCCCTTTCACATCCCACGTTATCTTTTCTGTAGGCAAGAGCTATACGTGGAAGAGAAATCCTTCCCCTGCTTGTGCCTGGAGCTACCCAGCCTGTCACCTTCCCGGAGAGAAACAGCAGCGACTCCGCAAGCAGAAAGCTCTGTTTTCTGGACTCCTTCAAAGCCCTGCCCTGCCAGCCAGATTATCGATCAAGAGGAAACGGCGGCGTTTCAGAAGCTTCCCCAAAAAGGCATGGAGGCTGCTCGGCTCCCGTGCGTCACTGGGGCTGTTTTTATCTGCGGATTTTCCGGCGTGTTTAGCAGAGCCGGGTCGCCCAGGAGAGACCCTGGCAGAATCTCCCCGCTGAGTGACTCACGCTCGCACATCATGGGAATACGGGCTGGCTTCAACATACTGCACTTTTCAACTCTGATTCATGCCACCCCGCGAGAGTAAATAAGGCAACTCCACACACATCGCGGCTCTGACGCGCTGCCTTCCCACTGAAAAGGTGTCAGGGCAAATGACACTGCCAGTGAATTGTGTCACCTATAACTTAGCCAGCAATTTCCTAACTAGGGCAAAATATCTTTTTGCATGTATGCCGGGAGTCCCGTTGCAGCCCAGGACACCTGCCGTCTTGCACGTTGCAGGAGGCCTTTACTAAACCAAAGACGCTGGGCTAATTTCAGTGAGCTTTGTAGCAGGTTTGCTAAAGCCTGGGGACACTTCTTAGCAATGTGGGGTTGTCACTTTTCAGGCAGATCATTTCTCCGCAGATCAGTTCAGAAGAGTGATTCAAAAAAGCAAAAAGAGCCTCATTTGTCTGGATGATTCCCAAAAGCAGCGTAAGCCAGGTCACTGCTGCAGAAGGCGTTACTTGATATTGATGTGTTCAGCGCTATAGAGACAAGAATCAGGAGCAGAGTTTTTCAACAGGATCTAAATGAATTACGTATCTGAAATCAGTTGTTTGGGGAAAAACTCCAGCTGTCATTACTGGTAGCTGAATGGTGGTGAGTCACCAAATTACATCCTTGGGTCGGGGAAATGGGTAGCCGGATAACTAGATGCCCAGTTGCCTGTTAAGCCAGTGAAGCAATTCAGCTAAGAAGCCTCGTGTACAGGTCAGATGATTTCTTCGGTACAATTTCACTCCAATCCTGGCTTGTGGCTTTGCCCAAGAAAGCCCAAGTAAAGCAGACGGCTGCTCCATCCATCTCCTGCTCAGCCTCCGCAGCCAGCGCTAGCGGGCAGCCCCTGCCCCGGGTGAGCTCTCGCAGCTCCCGCGAGCACACGACGCTGCAAACCCAGTGACTCAGCAGGAATATCTCTGCAGAAACCATCAAAAGAAGGAAGGCTGAGACGTTTCCTGATAGCAGATTGTGAATTTGTGCTTTTTATTTCGCCTGATCTGTCATTAAGAAGGCCGTGTAGATATCGGCCTGTTCCTGGAAGAAGTTGGATTACAGGTGATTTTTCTGATTGCAGGTTGCTGATGGGAGAGAGCTGAATGTGTTCTTGCGCAGGTTAGCCAAACACAGGGGCAAAAACTAGTGAAGAAGGGTTAAACAAATCAGGTGCTTAATTCCCAATGAATGCCAGCTCCCCCAGTTCTTTGCTCCCTTGGGCTTCAATAAAAATCTCAGTCTTATCCTCAAACCTGCAAAAGAGAAATATCCACAGCAGCATAATTAGTGCGTGCTATGCCGCCTCTTATATTGCTGTAATAAAGAAAGAAAGAACCCCCCCCCTTATTTGATTACATGTTCTGTTCTTTCCTTCAGGCTTGTCAACATGAAGCACAGAGATTGCCTAATCTGTTCTTGTTATTTAATTACGTGACTATGGTACGCTGCTCTGGCTTCTGTCCATAACCCATCACAGCTGGCACCGCATTCCTGCCCAGCCTCCACGTACTTCAAACACTGGTGCGTAAGGGAAGCGTGTCCTCACATCTCCGCTTATCAGGTGCTGCGAGTGGTTGGCGAACACCGGAGTAAGGACACGACTTGAATCCAGCTGAGGGCTCGGTGAGTGAAGTGCTGGGTCCCCAGCACCCAGGCCCGTGGCCCCAGGGGGACTTCAGCCTGCCTCCTCTTCAAGGGCTTGGTGGAGGCGTTGGGTGTCCACACCCTCCTCGGCATGCCCGCTCCCCTGGTGCGCAAGCTGGGATTTGCGCACTGGCATCCTCGCTGTGCTCCCGGTAATCCTCCCGGCCCTGGGGTGCGGGACGAGCCAGGCTACGCAGCACACTGGGGCTGGGTCGCTCTGCAGGGTGCTGGCAGATCCTGGTGGGAGCCAGGCTCCAGACCTTGCACAAGTCCTTCCCTGACCAGCCAACGTCTGCTGATGTCAGGGGAGAGCTGCAGCCTGCGCGTGTTTGGGGGCGGCGTCTTAATCCAGACGCTTAAAAAAACCAGTCCTCCTTCTGCTAAGATGCTGCTCAAGGAAGGACAGAGAAGCCCAGCTGTATGGCTCAATGACATGCATGAGAGTTGAGGTTCAGTGATATCAGATGAATTTATCCCCTCAACCTTAGTCAAACTGTCTGCATACCTGGCTCCTAAATCATTGTCTACGCTGTCTTGTTATTTATTCTGTCTCCTTCAGAGAGCTATTAAAGCTCTGGGCTTAAGAACATAAAATGTCTCTCCAAGACAGAGTCCGCACCCTCTGTTGTTGACCATATCCCCACATGTGGCCCTCAGCAGCACAGCTGCGTACTCCGGAGAAGGAAATAAGAAAGGAAACTTGGAAGGACAACTTGGTCCCCACACGCTTAAGCCTTGAGACACAAGGTGCTTTTCTTCCTCCGCCACTCACAAGGAAATGGATTTGCCATCAGGACAGCAAACAGCCTAAAAACAAGGTCTTCCGCATGAGGTTGGTGTAGCTCTTGGAAACGGTCCCTAGCAGTGGGACAGAGGTGTGACAGGGGGCTCCAAAAGAGCCACATGGATCAATAGCTTTGCACAAGCACTCCAATCCTTTACAATTTTCATTAGGCGAACACCTGCAGAGGCACAGAGCCACGTATTTCCCACTGAGTCAGTCCCACTAGCCTGTGTCTAAGCAGCTTTGCCTTGGGGTAACGTGGACCTTGTGGGGCTCCTGCATAGAGGTTGACTTCTTCCAGCACCATGACCGTAACACATAGGTGGGAGAGCTTTGAAAAAGAAGGGAACTGGAACGTGGTGCTTGTGCTTCTCAGGCTTTGGGCATCCCCACTTAAATTCACAGGGTGGTGAAGGATGAAGCGCCTGGTTTCCTCTGCTTTCATTTCATTTCATTTCGCTTGCTTCGTTTGGGCCCCGTTTTAGCGGTTCTTGGGCCCAGGCCCAGCACTTAGCAGCAGTAGCACAGGAATTGATTTCAGCATAAGCAGACAATTCCCTCAATTATTAATGTTAATAGTGGACAAACCACAGGACACAAGCGAAAATATACAGAAGAAAGAACTATAGAAAAGCAAGAGGATGGCAGCCAGAACCATCAGGGTGATAAGAGACAGAACTGGGATAGAGAGAGATGTCCCAGGTGACTGGGACCGAGACAGGGCACAAGCAAAGAAGGTTTTGGGCAAATCCAAAAGCAGAGAAGGGCACCCCTTGGAGGTGTTCCCAAATGCTATGGGTACGTGTGATGTTACCTATCAGGGTTTTATAACCAGCAACAAGCAGCTCATGCAGAAAATCCTACATGGCCAAAGACATGTGCCCCATGCCTGTATTAAAAACCTGTCGGGGGGACAGGAGACATTACTGTGCTACCCCCATTCCCTGCATGGAGGTGGCCCTCGAGGTTGCCCGGTCTGTACAGCACTGGGTGGCTCGTTGGCAGCCTGCCTGGCACGTCCTAGTTGTGTTTCTCAGAACCTCTCTGTGTTTTCAGCTGATTTGCTTTGACATCAGCAGCCGGCAAGAAGTTCTCTGTGTCGGGGTGCGTGGGAGTGCTATGTGACACCTTAATCATGCTAAACAGGAACACACATTCAGATTTCCTCGGCGTTTCAAAGAAATGTGATTTCCTTTGTGCTGCAAAGAAAGAGTTGACTTGATTGCGACTCTCTGTGGAGATCAGCTTCGGTGCCTGTGAATTAAGGTGCCAGGATCTCATTCTGGGAGAAAAAGCGAGATAAAAAATACTGGGTTTTTGAGCCGCAACCATCAGGGTCAAGTTTCTTGCTGGTAACTAGAGGTCATTTTGATGAGAGCTGTTTAGTTTAATTGGCCAATGTATCAAGAAATCAGATTTTGTTCAAAAATAAAAATCTGTATAGAGTCAAAGCATCTGCAAATATACTAAATCTCAGCTTCTGGAACAGTTGTTAGTCATTTAGCGCAGGCATTAGAAACTCATTCAAAGTCCAAAAGAGTGATGAACTTGTTAATTTATTTCTCCTCCCCATAAAATCTCAGTGAAAACTCAACTAGTGATGGTTCAGTATCGATTTAGCTGAGCATACCCTGGCCCAGATGTGATGAACTGATGGCAGGGAAGAGTCACGAGAGACCTGCTAGCACAGGGCCAGGCGAAGAGTCATACGTAGGGTGGGATTTTATAGCTGGTGTGGTTTGTGATAATGCAGCAAGGCCGTTGGAAATGCTGAATTTGCCGGTGTGCTCATGCTGCTGACACCCTCACTGGCTCAGCCTTGCTCATCCGGCGGCACGGGACTGCTTGGATGCTCAGCATGAAAGTGCCTTTCATTTTTTTGTGATTTATGAGATAACATTAAAAACTCTACATTTGGTAAATTGCCATGCATAGTAATAAGAAAAACTCCTCTTGGATCTGATAAACAAATTTGAATGATTACGCTCAATTTAGCAAATGGCTGTGTTCCTGCTAGATGTGTATCGAAAACATAGGTCTGAACTGGAGAACCGTCCAGTAACCACTGTCATGGGGCAGTAAGGTTTTCCATGGGGTCCATCAGACACGTGATAATTGTTGCTGCCCAACGCACTTAGTTTTCAGCACCGATTTAACTATTGCCAAACCCTATTCAGGTAGCGTGCAAAAAAGTAGGTCACGCAAGACAGCAGGTATTGCTTGGCTTGGAAATCCACTTCTGGGTGTTCACAGTTCAGCAGCTCCTCTAGAGGAGGGATCGCATCCATTGCCACCAGGCTCCTACTCGAGCCGCCTCTTCAAAAGAGCAGCGACCCGCTTTCTTGGCCCTGGTGCAATGTGAGAGTGCTTCTCCTTTTCCAAGTGGACCACTCTGAGTCAGGAAATGTCCCCTTCCATCTTCAGCGGCAATGATCTTCCTGTTTTAACTGAGAGCTAATGATAAGCTCGCCTTGCTCTCTGAATCGGGGTCTGCACTCCCAGTCTCAGAGTGGGAAACGACCTCCGTGCTGGAAGGGCAAGCTGAACGGAGGATGAATTTCTCCTCCCATGCCTTGGTCATCTGCAATGTCTCGAAAGCCAGGTGCTGTCCGGGAGCAGGACAGGCCCTGCTCCCTGCAGCTGCTGAGGGCCACTGGAGTGCACGGTGGCGTCCAGGGCACAGGGACAACAGGATAGTCCCCATGGAGATGGCCCAGGAGCTGGCTGCTGGTAGAGCAGCTCTGCCCTGGAAAGCCAGACAGTACAGACCGGCACAAGCAGGGTGGGCTTGTCCTCTGAGCCTCTTAAGAGAAGTTCAGCATTAGATTGACAACGTTGGATATTTGTCCACGACGAGCTGGTCTTTCCCACGGTGCTGAGGCATTCTCCTTTGCCTTGCTCAGGGGGATTAAGGCAGTTCACACGATCAGTTCTTGGCACCCAACCTACCAGCTCTCATATTTTGAGCTCTGAATCCTGTCTGTTGGGCTGGGGTTAACTACCCTGGTCATCTGCGGGAAAGCAGACCCGGGCAGGAGCTTTCCACAGCTCCTTGCAGCTGCGTTGCCACCCAGTCCCACACTCAAATGGGCTTTCTGTCCCTTTCCGCTCTTGCCTTATTTAAGCTCTCCAAGTGCGTGCCCAGCCGCTGGCCTGTGTGGCAGGAGGCAGACCCGTGGTGGCACGTTTCTGCGCAGTTGCGAAGTGTTTTTCCTCCATCAGCTAAAATACATCTACTTGCATCTTTATATGGATTGAAGAGCAGCGCTGGCATCAGGCCAGTGTCCATCACTGCTCTTTCTCGCTGGGTAGAGCAAGGTGCTCTCCCGCTATACATCTGTCAGAGCTTGGGGATCGATGTCGTTTTAGAGCTGTGGTTAAGCAGTCACCCAGAAATTACCTGTGTAAAAATACAGTGCAGGGAACGTTAGCTAAGCTTTGCTTAGATCACTGCAGATGTGTTATTTTGGGAGAGCATTCATACTGTGCAGTCCTTATTCAGACAAAACTGCAATTGACGTAATTTTTTCCATAATGTTGCTTTTATTTGAAATCATATCTATACATCTTGTACAAATCAAACTAATAATAAGCATTTCCATGACTGACTCTACTTATGGATTAATTTTGGAATTTAGTTTATAGACATGCTCTGACTTCAGTGGGATTTATGTCCCTAAAAGGACTGCAGCGACAGGGGACAAATGCTAGAAAGTGGCTTTTGTCTATAATGCAACATATTTGTTTGTGGAACCCTGAACAATGTTATAATCTTCCATCTGAAAACTGCCTTGTCACCTTTTGATTTACAGCATTTTCCTTTGCCTTTCCTCTCTGCGACTCAGTTGGTATTTCTTACAAGGCAGGTATTGTCAAATCTCTTTCTTCAAACATATAATAACCACCTTTTGTATTGAACAGGCATATAAATTACTCAGCTTATATGACAGAACAGAAAATAAAGAGTTGAGTATCTGGCAGAGATGCCAAAGAGTGATGTTATTATAACCTTACTGTGAAAGATTTGCCAACAGAGAGTTACATATCAGTGAGGTAACCGACGACAATATTACCTTTATTACACCAAATACTAGAGACCATTATTGTATGATGCATTTCCAGACAAAGCGCACTTCTCTTATCAGGATGTTCAGTAGCCATCCTTGTGCACAACAGATGGGATTCATAGCTTAAACAGACCCCAGGCATCGAAAGACATACGATCACAGGGTTTGCGCCTGTCACTATTACAGCCTTATTATTCAGACCTTCTTGGGAATTTTTCCAAGAGGTTTGTTTTTAAGTGGAAAACAGCATTCCTGCAAAATTAAAATCTTGCAGGTTTTCAGTTTTCCTTCAAGAAAATTATACCAGGAACAGAAGAGCTATTTCAAGGTGGAGTGGTCCAAACGAAACCAAATCACAGCGCTTGGCTTGGAGCAGTTGAAAACATCCACCCATCCTTGTCTGTGCTGCCATCAGACGTATGGGATTTATGTTCAGATGCTTTGTCCCACCAGTTTCTGCGAAGAGACTTGGTTTCCCAAGGCACCTGCAGTCATCTTCTGGGTGGAGCAATGCAATCCGCCCTGGCAGCCAGCAAACACAATGTCCCATGGGCATACAGGTAAAAGGGAGCACGCTGTAGTCTTGTAGGAAAAGCTGAAGATTTCAGTTTATAGAGGAAAAGAAGATTACAAGGTCGAGAGGCAGCTTAGAGAAATGCACTTGTAGCTGCCTCTCCATGTTGGGGTTTATCCACTCAAACTTGTACAGCCCTCTTTAAGCCCCAGAATAAAGTGGCCTTTCCAAGGGTAATCAGGACAGCACAACACAGCCACTGAACCAGAAACCCAAAACATTATCTCGGCAGCTCCATTCTCGGCAGCTGACTGCATCCCGAGGCAACCCCGTTTCCTAGTGACTGGTGGGAATGGCTAACCCATCCTTGAATATCACCTATAGCACCCAATCAATAATGAGCAGCATTACCATCAGCGCTTTCTGCTTGATTTATCGGTGCTTGTCAGCAATCAGCTGACCTTGGATGGAGGCTTAGGCTCAACCTGCCTCAAGTGAAAAANAAAAGAGCTAAAAGCTCTTGGTAGCTGTTTACTGGCGGTTGGGCTTTAGTGCACGGCTCCACCTCATGGCAACTGCACAAATACGCAAGGAAAGAATTGGAGCTGTGGTTTGGCCTCATGGGATGATGAATGATGCCGTTTCCTTCTTCGTAAAATAGTGGCCGAGTGTCACCAAGTTAAACAGACTTAACCGGGCCCCTGGAAATCAGGGTCAGGTGCAGCCGAAATCTCGATGTTGAGCTTTTTCTACTCACGGCATGAAAGTCACATGCAGGCTTTGGCTGCTCTCCATCGTTTCCCCTCTCTGCGTTATCAATGGGGTGAGTACCGCTGCCCACCATAAAGGCCACCCAATACTTCCCATTATCATATTCTGCTTTTACGTTTTCATAAATATTTGCTTACAAATTTTGAAAATTTGCAGGCCCAGTGTCTGCTTTGGAAAAACTTGCTGCTAAACTAGTTCTTTGTGGACACAGGAGGAGAGGGATGCGAACGTGCATCTGTCCTAAAACAGACTTTCAAATGTTGTTCTTTTCCTTTTCAACCACTTTTGTGCTAACGTTTCAGCTCGGGAACGTGACATTTGCCAGCTTGAGGCAGAGCTGCATTTTGTGCCTGCTTCTTGTTGTTCCCATCAGAAATAAATCAAAACCATTAAAAGTTTAAAATGTTGTGGCCTCAGTAGAGACTTAAAGTCTGATTCTGCAGACACTGGCTCCGGTTCCTCACGGCCTCCGCATCCCGTGAGATGTCCAGCACAGATGCCAGGAGTCCCTGCAGCTTGTCCCCAGCAGCCCCGAAGGCAAGAGCCGAGGTGGCCGGGGACACCCTGCCGGTCAGGGCCACCCATGTCCCCGCAGCGCCCCGGCACAGCGGCGCCGCGTTTCACAATCTCTGCTGCCCTCGCATGGCACGTCTAGGAAAGAAAATGAGCCTGTTTTGGGCAAAGTCAAAGGCATGGTTTGAATACGACATCTTTCCCTTGTGGATGCTAATACAGGCTGGCAGGCAGGTTTCCGCAGTAATAATACTGAAAATTGATCGTCCCTGGACTTCGGCACATGCAAAGCCGTGTTCAGTAATAAACCAGAGCTTCTGTAAGACAGGTCTTGTAATATATACCTAACAAACCAACCCATCAATCTGAGCTTGTCCAGGCAGGGAGTCCTTGCCTCCTCTTTGGTAAGGGTTTGGTTTTTTTTCCTCTCTAATGTCATTTTGCTCTTCACTAATGCTCTCCATCCAAGGTTATCAGGCAGCTAATCAGCTAGACCTCCCAAGAGCAAATCATTACCTAGGAAAATATTACTCATCCTGAAGACCAAACACCGCCTCCAGCCCTGCTTTGAATAGATATAAAAGAAGGATGTTCCAACCTGATGGTGACAGGAAAAATTTTGTTTGCATTAAGGTCTTCTTCCTGTTGTTACCAGTAAACATTGTATTTTCTAAAAGTATCGAATTATAAATCTAACTATCAAGAAAGTCTGAATTCAGTCTGCTTCTCAGCTGTGAGAAAGTCTGGTACTCTGAATGTGGTCAGTACAGCATCCCACATCTATTTCTAGTTATAACTTCATAGACCTTTGCTTCCATTTTATTTAAGCTTAACGTTAGTCCAAGGTTGTTCTTACTGTTCACCTCCCTGTTGTTAAATCCCAAGGTAATATTTGCAATATGATGCACAACTGTGTGCGTGCTCTTGTAGCAATTACTAAAACAAAAAAAAGCTTGTTGTACAATGGCTAGTAACGCATACCATGAAAGGACTAAAACCACCATACCATGGGATATGTGCCATATTCAAATATAGGTCACACGTGCAAGAGCAGATTTGAGAAGATAAGCTGCTAAACTGGCCTATCTCTGGGAGAAAGTCAAGCTGGGAGCCTAAAACAGCTGAGCTAATAGCTAAGTTGATCTTTAATCCATCTTTGTTGTAAACTACCTAAAAACAGCTCACTAAGTAGCATGCGTGGATGAGTTAAATGATAAAACCTGAGAAAAATCACTGAGAAACTGAGAAAGTCAAGATGTTGAAGCCCAAAAAATATTGTAAGGGCACAATTGTATGAAGCACAAGGCAGAAGAAAGGCAGCCCTCTTTTCTTGGTGCCAGGCAAACAAAAGACGGCTGGTGTTACTCTGGATTAGTTCCTTGATCTGGTTTACCACGTGTCCGTGCAAACACAGCACCCTTGGGAAGAGCAGATGTAACTGGGATGAAAGCGTTTGGCGGTGGTGTGCAATTTTATTTCTATGGATGGAAGAAGGGCAGTGGCACAGGCAGAAAGAGACTGTCTTTTCTATTTGTTGTAAGGTTTTATAGCTGCCAGAGGGCTGGAGTAGACTTTGTGCTGGTGGCTGTTGGGGTGTATGGAGGTGATCTTGCTGATGCTGTTAGATTTAGCTGCTTAATTATGTTTCCCCCTTGAAGAAGACTAGTCAAAAAGATCCAGTGGGTGCACAGCATGAAGAAAGGCACTTAGGAGCCAAGCCAGAAACTTGTATGCTTCTGCTGAGGTAGCAACATTTCTACTAAATGAATTCCAAGCAGAAAGTCTGCTAATACTGGATGTAGGCAGTGAGTGGCATCGTGGTATCGCAGAAGAAGCAGCAGAGCAAAAAAACCGAGATGATTAGACACAGCAGAGAGGCTGAGGAGGGGCTATTCTCAGGATGGGCATCCTACCTGTATTTCAGTGTCCTGTTCGTATGCCCAAGCGTGATAAGCTGTATACACTGCAGCTTATGGAAATAAAGTCATTTGCCAGTGGAGCCTGTGTTGCTCCTTCCCCTCTGCCCTGCAGTCCCCAGCAGTAAGAAAAGCAGTCATGTCTCTCCTCGCCCCCCGTGAACTGACGTGTCTTCTTCATGGCTCGTAGAAATGCACAGCATAAATAACAGATCTTGATGATGGAAACACCTGGTACGTTTGGACTCATTGAGCCATTACTAGTTTATCACGAAAAGGGAGGATGGCATAGCTGGTACTAGAAGAAAGGGCATGAATGCTGGTACGTGTAACAAAACAAGTGTCAGAGTGCTCACAAATAGCACAGATGATATTTTCACCTCCTGGGAGAGGAGAACTTTAGGGATCTGAATAACGCAAAGAGGCTCACTGGTGTTTCTGGGTCACTGGCTTGAAACCACAGCAGCCAGGAGCTCCTGGAAGGTTTGCTGATTTATCATAACAGAGCTCTAGGCAGGAGGAGTGGAACTGGAGCTGGAGCCAGTTTGCTGACTGAGGCTTATAGTCCACACACCATCGCCTTCCAGCTTGAGGAAACACAACAGAAGGGACATATAAATGTAATATGACATATATGAATAGGAATATTCCTTTGGCAGTCTCCTTCTGTGTTATAGTATCGGTGGCAGCACCTATAAATCGTCTGCTCTGTTATGTTTGATTATCTGAAAGTACACGATAGGGCCAGTATTGTTTTAAAATTCAATTTATCACGCTAATTTCAAACCTCAGTGCTGTAATATTGACTTTCTTTTTATTACATAACCTTTTGGAAACCAGTATAGAAGATGTTAAAGTTGCCATAAACAACTGATGTTTTTAAACATATTTATTTTTTTGCCAACATGATTCTATCATATGGTGGCTGAGAAAACAGAAATATAGATAAGTAGAGTTGGCACATTGGCCTCAGAGTTACAAATTGTTTTTTCCATGCTACACTCACGCAGATTTGGTTTCTAAACAAAGTAACATAATTTTGTTAGCATAGACTCCATTCCAGTAGTAAAATGATAGCAATGTTAATTGTAATGATAATGCTAGCATTAGTGGTGTTGTCTTGCTGATAAATACTGTATTCACAGATATTGCCTTCTGTAGTCCTGAAGCAAGAAGGTGTCAGCAAAGAGAAGTATCCTCTTCTCCATTTTACAGTTGGGGAAACTGAGGCAGAGAGTGGCTTGCCCGAAGTCACCGAGGAGCAGTTGTAGAGCTGGGGAGAGAAGGGTGCAGCTGTGGCTGCCGTCCCAGGAGGAAGCCTGCCCCGACATGCAAAACCTGTGCTGTGCAGCCCCTCTGCACTCACGCAGGGGCTCTGGCGAAGGGACTGGGAAGACCACGTTGCAATGAGATGTCTTGAGTCTCTTGAAGAAGGTTCACCGTCTTTTTGACTGTTGCTGTTGTCTCAGGATGCCTATGCAGCGCTTTCCACAGAAAGCTGTCCCTGTCCTCTTCGCCGTATCGACCTCCATCGTATTTGCTGTCCAAACAATTTGAGGTTAAATAGGGAAAGAAAATGAACAGCCAACCACTTTCCATAGCGTTCACTGGTTTCTCCTGGATGCTTTGCAAGCGTTTTGCTTAGCCCTACTCTGACTTCCGCCCGTAGTGGTATGAACAAGCAAATGAGCCACCACCGTTCTCGTGTGAATTTGAATGGCCCAACCATGGTCACACAACAGCAGCACATCAGATGGTGGTGTTTGAAATGTGACCTGATGCTACAAAACCACAGCACAGCCTCAGTTATGTTCTTTGTTTTATTACTCTGCTCCTTGTTCCCGAGGGCCGGTAGCCAGCCCTACAGAAATCGCAAGTGCCTGTGTTTGGGATTTTAGGGTATTTTTTTGAACAAGTTGTTGCAAATCAGCTGCTAAAAATGTGCCTGTAATTTCTTAAAAAAACCATTTCCTGTAAAATCAACTCGGATTGTCACCCTGCCTGGGCTTTCTTCTCCTTCTGCAGTAACCCAGCACTTCTGTACAAGAAGTACAGCCACTTTTTCCTTGCCTTTTCTCAAGTAAAACTTGCCCAGAAAGACTGCTGGCCTTCTCCGCTTTGAGGGAAGACTAATTAGAAAACATCTTCATTATGCTGGTAGAACCAGCCTATCCCCAAAACATTCATTTTTTCCTTTGAACCGTGAAAATGAAAAGAAGGTAGGGTTAAAGCAGTGTGATGCAGGAGCTCCACACACACTGAGGAGCAATTGCAGTTTGTTTTATCTTCAGCTGATCCAAATTTTTCTGCACAGCCTGACTTTTGATAGAATGATTAAACACCATTTTTGAACAGGCCTGGGAAGGCAGCGAATTTGTTCTCAACACACACATAAAGAGAGCCATGATGTTTGAAGGTCTAAAAGAATTTGCAAAAGGTATGTCAGCAAGAAACATCATTTCCAAGACAGCTCTACTCTCAACTTTTCTGCTTGAATATTTCAACAGAAATTAGTAGTGTGGATTTTTTTTCACAAAACTTGGTGATTCTTTTCTGTTTGCAAAATGCTTTTTTTTTTTTTTAGTGTGTCATTGACAAATTGCTTACTCTATTTTCTTTTTTTTCTTTTTTGCAAATCAACAGTGATTTGTCTTAATGTATTTTAAGGTATGCATAGATGTCTTGGCACAATAGATTTTTTCCTTTTTGTCATCACAAGAATCAGTTGTTTGCTGACTGGGTGGACTTTTCATGAACAAATTTCAAAACACACAGTGCTTTCCTTAATTAGAGAGTCACTTTTTTCAGCTTCCTTATCAGAAAATAGATGTAACTGTGTAACATGCAAATTGAATTCCAGGTATTTCAGCCAACTATGCTGTTCAAGGACTATTGTTGTGAGCTTCTGAGTGGTTTTGTTGCATTAATTTTTCATGAACGTTTACAGCAGTAAAGATTATCAGCTAGTTTATTGCTAATAAGTAATGATTGTGAAAAGCCAAATTAAAAGCTGTTTTGTAATTTAAAGAGACATACCTCTAGCTTTTCCATTACTTGCAATATTCACAATGTCGGTTTGGATTCGTGTTCTCACACGCCTTAGCCCTCGTCTTATCTACATGGGCCAACCCTGAATTGCTTCCTTTTTTGTTTCTTGCTTTTGTTTTGGCAGATCAATACGGGTTCGTTCTCTGACGGGAGCTCACGGGGCAGCTGCAAGAACACTTGCGCCAGCACCAGGAACCAGTCGGGGTAGAGACAGCAAGAGGCAGGCAAGGACAGCAGAAGCAGGGACTGCCTTTTTTCATTATAAGTGCTGGAGGAAGATGTACATGAAACTTCAGCTTTAAACCAATTATGCCTCAGCTCTTCACCTGTGGGAATAGAGTTAATAATCTCCCATCGTTTTCCTGTCCTGTCTTCTGCTATTATCTGTGCTACGATCCAAAGGAGCACTGGTTTTAGCTTTAATAATTGCATTTCTATAATAATTGCAGCCGCAGATGCAAAGTATTCCACTTGAAGTGGCATTCTTCACGGCAAAACACAAAGTCCATTGATACCTTAGCTAACTATAGGTGAACTCAAACTTTGCATTTTTTAGCTAAAAAAAGTTTTCTTGTATGTTTTTGTTCTCTGAGAGAAAGATGAAATAAAAATATCTGTCTTTTAAATACCCAGCCCCACACTTCCTGACTGACCCAGTATAAGCACACATTATTTCCACTCTTTGAAAAAAAAAAAAAAAAAAATTAGCCACAGTCTGGCAATACTTTGGTTTCCCATTGACCTTATCTCTCATCATCTGGGGGTAGCAAGCTGCTCTTCTCGAGAAGGTAAGCTAAAGACAGAGCAGAGCACATGTGTGATGCGAGAAGGGTTTGAGACATCCGCTTCTCCAGCCCTGGGCTTTTCTGATTCTGCTGCCTGCTCTCCTTCCTGATATCAAAGTACCTCGCTGATGTCCACTGTAGGAGGAGGCTGAAAATCTTTGGGTTTTCTTTTTCTGTATTAGCAAGGATTTTCTTTTGCTGCTTTTTCAGTTTGGATATTTTCTTAGCAAAATAGATTCTTTCTGCAACAACACTGCTATTGCAATGCCAAGTGCTAAAGTCTGGCTATTATTAGACTGCAGAAATCATCAAAAAGCAACTTTAGCTCTTGTCTTTGCTTTGTAATGGAGGCTTTCCTTCCACGGGAGTAGCCAAGGTCTCCTTGTGCCACTGAAGTCTTCTGTCATCAAGTCAGCAGCTCTGTGTGTTAGCTCCATCTGTGCTGCCAGACCAGTGGAAGCTGGTGCCTGTCACGTACGGGGAGCAGGTTTTTCTTATTTTTCTTTAGAGGTCCCATAAGGAATCACGTCTCCAGTTATATTTCTGCATGATTTCTTTTTTTATGGTTCTGTATGGATTTTTTTTGTCAAATGGTGTCATGTTTTATTTTGTTTTCATAAAATACCTCGAAAAATGAACTCTGTTTTGCCATATTTGAACACTATTTTGATAGAAATATTTGGATTTTGTTTTAATCTGTTAAAAATTATATTTATTTATAAATAGATTTATCTATAGATCTATTTACAAATTATGATTATTATTTGAGTATAAATCAATAGAAAACTGGTATTATTCAGCTTCAGCATTTTCATTATTTTTAAAATAAAAAATAAAATTGGTGCAAATTACCAGTTGTTGATAAAGGAAATCTTCTTTTAATCTATTTCCCTCTGCGGTAATTATCCAGGAGTTGTCTTCTGGCGTAACTTTCAAATCCTTGGTTCCATGTGTGAGCCATTTTTGTCCTGATAGCACGTGGCTGAACACGGGCTGCATATATATATCATAAATGCATATCTCAAAACAGAAATGAGTGCTTTCAATTCTCATGTTTTTTTTTTCTTTTTTTTTTT
>VYXH01008229.1:691590-761556 GCA_013397275.1 Burhinus bistriatus
ATTTTTTTTTTTTTTTTTTTTTTTCCTAAGGATTAAAGATATTAGATGTTTTCCTCAAAGCCCAGCTGCTGGAATCGGCAGTCTATGAGACTCTTAGTGTTTGTTAAAAAAGTAAATTATGAACTCCGTTGGTTACAGAGAAAACTTAAAAACAGGAAGAGAGGGCATCCCAAAGGTTTAGAAATCAGAAAGCAAAGAATTCAAAATTTGCCAAAGACAAACCAGAAACAGTAACGATTGTTGCACTGATGTCAGGTGGGGGCATTATTAATGTGTTACTGCATTATTAATGCATGATGCAAGTGACACAGCATGAAAAGAGCTCAGCCCATGAAGACGGTAGAAGAGGAGAGAGTCTTGCTGGCTGGAAGTGACATACTTCAGAATTAGCCTTCTACTTTCTTTCTTATGACTTCCTTTTTTAATTTTTTTTTTCCCTGTTAGCAACAGCCATAACAAAATCTGTCCTTGTGAAGGAGGAGAGAGTGTCATCACAGGTGACAGCTTTTTTCTTAAATTTTAAATTAACAAAAAGGCCCAGGCTGCTGAAGACTTGATTAGAGATTTTGTATGCTTAAGGGGTCTTAACAGTGTGCTTTTACCCAGGTGGAATCAAGAGTACAAAGAGGAAGAAACCTCCGTTTGACACCGACTTGCTAATCTCAGCAGTATATCATGCATTATTCTGCACAGGATTAAAGGTAAACTCTGTATTGCTGCCTTTGAGACTCAGCAGGGCAGCTATCCCTTGCAGAAATGGGGTTAAATAATTCCTGATGTGTGGCAGAAAGGTTCTGTAGAGAAGACAGTTGGGTTTAAATTACCTGGCAGAGCCTTCTGTATTCTAGCTTTTGTCTTCTCTCCTATAATACAAAATATTCTGTAGCTTAGTTCCGGAATAAAAGGACTTCATAATCATAAAGCAAAAGTAAACATAATTTTCTTTGAAAGATGGAATGGTATCTTAAAATTACTGGTCCAGTCTAAAAAAAAAAAAAGGTGGAGGAAACAATTTTTGTGTGTGTGTGAAATTTTTAATGTCATTAGGAACACACACAAATAAGGCCTGGAAGCTCATCTGAAGATAACCGAGCTATTTTTAATTAATTTCAATTTGGAGATCAGGCTAAATAAGCATTTGCAAATTCACATTGCTAGTTCTTCCTTCATTCTAGACCTTGTCTCCTGTTAAATGAGAGAAATGTTAGAAATCTTCCTTTGAAAGCAAGTTGGTTGTTTTTTCTGTTTTTCTCTCTGTTGGAAAAGTTCAGCTTTAATGTTTGTTTTTAAAACAGCTCATGCAGGATATAAGTTCATATTTTCAATCAATTATTACTGATGGAGAAGGTGTTGGTAGCTGGTACTTAGAAACATATTGCGAAGTTTCTGAATTTTGTGGCACAAATAAGATCTGTTGGGAGCTGCAAATGGCTTCTTATATATGTTTCTTAATATGATAAGTGAAATAATATGACTCTGCCTGCACATGACAACATATATTTGAGAAACAGAGCATGTCATGTGGTGGTTGGTATCTCCTTGAATTTCTGAAAAATGGTCCTTTGCCAAGAGAGGTTCTTCTGAAGCTGCAAAGTTAAATTTGCTCCCCACTGTACTCCGAAGACTTATTACAGACCACAGGCCTCAGTGAATTTGCACAGGTTGCGCTATCACGTCTTCTCCACCCACCAGCCCCGGAGCAGAGCACCCAGCAGACTCTAACACAGCTACTCTGATTTGTTCTGCAAGGCAGAAGGTGGTTTTAGAGACTAGAAAACTTATGCAGCCTATCCCAAATATCTAATTTATTCAGGATTTTAGCCATTAGTAGATATATCNCCCCCGCTTCATTTATTCCCTCTTTTAAATTGTTAACAAGTATGTTAATAAGATTGGGTCTCTATGCCAAGGTCTGTCGTACTTCACCCAATACCAACTCCTACCTCGATCTGTTGACGCACTGGGTCTCTAACACTGTATGTTAAAAAGATGCTTATCACAAAAAGTAGAACAGAAGGTTTTGACCCTTTTATGTGACTCATTCAGTTATGACTACAGTGCATAAAGATAACAGCAGTTGCAATAACGATTTGCATTCTATACAAATATGCTGATCCTGGAGATACACCAGATGGATGCTCTTCCAAGGCACACGCGTCTGCAATGCATAGCCCAGAAGAGAGTCTTTCATTCTATCCCTATTCAGAAAATATCACTCAAGTACATCATTAATTTTTCAATCACATTTTGATGTTAGTGAGATTTTTGACATATGTTTTTACATGATTACATGCTTATCTGCATTAGGACCAGTGTGCTCTCTCCATCCCCAGCTAATTCTAGTGCTTTGATTAGCTAGAGAGCTTTTCCAAACTTTTCTGATGTAGCATGTGAGGGATTAAATCTGATCTTTGCATGAGCGAGCACAGATGCAAGGAACTTCTCCTCCCTTCCTGTGCGCCCTGAGGGAAGGCCTTAGACAATAATAAATCCCTGCAATCAGCCATGTATAAAGCAGAGAAAATCCTGGGCTATGTCTGTTTAATGGTCCCAGGAGATCTTCCACCAGCAGTAGCAAAGTCACTGTTAAGAAGACTTCAGCAGAATGGGAGGAAAATGGCAAAGGACCAGCGAGAGAGCAGGCTGCAGCAGCGCTCGGTGCGCGTTCTTCCTGTCAGTGCAGCACACCGTAAGATCCCGCCATGGCTCCCCGTGACAAGGTCAGAGCAGCGGCGAAACGCTCCAGTCCAGCCTTGCTCATCGCTGCGCACAGCCTGCCTGCAGTTTTCCTTCTTTACGCCTCCCAGAGCTTACGGGGATAATAAGAGCGGGAGGCTAAAGCAGGTAACAAAGCGCTTTTCTCTCCTAAACTCGCCCATGGTGCTACTCTGTAGTGGGGAAGAAATGGCAGAGTGAAAGGTAACTAGAGGGAAAATCTGGACTTTTTCTTGTTGAGTTGCAACTCACATCATTCAAAACTGTTGCCAGATGCTGGGGTTTTTTTCAGTGCTTCCCGCTTGCAATCACATTGTTTTTATGAAAGATTTTCATTTTATTGGCTTAAAAAGCACAGGAGACAAGATTTCCTGGTTCCCTGCAGAGCCTCCCGCAGTTCTCCTGTTCTGCTGAGGCCTTGGTAACTTTGAATTTCTCACTGCTGATAGTACTGGTAACGAGCTCCTGGCATTTTACCACTGTGGATGCGGTGGCTCTAGTATTTTACATTTCATCTGAAGGTGTGATTGCAGGCCCTTTAAGTATACTGGTGTTTTGCGCAGCCAGCAAAACCGGCCCAAGACACTGAGTAAATAGCTAGTTAGTATGTGTATAAAAACACACTTTGACACTTAGTTCAAATGTTCTTGCATGTATTTTTAGGTTTTTATTGATCATCACAAGTCACCCAGCAGAGTTTCTGCTCAACTGAAACTTTTAAAAAAATAATTTTGACCAATGAAAGTTTTCTTCTGGCATAGCTAGCTTTGCTATGAGGCAATACCATTCCTAGGTCAGGACACTAGTATAAAACCTGGAAGATACGTGCTGCCCGAGGTGCGCTACTGCCGTAAGGTCTCTGGCAAACATCACTCTCTGGGCCTGATGCCTTTGAAAATGTGAAATAATGATTTCCATTCTTTTTTAAAATTGTTTTGACATCTACAAATGAAAATTATTACAGAAATTGTAAGGGATAGCACTGTATTTTGTATATGAGGACAGAAGGCAGTAACTCCTTGGAAGTTTTTTTGAACGCAGTGCTTGCAAATGACAAGGGTCAGGGTGACTGAACTGAGGAGTAGCTGAATGTTTTAGGACTTGAACATTGCAGCAGGCAACAGGCCAGCCACTTAAAAGTACAACCACCCTTCCTTCATGTCAGCTTTTCCACTAGCAACTTAAGTAGTTTACTTTAAATCAATATTTACTTTAAATATTATGATTAAATGACAATAATTTACCAAGATTAAAATGGAACTCTGATAAGAATGGAGCCAAGTATACACTAGAACACTTTTTACAAGAAATACGCTTTGCAAGGAGCCTGAACTCTGTTATGCTGAGATGTACTGATGGCGTTGGACCTGTCACACAGTATGATCATGTTTGAAAGCGGGTCCCCTGTAAAGTTCGTTACTTGAGTTGTGCTGCTACAGCTGGACAATATTCTCAAAGGTCAGCTTTATGCTATGAAGGCCCTTTGAGACACTAAAGGTGATCACTAAAACCCGATCAAGGCTTCCCAGCGTAGCTGAAGCTAATGCCGTGAGGAGCCGGGATGGTACAGGACTGCTCTGCCAGCGACAACAGTCACTGGAAGCAACGTCCTTCCCCTCCTCCTTCCAGACTGCCGCCGTTGCTGCCACCTAAACTCTGGAATAAGGCAGCCGGGCAGTGGCTGCTGGGCCACCACAAACAACCTCAAGTCTGGGACTCCCCTTGATTACTATGTCCTGTACATAAACAATTTCATTTTCTTTGGCAAGGGAAAAACTTTGACAAACCAAATGAGTTTTTGAATAAAAGCTACAAAAAAAGCAACGTGTCCGTTGCATTCACCGGCCTCTAGAATCCTGGCAGCCAGACAGTTCATGTGGGTGTGTGTGAGTGCTGTCTCGTAAATCCATCCAAGAAGCAGTAAACAGTTCTGCAGAAGTACTATCACTCCACTTACAGGAACTGTCTTCAGCTAGTCATGAATGATCACAGACTTCTCCCTCACAAACTGGCACTTGCTTTCTGGTAGGAAACTGTATTGACACCTAATACTGAGATGGTGGTACACAAGTTCCCTTGACGATGAGTGTAAAATCTGCTTCAGAGTCCTGCAGATGAGAAGCTCATAAAAGAAAAACTTCAAAATGAAGTTTTCTCTACGAAACTTCTGCTTGTAGGTTTTGCAGCTCTAACCAGAAAATCTAGCTGAGCCAATGTACGTCCTGCTAAGGAGTGCAAATGCTATGACGGTGTAGTAAATACTTAGGCTAGATAGTCTGTCAGCGACAGTCTCAAAAATATTTGTTCCTCCTGCCTAGTGACTCTTTAATTCTTCTTACAATTGATGGGATAAAGCTATTCTATCTTCTACACAAAAGCTATATTTTCTTTGTAGCTCCTGTGAGGAAGTGGCACCGGTTTGTGACCATTATTTATTGTATCCATGAGGCCGACGAGCCAGTCCTGTGATTCTCTTTCATGCCTTGCTTTATTCTTCAGGCACTTCATTACCAAATACGACAGTAAAACAGGGTTGAAGTTTCCAATGCTGTAATTAAGAAAGTGTCAGTGTCAACACTATAAATTCCTTTTTGAGGGATTTATGACTGAAATGTAAAAATGTACTCCCAGCTGAAAAACTCTGTTCAGATCTTACAGTATGAATTGTGATTATATTTTTTAACAATTCAAAGAGCCTTTTAAAATTGTAAGAAGAAAGTTAAACTGAAAAAAAAAAAAAAAAAAAAAGAAAAAGGAAAAAAAGGAAGGTTTTTATTCTAGTGGTTAACCTTCCTCTCGTCTTTAAACATACAGGCTTTGCTGGGGCCAGATTCTTCAACTCGGAGAACTAACTTTCCCACACCTCTCCTCAGCACATGTATACAGGGTTTTTTTCTACAAAAAAGGACTGAACACGTTACCTGATAATTATCTGTGACTGTCAGGTCCATACTCTTTACAGAGTTGTTGCCTGCCTGGAAGGTCCCGCTTTCGAGGTTTGAACATTGGATGGCAGAGTTGCTGATTTTGACAGTAACTTGAATCTTCTGTTGTGATTGCGAGGTTGTCTGAGAACTCTTACTTCTGGTGTAGTGGATGTGCTGAGTAACAGCTGATGTTTCTAAGAGTTACTATTTTATTGGTTTGCTTTTAAGGATTGCTTACTCCATCTATATGGCTGAGATTTTGTTACATCCAGCAATTTATGGAATTCAAGGTTATAATCCGCACTGCAGCTACGATTTTCTTCCACATATGTATTTTCTTTCACTATATAATGATTCTTCATCTTTAAGAGAGAGAGTTTTATCAGGTAAGCCTAAGGTTGTGCAAGAAATATTGGGAGTTGGTAGGTTTTAAGTCTTCCTTCCAGGACACCGCTGAGGCACAACCGCACTGAAGTATGTCTAGACCAAAGTCCGGTATACGTTGCAGCAGTGCTTAACTTCTGCAGCAAAGTCTCTGAGTACCATAAAGATGGTCAACTCCGTGCCTGTGCGGCTTGCGGGTTGTTTGAGGGTGGTTCCTGTGCTGAAGCTATGCCATATGACTGGTGAGGAGACTGTTGGTACCTGGCCAAGTGAAGCAGAACCAGGAGGGGCTGCTGAGGCTGATATTTGCTGGAACTTAGATTCACTGTCAACGTACCTAGATGAATCCTGGATCTGACAGCTGGGATTCAGAGAATACTGTCATCTCCTGCTTCTAAAATGCCCGTGATCACCTGTACCATTCAGCTCTCTGTGGTGTGTACCTTGTGGCTTTCACCATATGGATGTTTTGGTATTAGCTTTTGCAGTGGGGGAAGCTGGCCGCTTGGCACTAGCATTCTGTCACTGTTCATTTAATTTCAAAGGCAGCTTCAACGTGAAACATTGAAGGCTTTAAAGTTGCAGAGCTAAAAATAAAGTATGGGAGAGGCACCTTGGCGTGATCGATACAGATTCTGCTATTCTGTTCTTTTACTATCATGTCTCCTGCAAGATGTTGTTCAGTGAATTGGTAACTGCGTCACACATTATAAAGAGGGAAACTTTTCCCAGGTTTGGCATCTGGAAAAATGTGAAGAGTCTAGCAAGACAATTCATGAAATAGTGAACAATGACGAGGCTGTAATGGTCATCTATTTACTTTGCATTTAAAATGATCCACGCCTTTCACAAGTATTGGGTTTTAGGCTTTTTTCCTTTTGTGGTGATGTATTTTGAATGCACTCTTCAGTTCTCTTCCTGATAAGTCATGCTCATTTGAAACCCTTTGTTGCTTTTAACGATGATAAAGTTAGTTTGCTTTTAGGAAGAGTTTCCCAAATTGCTCCTACAGCTTTTGCTGGATACAACGGACATTTTCTTCTCTTTCTGACCTAAGCAAGTGGTTAGTATTGTTGGCGGTATTTGTTGCAGTACTTCTTGTCGTTACCCCATTCCAGCTATCATTTTGTTTCAGTAGTTTCTGCATGTATAGGGTGAAAATATTAATAAAAAAATAATGTTTGACTACTGTTCAATCAGTTATAAAGCTGACTGAAATTATGGAAAACTTTTTTTCCTCTCAGTAGAGTAGATTAGAGTTGTCCTTTTCACTCCTTTGTGCCAGCGAGCAGTGTTGGAAGGAGGGGAGATGAAGAGCTATCTCCACCAGACTTAACCTCAGTGTGTTTGGGAAGCAGCACGTGGAACATGGGTTCTGCTGTTGTAACGTGGAGCGGCCCTTGCAGAAATGGCCAAGAGCTTCCTCTGCACGGAGAAATCTGTTCCTTGCAGACATTGTACCATCCCTAGCTTTGGTTTCTAGGCATTTGTTTTGTAGTCTTCTGAACTGGCATGACGTGTTCCCTGTGATGACTTCGATATTCTGCCTATGGATGTAGGAGTTTTCCATAGCTTTATCAAGTAGGTCTGGGACAAGACCTACACCTCAAATTTCAGGGCAGTATCTGGGCTTGACCTGAAAACAGCACGCCACGTCCTATCGCTACTCTTCTGAATCCCAAACTGGGAAATATTTTTAGTATTGCCGATCGTAAGCGGAAGTGGTTGTGATATAATGCACTTCATAGCAGATCCCATAAAGTGAGTCAATTTTAACTTGAAACCCCAGTAGCTCCAGTGACAGCGAAGTTTTAAAGCCTTTTCCTAAACTCTCTCCCTCAAGGTACGGTTCGATCATTTCGCGATTCTCAGCCGAACCAGTGCAAATTCCCGCTGCAAGATGAGGAGAACGCACCAACTTCGAACGGCTGGACGGCAGCCCAACCGCCGGCCCTGGCCAAGAGCGGGGACAGGCCGCCTCTCCTCCCCGCCTCAGGGCTGGCTGAGGGGGGACGGGGGAACGTGGCCGCGCCCGGGGCCCTGAGGGGGACAGTGGCAGCAGGGAGGTCGCCTCGAACCGGGCCCGGGGGAGGCGGAGGGACGGAGGAGAAGGAGCCCCGAGGAGCCCCTTCCCGGCTCGGGGAGGGCAGGGCCCCGGGGCAGACGCCCGGCGGCGGAGCTGAGGCACCGACCGCGGCCCCGGCCCGCCCGGCCCCGCGCGCCAGGCGGTGGGGGTGTCACGTGACCCCACCCCTTCCCGGTTAGGGCCAGAAGCAGAAGTGGGAGTCCCGGAGAGGCGCGGCGGGAGGCCGGGGGCTGAGGGCACCGCCACCCGCTCCCGCACCCGCCGGNGGTGCCGCCCGGCTGGGGCGGCGCAGTCGTGTCCCGCGCGGTTTTGACCTGGCGGGGTCGGTGGGCGTGAGGGAGGGCCAGGCGTGAGGGGAGGCGAGGGCTGTCGGCGTGAGGGGGCTCGGTGACAGGGCTGGGAGCAGGCGAGGGGCTGCGGGCTGTGAGGGAGGGCCGTGCCGGGGGGGCGGAGGGCGCCTGGCCTGAAGGGGACGAGGGAGTCTGGGGGCTCCCTGAGGGGACCCCGCCACCCCGCACCTTCCCCGCCGCGGGCCGGCCAGCCGAAGAAGAAGGAAGGAACCCTTGGCAGTGTTGGCGTGCGCCTGACAGCCGCCCTGCGCCCTGCACGGCTCTGCCCAGGGGTGAGGGCCCCAGCCTGAGGCCGGGGCTTCTGTCCCCACCAGGCCGTGGCAGGTGGGCAACCGTCTCGCTGCGGTTCCTCTCCCCTGCTTGTCGCCAGACCGCAGGACTCCGAGGGCAGCAGCTGTGTTGCAAAGCTCCGTATGTCGATTGTTATTAATTATTAGCGTTGTGGTAATGAACTGGTGTTGCTGGTGGGTACCCGGTACTGGCGGTGCTGTGCTCAGGCAGTACCTGCTCGGGTAAGGTGATGTCCAAAAATGCATCCAAAGACAAAGCTAGGAGAAGGGGATGTGACAACCCTTTTGCATAAATGGAGGCTTCAGTGCCTGCAGCGCACGGGAAAATTTAGAAATTGACTGGAGTAAACTTTGGATTGCGTTTCTTGATTGACCTTGTGTGCCTGGAAAGCACCTGCTGTGTCATATGAAAGAAGTTATAACAGAGTATGGATTCAGCAGTGCTTATCTGAGGTGTTCTTTGCTAGCCTGTACCTTTATAGTTTGCCTTTACTACAATTTTTCCTTTCTTTGTTTTATGATAAAGAGAGTTAAGAGTTGTAGACCGATCTTCAGATAAGAAGGGTTTGTTTTTGAAACTCTGAAATACTGAAATGAAGTAAAACTAAATATTCAGGTTTTTGGATAGACCAAGTAAGGTTTTTTTCCCCCATGTCCATGTTCACTTGGTTACTTGCAGTGAGTCTTTCTGACTTTTTAGTCCAAATTAGTCAGGCTCTTACACAAACAGTAACAAATGGTCCCAATTCTGCATGTGGTACAGGACACCATCAAAGTTTTGCTCCTGTAGTGCCTACAGTCAAGGGGAAATACTCACGTATTGGTGTCTGTGTATAAGCTAGAGCTTATGGTATGTTTTTGTGACTTTTAGCTCTCTTGTTGAATCGTAAGTGGTGCTGCATGTTCTACTTTAGGCTGCGATAACTCTTTGATCGAAGAGCAGTAATGCTTCTGTTGCATATAAGGGTGCCTTGTAGCTTATGCCCCGCTGCTTTAGAGGTATCCAGATAGTGGGGTAATGAGGATCGTTATGGAGTTCTGCTGCATGAATGGGTAGAAATATTGTTGATTTGAATAGTTGTGCAGTGATGGGTGTTAGAAGGCTGAGGGACACCTGCGGCTGGGGGTGTAAGGAGAGCCTTGGTATTAAAAAGATTAGGTCTAATATCAAGGGCTTCCATTAGCTCTTTTGGGAGGTGTAATGTGTTTTACTGTTAGGAAGCGCTCTGTGACGTTATTCTTAAACTGGAACAGGTAGCCAAAACAGGAACAGTCAGTTAGATTGACCAAATATTACGATATTCTTTCCACCTTTTACTGATGAAGTAGATATCCCCAGCTACAGTATTGTTTCATAGTAAGTTAAAAACTTGCCTTATGACTTAGGATTTAAGTTAGACTAAAAACATCGTTTGCTCTGTTTTTGGAAGAAAGAGCTGCTTTAAAAGGGGAAGTCCAGTATATTATATTCAGTGGAAACTGTTTAAGAAGCCACCTCTGAGAGGCAGTTCCTTTGTACTAAGGGACTAATCTCTCAAAAAAATGCTACATTGCCTTTTATTAAATAGCTATATTTAGAAACACCTTTTCATGTTGTTCTAAGTCATATTTCGTTTTACAGCTACACCTTGTACTGCAAAAGGCAGAACAGATGTGTATTTTGTTATAGTCTCCTGAAAAACTCTACTCATTTCAAAGTTGAGGTTTTTATTATTGCAGTGAAGTGTTACTAAAATAGTTATACCATGTTCCAAATCATGGCATGTTCATTTTATTACAGTTCTTAATGAAAAGAGCAAAGTGAGAAGACAGGGTTTCTTTTTTTGTCGGAAAACCAGACACTGTACAAAGATTTTAATTTAACTTTTTATTTTCTCCTCCTTTCATTTCTCTTATTACACGTTATTGTAGCAAGACAAGATGACTACGGCTGTCTTGTCAGATGTAAGCCTGTGATTATTTAAATGATTATCTGATTAGTTCCAGGGAGTCAAAAAGGATCAGTTACATTCTGGCTAACATCTACTGTTTCGTACTACCCTTAAAAAGTTGTCTGTTCCCTCTCAGTTGTAGGATTGGGGTATATATGTTTTTTAGTGTTATAAAGAAAGGGTACTCCATTTTCTTATTACAATAACAAGCTTATAGATATTAAACACCAAATAACCTGTATAATGCTTTGCAAAACATGGAGTGAGACGTGGTTGCTGCTGTAGAGCACTTCAGGTTCACTGTGGGCAATGCTGAAGAGGCCACCCTGCAGGTAAGAAGGGACTATTGTTTCTCTGTTCCCTGACCAAAAAAAAGGTGCTTATTGAAGTGGTAGAATTTAAAAAGGGGTTGGAAAGATTCCACCGGACAGCTTCAAAGTCAGACAGGTTACACCGAAAGCAGTTAGTGACATGATGGTGAAAGACAATTTTGTGGTATTAATGAGAGAGAGCAGAAAAGAGCGCTCTTTAGTGAAGAGCGGGTCAGGAGATAGTGACATGGGGTGAGGGGGAGGAGGGTTGGAAGAAGTTACGAAGGGGAAGCGAGAAGTGGCACGGTCGAATTAGCTATCAACACGGAAACTGAAACTGCTTGTGATGGAGAGTAGTGGACTGAAGAGAGAGGAAGAGAACCAGAGGAGATGCTGTGGCTGGTGGCTGCATGTGCACAGAGATTCTTTAAACCTTGTCCTGCTCAGGGATGTGGTTAAGGGGGATGGCTGGGAACTGTGTGGCGGCAGCTCTTGCTGCTTGTGTGGAAACGATACGCTTCCTTCTTTGTGCATGGATGAAAGACCAGGTTCTGGGGCATCCTGTTTGTAAATAATCTTGCTGAGGAGTAATCAAGCTTGTAATTAGCTGTTTGATGCAATGGCATGTGGCAGACCAAAGCACAGAAACTTGCTAATATTTATGAGAGCTGCTGTTCATGCATCTCCCTTTTGGCTGTTTTGTGCCAAGATGTGTCCTGAGTGTATGCACACAGATACCTGCCACCTGACATGTGCATAAGGAAAAGTAGACTGTGTAGGAGAAACGTAGCCATGAAGTTTTAAAAGTGCAGGAACTGAGACTTTTGAAACATAGCCAACGTTTGTTTCAATATTTGTATGTGCTCATATTTTCCCCTCATTTTCTTTACAGTTCACAGAAAGACAGCTGGTTTAAATTCTCTTATAGGTCAGAGTGTAAAAGTTTATGCAAGCTGATGTCATTATTTCTTGTGTTATCTTGTCATTGGATTGCTAGGCTTCAATCATCAGCATTTTTTCTTAGTTCCTCCTAATGTTATCTCCTTGATGTAATATCAAGAACCCAGCAACACTGACTGCAGAGCGTTTGAGGCTTCTCGGATTTCAGAGGTCTCTTCAGGCAGCAAATTCATGCATCTTTAGTAATACAGGGCAAGAAGAATAAACTTGCTGCAGTTCACCATGGGGACAGCATTTTGGTTATCTGAAGTTAGTGTTAGGAATATTAAAAAAAAAAAAAACAAAACCTGGGAGAGTAGGAAGATTTTGAGTATGATTCGATCTGTTGCAAATATCTCTTTTATTGTGTTGATATCTAGACTGTCAATACTTAGGACAGAATGGATTTCCAGATGTTTCTTACAGTACTGCAAATTAAGTTATCCTCAGTTTCAAGAATAAAAGGTTTAACTTGCAGCTTGCATAGAACTCCTGAGGTTTTTGTGGAACGTAATTCTACAAATACCCTAAAACAATAAAGAAGAACAGTGATTTCTGATAAGAACTTCTTCTGTCCCTATGTCAGTTAGAGAACATCTCCATGAGCAAAGGTATCTCACTTTGTACAAAAGAAATAAAAGCAGATCTGGTGCTTGAAAGGAATTTGGTAGGGGCGAAGTGCAGTTTTTGATGTCTGAGGAAACTTCTGAAGTCATCGAATCAAGGTAAATGTCGTCAGAGTTTGAACTTTATTTAAAGAAGTCTATCTTACTTTGGACCTGCCAGTAATGGTTGCCATTTTCTCAGGAAAAAACAGTATTGCTCTCTGAAGGCTTCAGAGGTGCATTCTTACTTCTTAGTGCTATGAGGTGCTGTTTTAGTAAAAGTGCGTTTGGACAGAATATGTGGTGCATTATGCTTACATTTTGCATTTGATGTGCCTGTATAATTTATAAGTGATATACTTACTACAGAAAACCTGCTAGATATTACAAAAGAGGATTCTATTAATAATTGTACTAGGTACCATCTACCTAATCCAGAGTTGCTTGTATAACCATCCCAGGGAGTAATCCTTCCTTAGCTGCCGGTTATACTGGCAAAAAAGTTGGAGGCTTCGTAAGTGAAATAAACTGCCATGGTCAAACCAATTTGTACCATATAATTGCATTTACACTATTTTTTTGGTTAGGGGAGAGAGTGTAGAAAGTAGTCAGAACACACTACACTACAGAGATACGAGATACTACTCCTTTAGAAGAGGTTTATAACATAGTTCTGCTTTAGTTTGAACATATTTTGTCAATGTTTCCAATGTGTTCTTTAGTTTTATTTAGACTTAAATGCTTTCTTTGTTATGACCTAGGTTTTATTTTCTCTGGTGTTACAGTGCCTTGCATTCTTCGTATTTTGCTCTTTTGTCCTTATTACTCATGTATACTTATATTTGGTATTTCTTCCAGGTCTTCCTTCTTGTTTTTTTTTTTTTTCTGCTTTTTCTCTGTTATAATGCTGAGATTTTAGAGATGTAAATCTGTATTTGTAGTGATGGGGGCGTACATGGAGTTAAAAATGCGCATGCATAAAAGCATACAGGGAGTTATGCCTCTTAATGTGATTTTTATGTATTTGGGCTAAACAGACCTTGGCTTACTTCATTTTGGTCTGGAACACTGCGTACTGCTGTGTTAGAAGACTGAGGAAGCAGTTAGTGTTACGGTGCGGCTAGAAGAGAGGCATTGGTCTTGCTGAGAAATTTAGATCACAATTCATTGCATGCGGTGGCTGCTCCACCCAGCTCTTTGTTTGTGATACATTTTGCAGCAGCGTGGCACCAAAGTGTCACTGGTACTCTGTGAAGACTGTTCGTACTTTCTTTCAGGATAAAATGGCAAGGATTCTGTTAATGTTAGCCATGTATCTGCCTTGTATTTGAATGGACAGGAGTCTCTATTAGGTAGCTTTAATTTACACAAATGTGATTTTTAAAGAAATAAAAATGCTGTTTGAAAGATTTAATTTTCTCCCTTTTCTTTTTTTGTTTTTTCAGGACACTGAAAACCATAAAAGTTTGATTAAAAAAAAAAAAAATGCCCAGAAAGAGTATAGACTATGGAGTGCTGCCGGAGTATGAGAAAAGCCAAATCAAAAGGACCTTGGAGTTGGGAACTGTTATGACAGTATTCAGTCTCAAGAAGAGTAGTCCAGAAAGGAGAACTATTCAAGTCATAATGGAAACCAGGCAGGTGGCATGGAGCAAGACAGCTGACAAGATTGAAGGTTTCTGTGAGTATTTGCAAAGTGTGCCTGAACTTGGAGTTACTAATAAATTGATGAAGTTGTCAAATACTGATTTAGTGAGCCGTTGTTAACATAATGAAGTTTTTGGCTGAAAAGAGTTTGGTAATTTGCTGAGAATACTCTGAATTGTTGCAATGTAGGTGAAGAATCTTCTGCAGCTTGTTATTTAGGTGTCTAACACTACTTAAATATGATTAACGTGCTTTTATACTATGCCCTGTTCTCAGAGTTTTCATCTTTGAATACAATGGCGCTTGTGTTCTTTGAATTGAGTTACTGAGTGACAACTGTTTTCCATCATCAAGAATCAAGTTGACTTGTAAATTCAAGCGAGCGTACTTCTTTACCCCTTCTGTCTCCAAAAAGAAAAAAATTCCAAATAGAAGGAAACTGAATTCAAATGTCTGTTTTCTTAGGGGATTTGCTGTTTCAGGATAAAAATCATTATTTAGGACTGTTACTGGAAAATGCCAGTAACTTAGGTGGATAAAGCTGTGAGATATTAGGGATGGTTCCAAGGTCCTGTCTCTTTAGTTGATATCTGAACTGACTAAACCCACTACTTATAGTGAGGTCAGGAAATAGAAGGGGAGTGTAAAGCTACATAGGACTGCAAAAGCTATGGTAGAAGAATAAAGTGAGACTGATCTTTCGTTCTTACTGCACAGGGCTGATGTCAGCCAAGCTCAGCCTGTGCTTTTTGGGATTTGTACAGCTCCTGTTAGTATAATGTAATTACAGTGCTTTCATATGACTGTGGTAACTTTTAAAAATTTATTATGGGCATGATTTTACGATGCAACTGCTAAATGGTGTTTGTCTTCAATAAATGAGTTGAATTGTTTGTGTGAATTGCCAGAATCATTTATTGGTCAGCCTCAGCTAATATGAGAAGCTTGGAGTTGAGGAACTGGGGCTATTTGGGAAGAGAAATTGTGATGAGAAGTTGGAGTTTGGAGTTGGAGAGGTGGGAAGGCTGAGCAGGTATATATCGTACTGTTTCACTGCTACCCCATACACAGAGCAGCTGAGACTGGCAGCAATTACTGCAGTAGTCCAATAGACAGGAGCCAGGTGTTCTCCCTGCGTGTAAGTATGCGCTAATGTGAGAGCAACCAGGAAAAAGGAGAACGTAGTTTGTCCGAGTTGTGGATTTTTAGAAGGTTTTTTTTGGTAAATACACAGTAAGTTAAAAATGCATTGATCTGTAAGGTTGCAAAGACAGGACCTGAGAAGTTGCATGGTTTTTTGATTGTCTGTGCAGCTTCCTCTCCTGCTCCTTACTTACAAGTATTAAATATCTGTTTGCTACTGTTTCCATTGGTTCCTGTCTCATTCCTTGTGCAGGCTGGACCTGCAACTGGAAATGTAATGTAGTGGAATGAAAGACTGGTTGTCTGGAGGATGTTTTTATCCTTGATAATGAAAATGTGGTCATACGCAGTGTTCTGGGAAAAACCAGACAGGTCTGGACACCCTAATTAACGTACTCTGGATCATAATCTTGTAGTGCCCCAGTTTCCCATGTGGAAAATGAGAGTGCCTTCCTATAACGATGGGTGTGAATGCAAGTACTTTACTGGTTCTGATATGCTGAGATCCCAAAGTGAGGTGTGCCCAAAAAAAAAAAAAGAAAAGTTCTGAGAGGAGGTGAGTAATTCAGTTATGAGGGCATAGCTTGAATATGCTTAGCAAATAAAGCCTAGGGTTACAGACAGAGCAATAACATTAAAACAGAATAGAAAATGACCTCTTAGTGCATGAACGAGGCATTAGCGTATTCTGGCAAAACCAATATGTGATCATGTAGTTGAAGACTTAGCGTAGCCATTTGCACAGAGGGGCCAAATTTAAAGCTGTACAGATGATGCATTCCAGATTTTGGGGTCAACTTTTTCTGTGCTTGACTTGTAATCTTCTTTTATCAAAGCTTCCTGGGGGTGGTGTGTGTTTGTGGTAGTACATCTTGATAATTAAATAGTTTGCCACATGCATAGATTTTAACGCTTTTAAAAGAAGGTGAACGCTGTAATTTGACTCTTACACCTGGATAATCCAGCAGGGTAATGACTTGTTTCCAGTTACACAGGCAATCATTACTAGAACAGGGAATATAACTACAGACCTGTGACTTACCCAAAAGCCACCTGCCTCTCTTCCTGAAAATTGTAGTACTGTAGCAGTTTTTTTAATTAAGCAACACTTAAGTGACCTTTATAACGATGGAAACTTTAGGTGTGAGAATATGTCATACTCTAAAGCATGAATATGCAAAATATTCTTTTGTTGTCTTAAAAAGCAATGAGTCTGCCCCAAACCAAGACTTATTTTGCAGGCATTGTTTCAGAATATGGTATGAACAGTTGTTACAATTTACCATGAACTGTATCTGCTCTTGAAATGAAAGTCACTGCAGCTTTAAGTTGCTGACAGTGTTTTTGCTGAAGAGGAAGAAAATGTTTTATTTATTTATTTAAATGTTGCTATTGCTTCTTTTGACTGAGGCTCAGGCTTTCTTTTTGCTTGAAAAGTGGAAAAATTGTAGATTTGAAGCTTTAATATTTGATAATTGAATGGATGGGCTTCTTGAATACCAATGACAGGGGAGTTAAAACTTTTATTTCTCTGAAGCTATATGAGAAGATGGTACCAACTGTGGTAGGAGAAAAGTTGTTTTGACTTCTATATAAAAATGTTTATGTGAACGACCCCAAGTATTCACTGGTGGATTATGCTGACTTTGTGAAAAGTAAAAAAACACTTTTTTTTTTTTAGTGGCTGAGGGCATAGAATTATCATCTCAAATTTTATATTGTTTAGTATACTTGTGCTGTACAAGAAATAATATTCATGATGTGATCTTAGTGGTTGTTATTTGTGTGTGCTACAATCCAATAGGAATTAATATTGAGTATGGGTGGGAAAGTTAAGATGGCTTCCTGTTGTGTGTGTGCCTGCCTTTTGACTCAAGTTTAGCAATTGCTTTTACAGAAGACAGAAAACTGAATGTTTGCATCTGCTATGGGATTTGTGTTTCTAAATCAGATAGAGAAGACAGTTCTTAAGCTTTGGAATGCAAAAATAGGCTGCTAATAGAGAGGATGGAGACCAACTTTTATACTTTATTTTAATAGTCTTCCTTTGAGAATTAAGAAAAAAAGGGTTTTTTTCTCTCTCTAACTGTCCTGTATAGTATTGGGGATTTTGGATGTCATAGTGATGATTTTCTTGCTGATGAACTGTAAATGTGTGAAGGACACTCAAATTCCTCTGAGTTAGAGTTGCTCATAATTATTACAAGAGCCCTTTTCAGGTTTGGTTAATGCTATTTTGGAATTGATTTAAGTTAAACCTCGCAATAACAGAAAGGCAGCTACTCTTATTCTGGAAAAAATTGACCCGTGCAAGGTAGATGCAGGGTTAGCTATACTGATATAAATGTTTAGATAACCCTATGGCCCCAAAAGTGGCAGTACTGTCTATTTTAAATTGCATTACTCTTCAAAGGGTCCCTTTCATTTAAAAACCTGTCAGCGCTTCTGTTTAGAATAGAGCAAAAGAGTTGCTAAAATTATGGCTGTTTCCTTCTCAGTGCAGATGTGTTTCTCTGGATGAGTAAGTAAAATGGAGATACCTTTCTTTAGAAAGCTCTTTCTAGACCCAGGCCTTTGCTGTGGTAACAAGCGAGGGTATAAAAAGGCTAGGAAATCTGCTTTAAACAGTCTCTGTCTTCATTGTGCAGCTCAAACCACACAATATCTAAGTACTGGAGATTTTACATTGACCTTCTGAAAGACTTGAGTCACCATATACAAAAGGAGCTTTCTAACAAAAATGAACTGGGAAGAAACCTCTGTATTTTCCCGTAAAGGAAAGAATACAGGTTGTGTCAGAGAGGGAGCATTACGTACCAGCTCTTCTACTAGTGCTGGTCCTCCCTGCCCACCTGCAAGAGAGGGGAAGGAGCTGTGAATGTCTGCTCATACCCTTCCCACGTTGTCCTAATGGTGTTGGTAAGCTGTGCATGAACAGTCTTTCCCGTAGAGCTGTGCAGCCAAGAGTTGTTCAAGTCAAGTGAGTTTTTGGATGGTATTTCAATTTTCATGAGGTCAGGGTAGCTGTTGAGCTTGTCCAAGCTAATCAGACTTGCTGAAGACAGTAGATTTTGCTGTACGTAAGGAAACTCTGATCCTCTTGTACAATCTGCGTTTCTTGACTGTACTGTGATTGTGCAGTTGTAAAATGTACTGCTTTGTAGGCCCAAACAAAGATTAAGTGACTGTGGGGTGTCTTTAGCCTGTAAAGTTAGGAGAGGCTGATAAATGAGCACCTTTCAAGAAAAATTAAATAAAATTTATCCATGTTTTCCGTTTTGTTGGAGCTTCAAGTTCCCTTCTAGATGAAGGGGGAAAGATTAGCAATGGAAAGAGAGGGGCTGCCTGTCCTGGAGTGCTTTTCAGGTTTAGTGGAGGCCAGGAAGGGTTTTTAGTGCTGCTGCACTTTTAGTCACCTGCTAAGACTACAGAATACCTTACATATGCCTTTCCTACATCAGCTGGGTCCAACACAACCCAGTCTCAAAACCGAAATGGGTAGAAGGGAGCGATGCACCTTTGAGAAATGTTTTGGTCATGGACGTTTGGCCTGTGGGGTTTCATTAGTGTAGTAAAATGAATGCCAGCAACGTGTGCTTCCTTATGTGGGCCTGCAGAGAGCTATGCAAATAACTGAAGGAAGCAGGTCTGAGCTAGATGTGACTGTGTTCACCCATGCTTGGGCTTCTTTCAGTCAGCTTGCTATTGTTCTATACATAGAGACATTTTAGATGCCCTAATAACATCAGCTGAGGGAAATACTTGTAGATGCTGGCTACAAAATGTCGGAGCTTCTTCTTCTCCCTCTTACTTAGTAATGGCATTTCTTTGTATTCTGCATTGTCCTCATTTTAAACTGTTAAAGATAACCTAAAGTTTACTAGGTGGGCTACAGGACTGCTCGTGGGGCTCCAAATCTCAGCGCTGTTCATCCTAAGTTGCCTAGGTCATCAGTGCCAAAAGATTGGTTTAACTTCTGATGACAAATATTTTTCCCTTGAGGAGCTGTGTGGTTTGTTTTTTTTTAATTGGGTTCCCTCCTGCCTTCCCCTCCCCGTTGTGCTTTGTATGTTGCAGTGTGGTATTAATACTTCATCGGATGACCCATGCTTTGAAGCCATTGTGGGTTTTTTTTTCCCCCAGTTATATTTCTTAGTATGCACACTAACTCTGGTTTCAGTGGAGCCCCTGTCATTGCTTTTGGTAGGAGAAATTTGCTCTGTTTCTTGGGTGAGAAGTAAGTTTTGGTGAGCGTTGCACTAGTACTGCCCCATGGATAGACTGACATGGCGAAAGGCTCATGACTCTGATGCAGAATGCGTGGGGTCTTGGGGAGTGAGGGCTATAAATAGGAATGGTATTTCTGACTGTGTGTGGAATAACTTTGAGGTGATATTTTCACAGCTTAATATTAAGCAGGTGGCTTACAAGGCTAGTCTGGGCTGTCTACCCAGGTGGTCAGTTGAGAGAATGAAAGGCTCCTCCAGAGCAAAGTTTAGTTCCTGCTCTGGATTACTGTCTGCCGGAGTCTCTTGCTCTGGCCATTGGATATATAAAAAGCATAATAACACCAGCTTCCTAACTCTGAGGCAGTGTGCTTTTTTTCTGCTTTGTTTCTTTCGTCTATACAGTTGGTTTAAGTATGGGAGTTCTGTTGCAAAGCACTGTAAATGTAAAAATGTAATTTGAACTTTGAGAGGAATTTTGAGTGCAAAAGACAGGAGAGAAATAAAGGAGCACTTTCTGCAGGGTTGTGGGTCTAAAACCCATAGCACTAGATCTGCAGCTGGTGCCAGGTACCATTGCCCGGCAAAATAAGCAAATCTTTTACAAGTCCACAGTCTTCCCCCACCACTTTTCCTTGCTGTAGCACAGCCTGACTTAGAAGCTGCCTGATGCTAGGGAAGGCATTTGGCAACTTTGATTGTGTAGCAGGGGAAAGTGTGTGGTGGGGGAACGTGTTTGCCATTGAGTGATACCCTAGGGCAAGTCAGACCCAGTATGACTTGGCCTCTGGATCGTTTACCCATAGGTTTTGTTGATCATTGTACATTCATGGATTTGCAATTCAAGAACTACAGATCTTGGTAACTATAGTAGAGCTGAACTAACTTTTGCTTTATTGACACATGAGAGAAGGAAGCTTCAGTTTCCTTGCACAGAGGGAATTGATTTGCTTGTTTCATTTGTAGCGGGCACTTTTCTTGCAGAAACTAATTTAAGTATACTAGATACATGACTGTGAAGCTGTGACTTACCAGTTGATTTATTGCAGTGTGTTGCTCAGGGTGTCACTTCCTTATGGTGTTTCTGTTCTATGTTTACCCTTTACAACTGTGCGTGGGTCTGTGTGGTGGCCCTTGGGTCACACACACCCTGTGTTGTTTCTCACCACTTCAGACTTCCACAGACTGGCCACGCAATAGATGTATGTCGTACATCCCTGTGGTATGTGGGGGTCACTTCTGCCTCCACATCAGCTACTCTGCTGTGCTTTTTCTTTGCTAGGATACCAAATGGCCCACAAACAAGTGTCCTGTCATAGCTGAGAGAGCAGTGGAGGGAACTACTGGACAGCAGTGAAAGGCAGAGAGGAAGGAAGGGGTGGCCGAGAGTAAGAAGCGCTTGTCAGTGCTCTGCTAAGAGACTTGTCTGTGTGCCTGGCACCTGGGGTTTGCTGACTGAGGGTACCTTTCAGTGCTACCAAATAAGACCTCCCAAATTTCCTCGTATTGTGGTGTAGACATTTATATGCACATGAATAAGTGACAGCCCAAGCAGGTTATGGTATTTAAGCTTGTAGAGCCAAGTAGGTGGCAAGGTGTAAATCTCTAGGAGGCTGGTCTGTAATGGGTATTTCATTCTTTATCAGATGCAAAGTGCTTTAAGGACAATTATTAAGGGAAAGTTTGTGGCGACTAGAATTTGATTAGTCACTGGAAAATATGTGAGTTTCTGCACACTGTTCTATGAATTGTTGTGTTAAGTGATGATTCACAGCCAGGAGAATTTATACTGTGAGAAATCCGTGGTGCCTTCCATGAATGTGCAAGTGTATGTTTCTCTCTAATAAAAGCATGCACATTTCAAGGAAGATTCTGTTGAGGACATAAGGTGATTTCTCTTTTTTTTGATTACCTAGGACTTTTTTTTTTTTTTATGCCCTTGAAAAAAAAAAAAAAAAAAAACAAAAAACAAACCCAAACCAAAAGATCTAGTGACCATTTAGTTGTCCAAGCACACAAGAAGTAGGTTTAAAGCATTGGAGGGGGGCCAGGTTTAGGGAAAGGTCATATAATACATCAGTTGTTAAAATGCTCTGTCTGTATGTAGACCAAGAGGTTAGGCTATAGGTAAGACTCAAAGAGAAAAGGGAGTAGATTAATTTATTCTGAAAACTTTCTGTTTCTCAGAGGATGAAATACCTGTGTTTGGGAATGGCAGAGATGCAGACCTCTTGTCAATGTAATTGCAAAATTATGAAGCACAGGAATAAAGGCTACTTAAATTGAGGCTTTTGATGTTAATAATATGCCTCAGTATAACACATAGTAACCATTTCTTTTTTCTTCAGTCCAGACCTTTATTAATGCAGTAGGACTATGTTATACCTTTTTTCATTTTTAATAGAAAGGTGTGACTGATAATGCATAATGTTTTATTTTAGGATTAACATGGACTAATAATTTCACATTGCCTCTCTTCTCCTGTTTTTTCTGTAATATTTTTCCAGAGTTTGTAGAACAAAATGACTGTGGCCCACTTTTTAAATACATTTGCCGTCTCAAATTCATTTAGTGTTATTGATCTTTCATCTAACCTATGAAAAAGAGTTGTCAAAGATTGTTAAGTTCACTTGAGATTCTCTTCATGCTGAAGAGAGGAGATGTTACAGAATTTGCCCTCTAGAATATCATTTTTAAAAAAACCATAAAAGCAGGTTGAATTTTCATGTTTCACAGGTATATTAGGAAAGGGAGTGAATAGAAACAAAGAACTAACTTAGTAAATTCGTGTTATGTATAGAATTAGAACCCATGGGAGCTGCTCTGTTTTCTCTTGATCTGCAAGATTGCACTGTGTTTGTGTTTTCAGATTGTGTTACATTGCCCAGCAGAAATCACTAATTTCTGAAAAAAGTTGCACCTGATTATTTAATGATCAAAGCTCATTGGAGAAGCAGTGCATCTATAATATAGCCATGTAGATAACAGGATGAGATCAAGACACATACAATTTACAGGGTGAGGTGAAATGCAGGAATGTATAGTTTAATGTAATGACAATCTTACGTATGTTGCCAGAAGTGGTGCTGTTCTAGCTAACAAGGGCTGTTTGTTTTTTTTTTTTAATCTTTACTGTTGTCTTTTGTGAATTTTATCCTGCAGCATGTTCTCCCTGAAATTAAACTTTGCTAATTTTGCTTTTAAAAGCTTTGCTAAAATGACCTTACAAAGACAGCAAATTTTGGTTCTGTGCATCCTTTTGGCTGTCAGATACATTGGTAAACTTAAAAAACTGACACCTAAGATATTATTTATGCAAGTGGCTTACATTCTTAAACATAGATGGGGAATTTTTTTTTCCCATAGGTTAAACAGTTAAGTCATTTAATTAGTAGAGTTGTTAATGCCAATGTGAACTTCCTCTGTGGTGGAAAACTTATTTTTTTTTTTCCCTTTGGAGCAGATGATATAAACATTTACAGCATCTGTACCTTTCTGGGAGAAGTGATGAGTATCTACATAGTCTGCTGAGGAGTGTGAAATGAGTGCTTCTTTCTGCTTGAATGTTAGACTTGATCTTGCTAGTTTCTAGTAATGACTTTTTTTTTTTTTTTTTCTGCTAGCAGAATTTCCTTCTATCTGAATTTCCTTACTGTTTCAGACATAAAGTAATAAATGAACTTAACTCACATTGAAAACCCCAAGTCCATATTCTGTCGTTTTCTTTCTGTATTCTGAATACTGTTAAAAAACAGTATGTCATTGCAACAGTGAATCCACTTCTTGCTCTTTCTGGGGTATCTTTTCAAAGGAACATTAAAATTCACCTTTTTCTCTGTTTTGAAATTGCTGTGTTTCAGTTGTTACTCAGGGGATCTTTGTGTAAGTCTTGAGCTAAGTATTTAGAGCTTGGTTTCTGTGGTCAAATGAAAAAATGAACATGTGTAGCCTCTAGCTGTTTTCAAATCATTTCTTCCCTTTAGCAGCTCAGTTCTGCAATGTTTAATGCTAACTTACAACAACCAGACTTCCTGTCATGGCCAGTCAGTGAAACAGGGATGGAATAAACCTCATAGACCTGAGCACCCCTAATATGATCGATCAAAGTGCGTGCAAGTTGTAGGTACTGTAGTACACTTTCCCCAAAACCAAAGTTTTGCATGGCAACATTTTTGATTTGTTTTGTTGCATGCAGTAGAATGTGAACTTTTATGGGCACATACGTAAATTTCACCCTATTCTTACCTCATTTTGTGAAAGTGCCTTTCCAATTTTAATATGAAACCAATAGCCATTTGGATGTATGGCCCCTTGAATTCAGAGCTCAAACTGGGAAGGGCTGTAGTATGTTGTTGCTCTACTCAGCAGTCCAGTGAGAAGTTATTAATTTAATGGTAGTTTGTTGTTACTGTACATGACAGCTCTGTGTGACCTGATTACTTAAAAACCTCTGGGTTTAAAAGGTGCACTTCTCTAAAGCTTATGTCAGTCACACAGCTAAATCCCCAGAGGACCCCTTGGAAAAGTAGTCATGTGTGCTTTCTCAAGATGCACTACACTGTTTCTCATGTTCCATCCTTGTAACTGTGTTTTCAGATAATTTTGTGGCTTACCTGTAACAACTTGCTTGCGCCACTGAATGTCTCACTAAATTTCACTGTTTATATGAGGTGAATTACTTTCCATTCCACATCTGTACTGTCATGCTGCAGGAGATTTCTGCTTTCACGTGACTTTGCCCCTCTCTGAGAGAAGCCTCACTTTATTCCTTGCACAGATCCATGTTTCATTGTTGCTCTGAATAAAACAGTCTGTTAAGACACACCTTGTATAGTTAATCTTTAATTCTGCAGAAGTGAGAACAAAGCCATTGTCCTCACTAACCACCCTGAAATACATTTGCAAAAGGATACTAAAGGCTTTCTTCATTCACTGGTCGCTCATTTGCACACAACTTGTGTTGCAGGGGGCAGTTTCTGCCTTTCCAAAATGAAACCTTCTTTGGAATATTTTGTAATGCAAATTGTTGAAAAAATAATGTGGGTTCTGAAAATTGGTTCTTAAGTGCAGAATGTTGCTGTATATATATACACACATGAAAATGTGAATGTATTCGTATAGAGAATGCCTACCCCATGTCTCAGTCCACAGCACTTAGGTGATCAGAGTCCCTTATTTTCCTCTCTGAAACATTTCCAGTAGTTTCCCTTTAGCCTTCTTCAGACTTATTGAAAATACCTGCTGAAGTAAATAATGCTCATGGCCTGATTTCCGACTCTGTAAGTCTCCTTTGAATCTCTCTGTAGGCTTTTTCTTCTCCTCTATTAAGTATGTAACACTGAGCTCTGATCAAGCATTGTTTGGGGCCGCAGGCACTGAGAGACTCCCAGGGACTTTGGACTTTGAATGAGGAGCCCTGTCTTACAAGACTCTCTAGTCCATAATGCCAGACTCAGCCAAACTTTTACACTGTTTATCAAGACTTTTCTGTCAAGGATACCTTGTTTGGTTGAGAGCCTCTAAGGTTTTCTGACTTATTCCATTTATATACAATCTGCCTGACTTTCCAGCCTAAAATTACCTGACTTGACTGAACTTGATCTACGCAAACATGCCTTCTTACAGTGAACTTACATGGGCGCTTCCAGCTAACGTGAGATGTTCTGCCGTTGGCATTGGCTGGTTTTAAGCAGGGTCCATTCCCTTACCCACTTGTCTGTTCAGGTGCTGAACAGCTGCGCTCCCGGCCAGAGGTGGGTGTTGCGTGAGCAGTGGGTCAGACAGAGGCAGAACTTCTCCCTTCGAATAGCAGTGGTGGTTTGCTGTCTTCTGGAATGAGGGGCAGAGTGTGGTTCTGTACAACAGTGTAATTTTTTTTTTGCAGTTATCCTGTTCACATTGTTCTCTGCCTGCACTTACCTTATGTCTTCTGCTCAGCTTGCACAGCACCTACTGTAGTGGAACCCAAGTTCTGTTTTACCATCTGCCTCTAAGTGTAACTGAAGGAAAGGTAACAGCAATTCATACCTGTAAGTGTGTGACTAAATGTGATCGCTACTGCCAGGTTATTTGAATGGAGATCAGTGGAGACATCGAGGATCAAAAGTTTATTGTTAAGTTTATGGCGGTAAAGAGCTCTAGCAGAGCTTTGGAAGGCACTGAGCAATTAATGTGTGCAGTCTTTGGAAAGTAGCTATGTGGTGGTGTAATGATCCATTCAGTTAACTGATTTGCCGAACAACACACAACAGCAGGAGCTGAAGTTCAGCGGCTTCAGGCTCTGAACTGCCACGGGTACTGCACGTCCAGATCACAGCCTGAAACAGGATGGTAATTGAAGGTGCCTTGGAGTCCGGTCTCGTTAAAGAGCCACTTGCGAGAGTTGTCAGAATCAATAGGTGACTGATGAGGCTGCCAAGGAGATCCTTTTAACGCGTGGAAATAACCGCATAGAGGAATGGATGAAATGTAAACTATTATTGTAGGGTTTTTGGAGTGGCACTAGACTTCTGAACTGTTTGTCTGTGGACTGAATGCGTTGGGAGTGTCCTCCGTGTCTTGCTGAGTGTGAATCAACTTCAGGGCATACTTTGATTTATGTTTCCTTGGGAAATGCGTTAATCTTCTTGCACTGTTTTATGGAAATCACACCTGCAAGCATATTGGATTTGATCCAACACTGCAAGCTGCCTATGTCCAGGTCTGTGCTTTTTTCAGGTATATCAGGCCCCAGGGATGTCTGTGAAGCCAGGCCAGGATACAGCTCTGCAATTTGCACGTGGGATTGAGGAGGAAGGCCCTAGTACTTTAAGGCAGTAAGAAGCGAGAGTGTTTGAGGCGCTGTGCTTGTACTTCTGGCACAGGCATGAAGTTAGCATTTTAATTGTTCAGTGACAGATTGTGCTATAAAAAGTTCACAGTAACTGCATAACAGCAAAGTTGGTACAGTTGATTTACTAATCTGAGTCTGAAACATGTTGCAGCTTTTCCTGGCCTGTTCCTTTCTCCCTTCAGTTGGGATCAGCCATTCTGGACTTGATGGGCATTGTGTGGAGGGGGCTGGGCAGCTCCAGTCTACCTGGGGAGATGGCAGAGCTTAGCACGAGACCAGAATTTATGCTTGCTGTGCATGTGTCTCTCTTCCCCCTCTGATTTTCTGCTTGGCTTTTCTTTTGATAATGCAGAATAATACATCCTAAATGACACTATAAAATGTCATTAAAATATATGCGGGTAGTTTCTATTCCTTTTCTGAAACTATAACATGTATTATAACTTTCTGTAAAAATCTGAAGAATGTTTGATAAAACTTGTGTTTTCTACATCTGTTTCCTATATTATTTAAGTGAACATAAAGATATCTTGCCAGAATTTTGTAGGACATCTATAATAAGTTGCCTGAAAAGTACAGGAATGTAAAATTCTGAATTTGAGGGTTTTTTATATAAATATTTTCTTTTTTTTCCTTTTTTTTTTTTTCTTCTCCCAAAGTTTGTTCTTGTGCTGAACCATTCCTCTGTTTACTGAATGTTTAGCAGTCAAGGTATAGTAATCTCTTTTTTGAAGACCAGTAGGAGAAACAATAATATGGTTACCGGTGTGAGACCTGTGCATACAAAAATCCTTGTGCCTATATGTATATACGTTCATGCGGGAGAATGGGATGGTAAGTTGAAAGGTTGTAATACAAGGAAAAGAAGCATAGTGAGTATATGTAACTAAGGGGAGACATTGAGTAAGTTGGTGTGTTTGTTTCAGAGGTCAGTATGAGGTAAGAGCCACTTGAAATGGCAACAGCAATGCAGGTTGTGAAATCTGTTCTATCGCTACTTATAGTTTATACTTTGAGGGGGTCTTTGTGGTGTGGTGTTCATATGTGTGGATTTATAGGAGTCTGAAACAAAAGGTATGCTTCACTTTGAAGTTAAAACTGTGTTTTTTAGCAGGGATTTGTTGGGTGAAGGGGAAGCAGAAGAGGCGACTGGAGTTGCTCTTGCCCATGATTAGAATGAGTCAACATGGTGTGCAGTCCCATGCTGTTTATTGCAGCCGTGCCACCTCCTTCCCTCTCCATTTGGGTACTTTCTATCTCTGCATCCTGATTCTTCTCTGCTGATATTCATGTGAATTGGTGGGCTTGGATCATCTTCTTCAGATGGTGGCATTTTGGGATGGATATTCAGATACACTGCTAGGGATCTAAGTGAGACTCTGGATGGTAAGGGGATCAGAGTCATTAGTAGAAGCCTTTGGTTGCTGGTCATTTATAGTCACATCAAGAATTTATTTTAGAAGGTTGCATCTAAATTTAGGGGCCTTGGCCAATCAGATATGCAGATCTTAGGAGATGTCTTCATGATTTGAGAGGGAGGTGGAGACATTAAAAGCTCTATCTTGAAGATAATTACACTTGGACAAAATAGTTTAAGATGCTTGTGTCCTATGATTAGTTCAGGTTAACCTTTGAGGTCCCATTTTCCCAAGGTAAGTTGTTTAATAACTGGTAGAAAGGAGTGTCTGGTGGAAAGTTTTTGGCCTGGGATACTTTGCAGAGAATAAGAAATTACTAGATGAATTAATGTTTCATTACCAGGATTTTACTGATGAACTTACTTGCTTGTCTCTCCCTCCTTTCCACGTTGGCATCATAGAAGCCCAGCATTACACAGGCCGAAGCTTTAACCAGTGTTCAGCCCCCTCTCTGGTGGCAGCAGAGTTGCTTTTTCATTAGGTTATTAACGGTGTTCCATTACTGATAAGGTGCTCATTTAAAACAGGACTTTTATACGGGGCCATTCTTAAATGCATGGTCAGAAACCCTCAGCTATTTTCCTTGGATCTTGCTAGGTCTGATAAACACATTTCAAAAGCAGCCATGAAATGTTTTTCTTCACTCTTCATCGTGTAGCTCATAAGTCAAGACTGTCCAAAAGTGGGAAGAACTGTTTATTTGTCTGGTCCACAGGCAGAACAAAACCACTTCCTCAGTTTTCTAATAAGTATCTTATCTTAAGAGTGCACATATTTCTATTTCAGTGCTGTCTCACTGCTATTATGCAGGCCATGTAGCAAGGGTTTGATAAAAAGGGAGCTGACTTGAGAAAATGCATGCTTGTGCAGTGTTCCCGTTCTGCTATGCTCTGTAATATGTACCTGTGTTCTGTAAAAAGCGGCAAGTTAAAAGTGATACAACAGGTTATGTTAAATGAAAGAGATCTCTTTGGAGTTGACCAGGAAAAAGCTCACAAACATTTTAATTATGAAGCTGGATTTTCTCTTTATATTCCTACTTCAAATAATTTTCTTCCAAGTGCCAGTGACTATACTAGATGACAAGGTTAGCTGACTATCTTAAGATCTGATGCATAATTTTTTAGGTGGGTAAGTTAGAAGTTGTATCTCTTCTTTTCTGTCACTGAACAGTTGTCATGTCTTGCTTGGAGTAAATGCCATTTGTGAAATCATGTCTTCTGTAACCGAAAGGAGTTACATGTATACACTTTGTTCATGGATAATCAGTGATAGTGAAATGATAAAAACACAACATGTTCTTTTTCTTCTTCTTTTGGTCCTTCTCTACTGTTGTCTGTTAGTAATATAGTTGGTTGTGGATTCGTGGCTTGCAAGCTGGTGGAATTTCCACTTCTTGCCCAATAAAGATCTGTACGTTTATATACATATATAGGTATTTTATATGTATATGCATGCTTTGAATTGTTCATCTTACTGTTTCAGGCTCTGCTGGAATGTAAGTGCAGTTGTACTGACTGAATGTTTTTTTTCTTTCAGTGGATCTGATGGAAATAAAAGAAATTCGCCCAGGAAAGAATTCAAAGGACTTTGAGCGTTGCAAAGCAAAGCAAAGAGAAGAACACTGCTTTACTATTTTTTATGGTACCCAGTTTGTCCTCAACACCTTAAGCTTAGCAGGTACTTTTTTCTTCTTTGTTTCTTCTTTAAACCTACGGATTGAACAAATCAAACACACTGATGGAACAGTAATGCATAGAATACTGCGGTTTTGACTTCTGCAGTTCAGAAGTACACCAGATGTTTAAAATCCGGAGATAGACCTTTTACTCAGCCCTTCATGTCTGTGAACTGCTGCATTTGTAATGTTTTGCTTTCAAATAGTCTATTGTGTGAGCGTGGCTTCCGATTTGCTCAATCATTTCTAGCAAGGTTTTTGCTGGTTAAATATTTGTCGTAAGGTTTTCAACACTGAATAGTAGAGGTGATGTTGTCCTCTTTAAAGTCAGCAAAGGATTTGCTGTTGTCTTCAGTGTGGCCAAAATATTGCCCTGGCTTTTTTTAGTTTGGCCAAAATGATTCTGGAAACAATAGCCATAAGGAGTTAGAATACAGCTGTGTCACAGAAACTTTCCTATCACCTATAAGTAATTGCAGATTAATTTGGAAAAATGAAGCTCTAGTTTGGTTTATATGTGTGCATGTCACCTGATGATACTAAACCTCTTCTAAAGAAGTACTTGGGGACCACAAATAAAATTGCAAGGTTATAAATTGGAAATGAAGAGATCTGTGTGAAACAGGGAAATTGTATCCTGTACCTGTGGAAAGGTTTGGGGCACTTCTTATTTCAGGTGAGATTATCCAGGGTTGCAAACCCAAAGATATTGAAATGAAAAGGGATATAAATTCTTATAGTGCAGGCTGAATGCAGTTTCTAACTAGTGGAGTTTACAAAGAGATTTCTCTTCTAAAAAGTTTGTGGTGGATCCTTGGTTTAGAATTATAGACGATTTTTTTGGAGTGGTAGTTCTCTCTGTCCTGTGCAGGAACACACTTATCCATTTAAATCATTAAATTCATTGCAAAATCATAATGGGAGAAAAGAGGAGTGCTTTGTAAGCATTTTAACACTAACAGTAGGTTTTTAAAAAATTGAATTAGTTTCTTATATATTGCAGTACTAGAAGACTGTTTTTTTGCAGTCTGATGCACTGGAAATGGAAGACTGCTTGTGACTAATCCATTGTTATAGGCTTTTAACTTTAAGTAAGTTTTACCATTGTTGGCTTCTGAAGTCTGTGAAAATTTTGAGTAAGCAGCTGTGCTTAAGTGCTGCTGTGCCAGGTCCTTCAGCTTGATTTCCTCTAGCAACCCCCCCCGTCCCTCCTCCATGGCAGTTCTCAAAACCAGGCCTCTGCCAATACTTTGAAAAGACTCGGTACCATGAGGTATGTTGCTGTAACGCTGAACTGCAGAACAACTTGATACAACTTTCAACTAAGGGGGAAATCCTTTTCCTTCTTAAAGTGCTTTGTCGTGGTTTCTTAAAACAATATAAAATAATTGTTACTTAAAGGGAATTGTAGCTGTCATAAAGGGCAGAATTGTCTTGGGAGAAGAATTGGTTTGGCAGTGGTAGTGGGTGTTCTTTCTGAAATGGTAACTAATTGAAAAACATTTCCATGGGGAGCTGAGCCTGGGCTCTAGCTTCATCCTTGGGGGATAAAGCATTGTTGAAAGTATGTTTAAATAAAATGTAATCTTCATCTTTTGAGAAACTGTTTTGCTTTGAAGGCAGTTAATAGAATTTGTACAGATTACAGCTCCTGTGTGAAAATAATTTTTCAGAACTGGTTTAATTGAAGAACGCCTTCATGAAATTTCAGAACCAGCATGCTAAAGCAAATGGACTTTGCCCAGCTGAAAGGTGTAACGATAGCATCTCATCCAAGGCCCAAAAAATTGGTGTCAGCTTAACTGGTATTCTGTTGGGAAAGCTATACCCAGCATGCAGTTCATCATCTTGCTTCTGTTGGATCGAAGCATTACCAAATGCAATCATGTTAAATGATGTGGAGGACTTCTGGTTTGGGAAATTGAAAGGCAAATGACATTTAAAACAAAACAAGACAGTGATAAACCAATTCGTAAGGTTGGGAGGAAGATGTACCTGTCTTGTAGTGTTAAGCTGCATAAGGAATTTTAGACCTTTTTTTAACTTGTATTAAAATGTGTTCTACATAAGCTACACCAATTTTGTATGTTGCTCCCTTCCTGTCCCTCTTGCCTAAGGCTAGTCTGGAATAGTCTATGTTCAGGGGCATGGTTAGGACAGACAGGAGGTGGTTATGTCCATCAAAAGCCAGTACTTTACAGTTTTCTTGTAGGTTGCATGGAATATAATGAACTAGCTTTGTGCTATAACACAGTGATTTGTCTGTGCACTTCAAATGGCTCTAGATCTAGGTCCCTGGGCTTTTGCCACTTTGGAGATAGAAGATAAGAAAATGAATCTTGATTGTATTACTACAAGACCTCAGCAGTAGTTTCATATTCTTTCTGCTGAGATATTGAAATTTGCCTACCCTGATAAGCAGACTTCTAAAAGGAGGTATTTTTTGACAGAGCTTCCAGAATTAACCCTCCCACCCCCAAATGTATGCTGTTTTTTATTAGTTGCAACATGAAGCTATGCAATGAGATTTATCAATGAGAAAGGTGAATCAGCAGCTTTGTATACTAGGATTTCTCTAAACAGCACAAGTTATGTCTTGGTTTTGTATTGATTTTGTTTTGATGTTTCTCATAGCATGTTATTGTTTTCAGCTGACTCTAAAGATGATGCTGATAAATGGTTGTGTGGCTTGAATATCTTGTATCAAGAGGTCATGAGTGCTCCCACACCTGCAATCACGGAGAGGTATGTGGACATATTTTCACTTTGTGAGGCAGGACGTTTCTTTGGACTTGAAAGTGGAAGAACTGAAAGGAATTTTTAAGGTGCAGCAAGCGGTGCCTGCCTTGAGAACAATTACTTTCTAGTTAGTGTATGATACAGAAAGCTCATACAGAAATTTTCCATGTCTGTTTTGCGATACATGTGTTCTGGTATTGCACTCTGCTGCATCCACTGATGTGGACTTGCAGTTTACCTTGTTTTGTATACCAAAACCAAACCAAAACCAAAATCTCTTAATGACATCACAAGAACATCTGGTATAAGTGTATGTTGATGTCTTGGAAAATCAAAATGCCTTAAGCAATCACAATAGGCTTGCTCTAGCAGATGTCCATGTGTCCTGTGTCCCAGTGATTCTGAGGTGAGCTTTTGCGGTTTCTGCTTTTTATTAGACCCATTGCATTCTATGGCACTGTGATCAGCTGACTCAGAACCAGGCTGAAAATGAACATTTTTAAGGATTATTTTTTAGCAGCGAGCCTTATGATGGTGAAACTGCTCCCTTAATGCTTCTGATGATGATACATGTGAAACTACTCATGCTCAGAATGGCAGTTTTGTTGACAAGCTTTTAACGCTGTCTCTGTACCTGATTGCTTTTCATCACTGCTGACATTTTTTTTGGAAGTCACCGCTGTTACCTGTTGTGAGGATATATACCCTGTCCTTGCTTGCTATGTGACCAAATTGCGGCTTTGACATTGATGTTGTCTTTACCTACCAGCTGTTCCAGTTGGGGAGAAGCTATTCTTATCTGTTCTTATCTATTGTATGGTATTGCAGCGAGCTGCTATACAAAGTGCTACTGGGTTCCAGGCTATGTTTGTGCAACACAGTGATTCCCGTAGAGACTGACAATAAGCTTAATAATGACATGCTGTGTTCATCCTTTAGATCAAAGTCGTGTGTGTGTGTATATTTACTATTAATGCTTCTAATAATATTTTGCTGTGCACCTAAAACTGACATGCACTTTAATGAGGATTTCCTTTAAAATTCTCTAAACCCCTCTACCTCCCTCCTAATTTTTAATTTTTATGCATCTATTAGATCTTTGAGCCAGCAGCCTCAGCTGGCATAAATCATTGACTTGATGGAGTTACTCCAGTTTAGATTAGCTGAAGTTTTGGCTTGCTTTATCTGCTTATATTTTTACAGCTTCTGGTTACTCATTCTTTTCTGTCCTGCCTGCCCTTCCCCTTCCTGTGTTGTTTATGTGGCTTTAAAATGCAGTATTAAGCAGCAGAAAAGTATATATTTACAAATATGGTTATAAAACAGGCTGAATCCTTTGATGCTGCACTTGAAATGTATTTGGTTTATTAAAAGAGATGTATCTTTGTTAACTTACGACTTCTAAATATTTCTATTGAATTTCATCTATGGATTTTGGTATTTCATTGGCTCTGTTTTCTTTATAGTTCTTGGATTAAACCTTTTTTTTTTATTCTTTTTTCTCTCTTTCCACAAGCTGGCTGAGAAAGCAGATCTATTCTGTTGATCAAACTAGAAGAAATAGGTAAGAAACTCTCTCTTTGTTCAGTTTGTTTTTAGTGAATTTTTGTTGCAGATTCAAACGTGGAGTGAAAAGAAATAAATAATTCTTCATCTGAGATGTGAAATATGAGACCTCTGAAAATGGCATTTGCTCTTGCTTTAACAACTTGAGTTTTGTCTCTTCCTAAACACATGTTCGTAGCACTCACTCATGTTCACGTATGTGGTATAATCAGGAAGCAAATGATGAAAAAGAAAAGGTTTTGCTTTTAGCCTAAAATTACCCTGCCAGAATGAGGAAAGGGAGTTGTCTTCTTCCAGTCTTGCTGTAGAGATTCAGCTCAGGTGTGCAGGTATGTTAGGTTGCTTGCTTTATAGATGTTTTTGCCCTTTTTTAGCCAAGTTGGAACCAGCAGCTTGGACTGTATAGCCCACTGTGAGCTTTCCTGTGCAGCTATGCCAGTTCTTCCTTCATTGCTGAACCATGTTTGCATTGGAGTGACTACACTCTAATGTAGACAGACCAGAACCAGCTTTTGAAAGCTTCTTTGGGAATTCGTAACAATGAAGGTGCATAAGCAGAGTTCAGCGTGGGCTGCTGAAGATCCAGTGAATAGCCTTCCCTTGTTTCAGTCCTGATGGGACCTGAACGTGGCTAGTATGTGTGGTATCTAGTTTGAAACTAGTCACAGCAGCAGTGTCGGATATATCCAGAGATAGGGTTGTCCCAGCAATAACATGAATTCTTCCCTGAAGGAGTCAGAGCTACGAGGAGAACAGAACATTAAGAGGAAGAGGAGATAACAGAGATACTTAAGGCTATTAGGGGAGAGGAGGAGGAGAACTACTGGTATGACAGGGTAGTAGTGTGTGAAAGACTTACTTTAACAGTGGGAAACAAAAGATATTCTTGAGGATAGATATAGAAGGAAACCAAGTGAACGGTTTGGAATAAGGGCAAAATATTTTTTTAAATTTTTTAAATTTTTTAATTTTTTTTGGCAATGGGCCTGGCTACATAGGCTTGTCTCTGTGCCAGATATTTGAATAGATGAAAGCCAAAGAATGACCTTTGACCTGGTGCTTCTTATGTGAAAGAAGTCCCATGGGTTGTAGCTCCCAGTGTGCTGTGTAGCTTTGTATGTTTGAGTTTCAGTAGTTCATTTGAGGTCCATGTGTGATGTGGGTTTGTAGTTTTGCACAGCAAAGGAGACTTTTTTTTTTTTTAAATGAATTCAGCTGCATACCTCTCAGAGTTGCCAGAAATCATGCGACACTGAGAAGAATGTTAACCCCTCCTCCCCTATGTCTATTACTTTACCATGATTTTGCTCTTTGTCTGGAACATGCGTTTTATTCTAAGGTGTGATTCAATGTAGAAAAGTACATGCATTTCCTCTCATTTAGGCCTTTTCCTAAAAGCAAAATAAAGTGTGATGTTTCATTGTGTGAATGAGACTGTGTTATTGCAGGAAATAACGCCATTCGGCAGCCAGCCTGTGGCATTGTGCAGCTGGCTTCAGGGTGAGCTGAGACACCATTTCAAAACGGTGTTTCCTAAGTTGGGCAGAGGGGTGAAGGGGAAAGTACCATCCTTTACTGGATATTGGCTTATACCTCCTGATGTATTTTGAAAAACTAGCCCTGCAATGGGGATATGTTGGCAGGGATCATGAAGCAAAAGCAAATGTTAGGATAGAGAAGCTGTCGCTGATACTTTATGTCTGCTGAAGAGGTTTCATTTGTTGCTTTAGGGTTGTTTCATCAGTACAAGGCAGTCTGGTTAGGATCAGGGGGACTTGCACTGTGGAGAGAGAAGGGTTTTGTTCTCTTGATAGATGATTCATGCTTTTAGAAAAATTCAGGAAGGGAGTTTGAACGGAGTTTCATTGTGTTTAGTGTCGCAGTTTCTAGGGAGGATGATTGTAAAGCTTAGGCTTCCAGGCAAGTCCTGTTAAACAGGTTGAGTTTTTTCCAGTGGTAATGAAGTCCCAGCTCTTTGTTTTGGCTTGCACTTGTCTGGCCAGAGGAAACTGCTTGGTGGTGCTTGGTGTTTAGGGTACTTGTTCTTGCTCCTAAAAGTAGTGGTTTTTTTCCAGAGGTCTGGCGACAAGGCGGAAAGCCAGGAATTTCCTGAGTTCTAATCTGGCTTTGGCATGGACTTTGGCTAAGTTCCTTCTTGCTTTGCCTCCTTCCCTCTCTACACAGTGGAGATGAGAATATCTCACAGGGTAGCTGCTTGTATGGACACTGTAGAATAGATGTGTTACTTGCATCTAGGTGCTAGTTGGTTTTATTGCTCTGAAGTGACTCTGTTCTGATCCTGTGTTTGCAGAGAGTTATCTTATGAATTGCACTGTAGATCACGACAGAGTACCTTAGCCTTGTTTTCTCCGGTGCTGTTGGTATTGCGTTAATGTTCTGTGAGCATTGGCAGTAGGACCATGGGTGTTGTGCCTGCATTCTCTTGACTCTTCCCCGCTTCCTCTTGCTGCCATGGATTCCCCTCATCTTCCACTGTAGGACTTGTCCCTGTGCCCTTCACATGTCCCACTGTAATACTGTGTCTTTCTTGTTGAGACCTCACATCAGTGCGTACCCAGAATACCCAGAGTTTGAGGGTCTGTCCTAGAACACGCGACCTAATTTCCATTCTTTGCTATCCAAGGACAAGTTGAATAGCAGATGGCTGAAAAGGGGCTACAGGAGATGGCTGAGTTGGTGTACCAGCTTGGTGCTGCTGAATGGATGAAGTCTCACTCTTCCCTTTTCCTCTACCATCTCTACATGCTACTAATCAGGCACTCCAGCCCCTTTTCTTATTCTGGCTATGATGTTGATCTGAGCATGAGGTGAGCTGGGTGACATCATGAAGCCAGTGGAAAGCTTGTTCTATCTCTCTCTTGGCCGCATAGTTTTCTGCTTGCTTAGCAAGTTGAATCAGGTTAATAGAAGGTTTGATGAGCATCACAGCTGGCCTGTGGAAGCAGTGGGACCATAGCCACAGGAGAATAGAGTGGGGCACAAGGAAAGGAGTTGGGGTTGCTCCTTGTAATAGCAGTGAGCTGTTAGATTGGCTCACCTGTACCTATGGCACACTTAAAGCATTTGGACACCCAGCTCCTTTAGAAATCACCCCTCTCTCTGTTCATACAGGAGTTATAGTAGCATTCCCCTACCTCCTATTTCCATTTTGATGATAAGTATAGTAAATATTGTGAGCTGGTCTGAGCTTGCACTGAAGGATGCTATGGCAGTGGCACCTAGGACACTGAAATAAAGTCTGAGCTTGATGAGAAAACTGGAAGATGAGAAGGAAATTGAGGTTTTTGAAATAAGCTGTTCACAGGTTTGTTTTCTAATACAAAGTCTTCCTTCAACAAAAAGAAGTTTGATATATACATCATACATGGTTTGATGTATGGCTAGAAAGTATGTGGCCACGAAGTGTTGAAGCGATCAATAAATTTAGTTTTGTATACAAGTATTGCTTAAATACTTGGTATATGTAAGCAGTGCATTGCTTAAAATCTGAAATAAGTATGTCTTATTTGAAAGGTCTTGCTGTTATCTAGAAGACTTTGTTTTTTGACTTGTTGCTGGTATGTCACTGGACATTCTGAAACTCTGTAAAAGGGATCAGCAGGTCTATGTAAATGGACCTGGAAGGTAATCCTCTCTGGGAAGACTTGGTTGTGAGAGGAGGATGAGGTCATGGTCAGATGCTGCAGAAGGGGAGAGTCTTGCTGCTGCAAATCAGTTTTACCATCCAAGTGAATAACAACTGGAAAAAAGGGTTTATAATGGTAGTGAAAACCAGAGCATTTTAGTTTCTGTTTCTGTTCCTGTTCATCCATTTGATTTATCCTTTGTATAATGTTTTCTGTGTCTAAATTCTAGTTTCACTGAGACTGGAACAATGGAGGAAAGGCTGCAGTTCATCTGACCACGTGTAAATATCTACATTTGAGCTGATCATCTAGATCTTATTAATTGTTGATGGAGAGAAACGTGTGTCTCTGCAGCATGGTTCTTTTCATCCTGATATGGATGCCCAAATTAATTGAAATGCTGATTTCTCCCCACTAACTAGAACACATGTCTAGCTTACTCATATGTAGGTGTTATGTTTATAGGTGTTTACAGTTATGTGAGATGAGCCCTACCCAAAATGTTTCAATAGTCAGATTTTTGTGTTGATAGAAAATATCTTAGTAGCTGACTAGATACAACAGAACTGTGGAGTTTGTGCTATATTTTTTTTTCTTTTTTTTTTTCCCCAGTATCAGTCTTAGAGAGCTGAAAACTGTTCTTCCCCAAGTAAACTTCAAAATGAGCAGCATGAAGTTCTTGAAAGATAAATTTGCGGTAATTACCTGATAACTTATTATCTGTTTGGTATTATCTGATAGGTGTTGTTATTTCTGTTCAGGATACTGTCTATATTTTTGCTTCTTACCATGTACAGTTACATAAATTAGTTAATTTCTCAGCATGGCTTTGCCTATATCTAAGGCTATAAGAAAATATAGACATAAATATTCCTTCTTTTCATTGTGCAGTTGACCAAAGCCAACATTGGCTTTTGAGCTCCGGTGCTGATATTGTGCAAGTGCGTAGGAAACTGTTTCGTGTTTAAGATAAAATTCATAGATAAGAAAAAGATTTATTTTTTTTTCAATATGATCAAATAATAACCTCTTCACTCCAACTAGTGCTAATATTAATAATTTTGGAAGGTCGTTTCCATTCCTACAGGAATTTTAAATATCCCCACCTTTTCCTGCTTTCCACCTCTCCACCCTTAAAGCATACATTCATTCTTCTGTTGCTTCAGCTAACAATGACTAAATGAGGCACTACTTCACTGTCAGTAACATAGCGGAAATGGAGTCCGGGTACAAAATGCAAGGCCGAAGATGTGGGCTAGGACCACTGTGTCACGAACCAAGAATCTGTTTACATGTTTGTATTCTTAAAAAAAAGAAATAAATTAAAAAAAAACCCAAATGGTTAAAACAAATGAAGTTGGAGTAGAACAGAATGTGAGAGGGTGGCAGCTAGAGTAACAGTAACTTGATTGCTGTGCAAATGCTGTTCAGGGAATTCTAAATTCACTGCATGCTACTTTCTATTGTAGGAAATAGGTGCTCACAAGGAAGAGCTTAGTTTTGAACAATTTCATTTGTTCTACAAGAAAATCATGTTTGAACAACAGAAATCGGTAAGCTTTTTGTAAGTAGTCTTCATACTGTTAAACTGCTTGATCAGAATAAAGAGTGAACGCTGGTTATTTTTTTGTTTCTGTTTGTTACTAATTTTTTTTCCCCCATTCTTGTAACAGAAAAAGGGTATAGTACTGTACTTGATGTGTAGATAATAGTGACCATCAGCAACTGGCTTAAGAAGATACGTCATTGATGTTGCTTCTTGTGTGTTGGTAGTAGAGATATGCACAGATATAACGGGGTTTCTAGGAAGAACTTTTCTTGTGTGTTTGTTCAGGATGTAGAATGTCTTTTCATTAGGCTTTGCTGATGTGTTTACTGATAGGATCAAGGTTTTTCCATACTTGTATTAATCTTTTATCGCTAAGAACATTCTGTAAATCACGAGGATGTATCCTGAGCATCAGATAACAGCTATTGTTCTCATTGTCTCTCATGCTTGGAGATTACCAGTGGCGAGTCCATTAGAAGATGGGCATCGGACAGTCCTTGGGAGGCATGAATGCAGTGGAATTACATTTTAACTAATTTATATGGGCAACTGCCTGACTACTGTTTCCATGTACTCATTGCATAGATTAATGAAGTTGGTGAAAACTACAGACATTTAGTGACTCTGAAAGTTAGGAGCCTGTTAAAACGATGTGAAAACACATAATTTAAGATTACTTGCATAGAAGTCTTTGTTGACAACATGTGCTTATTGTTGATTCAACTTGCAGTTGCTAAAATAGAAGCTTCAACAGTGAAAGTCAGTGCTGTTTCTTTTGGCAATAGAGCTTTCTTGTGCTGTTTAAAAGTGATGTTGAAATTACTGTGAAGTAATAAAGAATCTCCATTTACTGACAGGGTTTTAGTTTTGGCCATGAATGTCTAGTTAATTAGCTCGAGCAGAAAGTTGAAGAGTAAAACACAGAATAAAGAGGCTATCTGACTTCCTTAAACTCTTGTTATCGCCCCTTGTGGATCATTTCAAAGAAACTCCTCAGTTTGCACAACAACTGCTTTGGGTCAGTTGATAAGTTTCCTGCGATCTGTAACTACGCTACTCCAAGCTGGAAGCAATTTAGGTTTTATAGTCACTTGAATAAATGTGTTGGATGATACGTAATTCCAGTTTTTCTGGGATACCAAACAATAACAGCTCCCCAGAAACTTGACTGATTGTGTATAAGGTGCCTTATCAATAGCAAGTTTTTTGCCTGAGAATTGTGTGTGTGTTCATACTGAAAGGCCTGAAGTGCAGTTGCCAGCCTTGGTAGTACATTTTTTTCTTATACGTTTAATTCAAAACGTGTCTTGCCAACTTGTATGCAGCTTCTCTAGAGCAAAAATGCCTATATTTCCCCTTCCCAAACCAATGGACAGTATTAGATGGAATGAGATAGAAAATTGCATGTTCTTTTCTTATTTATCTTTTCCCCCTTTTTTGTTTGTGTTTTTTTAAGATTCTTGATGAATTCAAAAAGGATTCCTCTGTGTTCATTCTTGGGTGAGACTCTTTGTATTATTTTTCCGCATTTCCATATGGTTGTAGTGCTGCAGGATTGTTTTTGAATTGCATCACTGTTTTTTTTGTTCTGATGCTTTAGTAGGTGAAAAAAAACGATTCATATTTTTGCATTCAGAAAGATGAATGACTACCAAAATGGTATGGATTAGAACAAGCAAATCTGCCTAATCGTAAATTTGCGATTTTACTAAGAGCTGAACAAAACTATTGAAGGACAACTTGATGGAGACATTTTAACTTGTGTCTGGAGAGTGGTGTGGTGCACAGGCTTTGCCTAGACTTGAGCAGAATGCTGATAGTAACAGTTTCTGCGTCTTTCACTTGGTGGACTTGGAAAATTTAGGATAGATGTCTACAGCAGGAAAAGGGAGGTCACAGGCATTGCTAAGATTTTGACTGTGAATAAAACCAGTTTATCTTGGTTTTGAGTAATACACTACCAGATTAAAGAAGTTACTCAAAAAGTTTGCTCTGAGTGTATTGCATATTTTCTTAGCCCTCGGTCATAACATACGAATTAAACTTTGTGAGAGTGCTTAAAAAGCACAGATTTATCAAGGATGGGTGGGTTATAAATACCTTATTGGTACCAGATGATGCGGTGTTTGTGTCCTACAAGAGAGAAGGCAGTTGTGCTGCTTTTTCTTGGTGCAGCTGCATCTTGCCTCCTTTTTTGTTCTATCGCAGTAGATCATCTGCGTAATACATATAAGGAGTTATTTGTGGAAGTGTGGCTCTATGATAATTTAAAAGAACAGTGTCTCTGTATGCCTCAACTAAGCTTAGCAACACCCCTGTCAAGTGAATGCTGCTCATTTGTTACAAAGCAATCAGCAGAGATTTGGTAGTTTTCCCAGTGAATCACTATCAAACATCACATCGGGAATCCAGGAGACTTTATTTAAAGGCTCAAAATACAGTAATTAGATAATACACTATTAAAAGCCTAATCTAAATTCCATTAAAGTTATAAAAAGTTTCTTGGTGGTGGCAGCACACTTATACTGTAAATCCAAGGTACGAATCCATGTCATTTTTCTGCTATAACATCTGATGACACTTGCTCTGTTAATTCTTTAAAGTCACTTTCCCTTTCTTTTTTTTTTTTTTTTAAGAAATACTGACCGTCCAGATGCTTCAGCAGTTCATCTCCATGACTTTCAGAGATTCCTGCTACATGAGCAGCAGGTGCGAAGGTTGCAGAAACTTTGAGTTCTTTTTCTTGAGGTTGTCTCACAGATTTCTGTGCTCGTTAAAAAGAAATGTGATATGTCATAGAATATGATCAATGTCAGCTGTGATAGTAGGCCTCTGAAAGATTTCTCCTTATTTGTTGCCATTGAAGTTCCCAAGAACTATTATTTTTCATCTGTATAAAGACTCTGAAGGTGCCCCAGAGGACGAGAGGGTGGAGGAAGTAAATAAGGTTTTAATAGGTCTCCATTTAGTCATTTCCATTTAGTCATTTAGATAAACAAGTTTAGAAATAAACACTGGATGTATGTCAAAGATGATAGCCTGGCCTAGTTACAGCTGTTACAGCTGGGTGCATCTGGGGTAATGCTTTCACCATGGCCCCATTTTAGCAGCTCTTACATAAAAAGCTGTGCTGACTGCCTGCATTTGAGTGAAAGCTAATTTTCTATTGAATGGAGCCAGTTCAATGTCCCATACCAGCAAGCAGATAAGGATGAAGGCAGGGATTGGAACTGTCTACATGGTCTTCTGTAATGTTATTTAGCACAGACACCACGGGGAAAAATTGTGTGATATTTCCTAGGTGCTGCTAAGCTCCAGGTTTGCAAATATGGTTGACAAGTGAGACCTACACTTCCTGTATAAGCTTGCTACTTTCTTTTTCTCTCTTTTTTTCACTGTGATAAAAGGGCGTTCAGATTGCACTTAGAAACAAGAGAGATTGTAGTTAAGGCATATCCTTCAAGGAGGCCAGCTTTTTTCTGTGTGCGTGCATGCATATGTGTACATATATAGTATCTTGTGGGCCTCCAATCTATATAAAGGTACTTAAATGGAGATCTTCTTTTTCGTCCTTAGACATCATAGAGGAAACTCTTAAGATATATGGGTACAATAAAATATATTGGCAGTAAACTAAGCCAGTTGAGAGAGAAGTATATCACATCTGTAGGTCTCTGTTCCTTACTTGATTTTTATATGGCATAACACCACTTCTGAAGTTTTTTTTTTCTACTTATTATTATTATGTGAAGGAGTCTTGGGCACAAGATCTCAGTAAGGTCCGAGAACGAATGACAAAATTTATTGATGACACTATGAGAGAAACTGCTGAACCCTTCCTCTTTGTTGATGAGGTAAGATAACGATACTTTCTAATAGTACCTCATGGACTACTTTTCTTTCACTGCTAGTTCTTAGTTTATTAATTGGATGGCAGATCCTCTAGGCTTCTCTTGCTGTATTGCTGCATTTCTTTTAGTCTTGTATGGTACAAACATTTAAATTCAGTCTCTCTCTTTGTATTGTAGTTCCTCACTTACCTTTTTGCAAAAGAAAACAGTATTTGGGATGAGAAATACGATTCAATAGATGTGCAGGACATGAATAATCCTTTGTCTCACTACTGGATTTCTTCCTCTCATAACACGTAAGTTACCAAAACTCCATTATCTGTCCCTGTTCAAACAGACCTGGCATGTGTTAGGAGAAAGTAATACTTTATGCCAGAAATATACTACATGGATGTGTGAAACCTTCCTAAAGTGTGATGTAAATGTGGCAAGTAAGTTTGTGGGACTCCTTTTTCCCCTTCTTTTAAGATCTTAGAGGTTTTGAGGTATAACCGAGCTCAGCTGCCAGAAAATCTGAACCCTGAATCGTGTTACAAAAATAAAAAGGAGTCTTGAGTTGAAACTGTTCCAGCCTTTCTGCTTTCAGAAATCAAAGTTATTGAAGGAACTTCCATTTTTCCAAGCACCAACAGCCTCATTGGGCTAGTGTCAGCATTAATTGTGCCTGAACATAAGAATGCCATAAGGACCTCACTTGTCCTGTGGGAAAACCGTATACTGTTAGTGTGACCCGAAGGGCGGTGGATTTGTTGCCTTGGGAAAGGAGGCAGTGATGTGCACTATTGCTAGATACTCTGACAGTTTACAGTGTCACAAAGTGGAAAAGATTTGGTCCTGAGCAGGAAAGGAATATGGAGACCTTCAGTTAGCACATCTGGTGATCAGGACTTGCCTATTCTTGTTTTTTGCCTGGATGACAAGGATTAGAGCAGATAGAGGTGCTTGAGACAGAGGAGGAGTGCAGTTTGCTATCAATACTCTTTATTATTTTGAGTTTGTTTTACAGCCAGAACTTTGAAGGCCCAGGGATTGTATTTTTGTTGTTACTGTTCTTAGAATTTTATGCTTAATAACTTAGCTGCTGATTTCTGTAGTTTGTATCTAAGGTATACAGCCCTTTTCCTTGACAATCTGTGGTATGCAAGCTCTTTAGCCCAAGTACAAACATACGTGGTGATGAGTCTGAACTGTCTTCAAATGAAGGCAATTTGCTCATCTAGCCTTGTAATGAAAAGAAAGAAGGTGTAAGGAGAGGGAGGAGAGATGAACAATAAAATATTGCAGGGAATGAAATAAAGTGCATGTGGGTATAGCTTACTGGGTATAGCTTACAGGTATATTTTGAAGTGTAGGGTGTATCACTCTAAATACCCTTCACATCCCTCCAATATGATTATGCCTCAGCATGATGAGGTTTAAGTATGTTTCAAAGCTCATGATTTGCTCTCCAGAAACATATCAGTTAGAGTTCGTTGATGTTTAGATTGAGCCTTTAATCTCCTATAATTTGGTCCATTCAAAAATCTGATAGCATCATGTTCAGCAGAGTCCAGTTCTTCCATTGCAAGTTAAAAATAATAAAATAACATCAACGTTTTCCATGACAGGAGAAAAAATGTCGCCCAGTGAGTGAGTGGGAAATGGTTGAAATTGACTGCCTGTCTCACAATTTCCTTTTACTCCTTAGATATCTGACAGGAGACCAGCTTCGAAGTGAATCCTCCACAGAAGCTTACATCAGGTGCCTTAGAATGGGATGTCGATGTATTGAGTGTGAGTAAAGAGTTTGTGGAGTGGTTTGTAACATGCTTTCCATATAAGTAGAGTTTCCCCTGTTTAGCAAGAAAGAAAAAAGAACCGAAATCAAGAACTAGTTTGTTTGCTGAAATTGAAGTTAGTCATAAAAAAACACTGATTCCCTAAATTGTTTCTCTTATGCCTCACTGTTGCCCTGTTCACGTGCTCTGATTCTTGTTCCCCTGGAATGTTAAGAAGGTCTTTGTAAATCTTGTCTCACTGTATACCAAAAAGTCAATCTTGCCTCTACTACATGAAAGCATAGGATTTAAACTGGAATTACTTCTGTAGCATAGATAGGTAGATTATTTGCCTTCATTGTAATACGAAAAGCCTAAGGTAATTTGGTGCCATTTGTCATCCAGTCTAACTGACTTGTAAATCAGTTGATATCTTTGTGCATTTGTTCTCCACTAACTGTGTATGTGTCTTCATTGCTGTGCTTGTGTACCTTATTGAAAATTTTGACTTTAATTTCATGTTATTTCACCAGTTACTTCATAAAACTACTTGCTACTGCCTGTTCAATTTGACTAATGCAAAATGTATCTCAAATTAGAGTTTCAGGGTTAAAATCAACAAAATAGATAAGCTGTCAACTTGCCACTTGTTGGAGTGTATTTATCGCTGGAAAATGGTTGTAAACTGAATAGACTGACAGTATAGCTGCCTGAATTCCTTATTTCCAGATTCCCACATGATAATGCTTTGGGAAAATTTTACATTGTATTTTATTTGTATTGCTCTTAGATAACTTTGAGAGATATAAATTAATCTAATATAATATTTTATTAGAACATTAATGTCTATGACTCAATATGTGGAACACGGAAGATTCGGATGTATTCTTTATACTAGAGTTATTGAAGTAACTTCTTGGTCTATTCCTTTTTTCCACTGCTTCTCTTTCCTAGTGGATTGCTGGGATGGTCCTGATGGAAGACCCATCATTTATCATGGATGGACACGGACAACAAAGATCAAATTTGATGATGTAGTACAGGCAATCAAAGACCATGCCTTTGTTGCATCTGAGTAAGCTTTGATTTGTTTTCCTTAAGACTGTTTTCATATGCTTAGACCTTCCTGAACTTCTTCTCTCTGTAATCTAGACATAATAGTGACACTCTAGTAGTTTTAGTGACATTCTAGTAGTCTTAATAATTGCCGACTTCATTCAGTTTCAGATTCAGTTTTGAGGAAAAGTCCCATTACATAACAATGTGCTGCTAGGGAAGACAGTGAGTACCCTAAAGTGTTTCCCGTCTCCTTGTTGGGGTCTTATTTTATTAAATTGAAGTGTGAAACTTCAAATGCTGAGTAGTATGTCTTAATTTTAAAAACCAAGTAATAAAATACTACAAATAACAAGGAACATACCTGTCAGGTGATGTTCATGTTGTAGGGGAGGTTTTAGCTGAGAAGATGTAGAATTCATAGCATGCCTCGTGAATGGATAACATGTGTTTAAATCTGCGTCTCTGCTCTACCCTTCTATAACGTGTGCTGAGATGTCCTTAACATGAAAAACATTGCCAAAAAATTAGGAAAGAGATAGGGCTGTCAATGTCCTATTTTTCCACTTTACCAGCTGGAAATAGAGGAGAAGCATTATTTTCTCCTGCGGGACAGCGTCTGCACAGGCATTCATGATGCATTATGGTTTCAGACCATCAGTACCGTGAATGCAGTGTGATGCTTTCCCTACTTGTCTTAAGGGATGGGCTACCCAAAAGGAATATTGAAGTATTTCCTGGATATGCAGGGACAAAATTAGAAAAGCCAAAGCTCATGCGGAGATGAAATTGCTGAGGAATGTGAAGGACAGCAAGAAAGACTTCTACAGGTACAATTGCAACAAAAGGAAGATTAGGAAAAATATGAGCCTGCTGCTGAATTGGACAGGAGACTTAGTGACAGGAGAAGGCTGAAGTACTCGGTGCTTTCTCTGCCTGTGTTTTCAATATTGGGGCCGAAGCACGTGATATCCAAGGGATAAACAAATGAAGTTTATCTAGCTTTGAGAAGAGATTTATAAGGGAGTCTGGTTGCTGACTTCTACTACCTAGTGGATGATTTATAGAGAACGTGGAGCCAGACTCTTCTCAGAGTGCATGTGAAGGAAAACGGACACAATTTTGAGGGGAGGAGAAACAAATTTTCATATAATGGTGCTTTAGCACTGAAAGCGTGCCCAAAGAACTTGGAAAGAATCTTTGTCCTTGCAGATATTCAAATCTTGGCTGGACAAAACTCTGAGCAACCTGATCTAACCTAGGAATTGGGCCTTCCCAAAGAAGGATGTTGGGCTAGATGGTCTCCAGAAATCCCTTCTGACCTTAACATTTCTCTGATTGCACATCTGTTATTATCTGTTTTGTGTCTATCTCTATTCCTTTTGTCTTCTTGTTTGCTTTAAATATGCTCTTTGATCTTTGGGGTGACGGAGGGTGCTGTTTCCCCTGCCTTGCCAGTTGTAGCAAAAAGGAATTTTCTACATCGCCTTTGTTTTCTCCATCAAAGATACCCAGTCATTCTGTCAATTGAAGAGCACTGTAGTGTGGAGCAGCAGCGACACATGGCCAAAGTGTTCAAGGAGGTGTTTGGGGATCAGCTTTTAATGAAGCCTGTTGAAGCCAGTGCAGATCAGCTACCATCACCAACCCAGCTGAAAGAAAAAATCATCATCAAGGTAGGCTTGCTTTGTCTGCTGGTAGATAAAATAGGAAAACAAGAGCAGAAGCCAGAAATACTACTTCTGGCTTCGCAGCTTAGCTGTTAGTTTCTGTTGAGAAACAAGAAACCGCATGCTTGAAGTGTGTACTAGTAGCATTTTGCACTATTGTATGGAGTACTGTAAAACTACATATTAAAGTGCTTGCTATTGGTTTTCTTTGCAGTAAGTGTTGCTAGTTCAAGTGCTAGATCGAGTGTCAGCTCTTTTCTAAAGGTCTTCCAGCTCCTGAAATGTCACTGCTAAATTTCAACAAGGGTTCACTGCTGCAAATGCTTGTCATAAACTTCTTATGCAATGTGGCCAGGTTAAAAATGATAGAAGTATATTCTTGAATAGAAAGTTAGATTAGTGTTATCATCCTTTTTTTTTTTTTTTTTTAAAGAATCCCTCTCCTTCAAGTGAAACCCAAAGGACTTGCAGGCTGCACACTTAAGTTGTCAGGATTGCTTGCAAACTGCAAAAATGGATGGGTGTTTACCGACTCGCGTGACTTACATATGCAATTTAGTGAGCCACTTGTGAAACACAGTGGTGCTGCTATTAGAAGGCAGTCACTGTTACAGTGTCTTACCTTCTGGGCAATACAGATGCTTTACGCAGTACTGATGTGCAACAACGTGAGGCAGATAACCGAAAGAAGACTTCTCAGATTGAAACTGCAGTAGAACTTTTAGAAAGGCAAAATTAGGTGGAGAATCTGAGGGCTGCTCATGATCTCTTTATAAAATAATAATTACTTTTGTCCATGCTTCAGTTTTCCAGCTCTTCTAACAGTAATGCATTCTATGTATTAAACTTATGAATGGAAGAAATAAAGGTAGATAGATATAAGCATACATCTCTTGAATGTAAGACTGGAAATTATCGCACTCTACTATAAGGTGCAAAAGTTCTGTGCTTAAGATTTTGGGTTTCTTTTCCCTCCAAACTTGTTACCTTGCAGAGCATAAAGGGAAGTTGCATAGGCATATGAATAATTACAGATCTGATTTAAAGGAAATTACAAACTACTATCAGTCTGCAGAAGAGAACATCCATATCACTCTGTCCTGTCTAAAAGGTCATTAAAGAGTCTTAATACATCAGCACCTGCAAGTGAGCTAGTTGTGTTATTTGGCTTCTGTTTGGAAAATGTTGTCAGTAAACAGAGGCAACTCCTACTTAGGAGCCTGTGGGATTTTTCAGATAAGCCTGTCAAATTGAAATCTACCTACAGTCGACTATGCAGAACTGAATGTAGTTGAGAACTACTAGATCCCGTCGTTAACTGCAGTTCAGTATTTGATGTTACCTGTAGCCCCTTGAGCCACTGTTTTTTGTGAGTACTCACAAGAAATTAGAACTTATCCCCTCTTTTCATAAAAGATTTCCCTTCTGCTCATTTTTCTTGTAGAAGAGTGAATTCCCTATTCATTTTAATGCCTTATCTCTTTGTTTTGGTTTGTTTTTTGTTCCTTGTGTCCTGCTCTCTGCAGAAGGATTTTTGTTTTATCCTTATTTCTTGGTATGTGTTCATGTTTTCTGTCCTCTAAAGGTGAGCTCTTATCAAACTAGTTATTTATTCATTGCTTGAATGGTACCTCTACTGAATTTTTAACCTTTATTATGAGATTTGAATTTTAAAGAAAGAAATTCCAGTCCTGTTGCATAAAGCCTTGTGGAACAGCTGTTGTTATGGTAATGACAGAAGGCGGCTGTGCAATGGAGGGAAATATTTCCAGTAATACTGAGTATGCTGAAATATTATGACCAGTTTTATATATGATGCTATGTGAGTGTATGAATGTGGCGTTTTGTTTTTTTAAGCACAAAAAACTGGGGCCAAAGGGAGACATTGATGTGAACTTGGAAGACAAGAAAGAAGAAAAAAAGCAACAAGGAGAACTTTACATGTGGGACACAATAGAACAGGTATTATTTATGTGACATTTGCTACAGTTTGTTACTAGGTTGTTTAATACTGGAAATTTACATGAATTTTCTCAATATTTGTGTAAGTAATACTGGCGGTTGGACAGACGTGAATGCGGGGAAGAGGGGGAAGAAGGTATTTTGTTTATTGTTACACCTTGTTTTGAAATTGTGGTTAGTGAGTTTCCCTCTGTATTGTTAATGGTTTTAATATCTCTCAACTTTTAGAAATGGACTCGGCACTACTGTGCTATTGCTGATGAAAAGCTTTCATTCAGCGATGATATAGAACAGAATGCTGATGAAGATTCATCAAAGGTGATGGATATGTTTTGTTGTTTAAGCATGTTCTTTTTATTCTCTCAGATTATTTCAGTGTCTGCAGATGCATATTTTTTATGCCGATATTGAAATTGTAGAGGATCCGTGTCAGATAACAAGTGTATCTGGAGATAAAAAAATTTAAAAAGGGTCTTTGCCAAGGTACTCCGGTTAACCGTATTTTTAAGAAAATAACTTTTTCCCTTGGCTAATTGAGGACTTGCAAAGAGGAGTACAAAGACAATGAGATATAATTTTGGTACTTAAATGCTAATGCTGATGTGTGCACTGACAATCAAAGTGTTTATATGCCTTTGGCTGAGTATTATTGCTATTCTCAAACGAGACAGTATGATGAAATAAGGTTTGTTACGCTAGTAATACAGCACACCTCTTACATAGTGCATGTTGTTCATTTTAGATTTGCAAAGCGTTTGCCACAGGTGAGCATGTATTACTTGGCTGTTGTACGTGGTAAAGCAGAAACATGAGGCTCAGTAAGGGTTGCAATAGCAGTGATGTTCAGCATGATTTCTTGTTCAGACTTTTTGGGTCTCCGTGTACACTCTTTCGTTGCTAACATGTATGTGCGTGGTTCAGAGATCTCTCTGCACATGCAGAACATTTTTCCTATTCACCTAGATGTTAATGTCAGTAAAATAATTAATGTGTAGGGAAGAACACAGATGAATCCTGGAAAAAGCTGATTAGAAACTCTGTGAATTAGCAGTAGAGTGTTTTGCCTTGAAAATATAAATCAATGTTTGCATTGCTGCATTCTTTCACTTTCTCTTGATTACATATTTGAATAAGGCTGAAGTTGATCACTACTCCAAAGAAATGGCTTGGCTGGGGAGGAGACTCAAGGATGACTATAAAGGCTTGTTTGTGGAAGGAGAGTTCAGTGTAGGAAGAGCTGAAATCCTGAAATAGTAGATTGTTATATCAATAACAAGTACTTTGTTTCAAAATCACAAAATTAGAAATGCACTATAAAAATTCTTATTTTCTGGTCTAGGAGGTGAAACGTACTGAACTGCATTTAAAAGAGAAATGGTTCCACGGGAAAATGAAAGAGGGGAGAACAACTGCTGAGAAACTGCTCCAGGAATATTGTGCTGAAATGGGTGGCAAGGATGGGACATTCCTAGTTAGGGAAAGTGGGGCTTTCCCTAATGATTGCACCTTGTCATTCTGGTATGGTGACTGTCATAAAAATTTTATCTGGGTTTTGTTTGTTTGTTTTATGACATTGCACAAAAATGCATGTATTTTTCAAGTAGACATTTATAGCTGAGAGGAAATAGGAATAAGAAGTTGCTATAATTACTAGAATGTTATTGATGGGATTGTGAAAGTCTACTTTCTAAATTAAACTTTGGTGTAGCATAGTGTATTTTGGCAGAGCAGGCTCTATTTGAAGTGTTATAGTTGTCAAGACAGGACCGACTGGTTTGAGCTCATCCCCTCCCTCCCGCCTTTCATAGTGCTGTGGCAGGATATAGGACTTGTTACTTCCTCAATGAGTGGGCCAAAACTTGATCTTTTAGTTTCGGGATAAATTACTGGTTTCCACACTGAAAAGGTGTGGAATGAGTTTACCTTTAATAGTAGAGATTGATCTTTTCAATGACAGGATCCTCTATAGGGAAAATAATAAAGAATTTTGAGGGGGTTGTTTGTTTTTCAGTAGTTTGAGTGGTTTTTTTCTTCTGGTTGGGGCATTATAAGGAATAGCATATCAGATGGATTTCTGACCAAGAGAGCTGTCAGAGCAAATATTTCAGGGAATAAGTATATGCCAGATTTTAAACCATTGTGGGCTGAAAATTACTATTACTTGTCAGGATTTTTGCTGCTTCTCTTACTTTGATTGTATTACGAGACGATACGGATTTCTTGCCTCTTTGCAAGCTCACCAAGTAGCTGATCAGGAATGGGTGAGGAAATGCTTCGAAAGGAAAAAACGTGTTATAAAACCTTTCTTTTCCTTATGCCCCTCTTCATTTCTTCAGGAGGTCAGGTAGAGTCCAGCACTGCCGGATCCGTTCTTCAAGTGATGGGGACACTGTGAAATACTACCTGACGGACAACGTCACTTTTGATAGCATTTATGATCTCATTCAACACTACAAGGAGGTCCACTTGCGATGTGCTGAATTTGAGCTGCGTCTGACTGATGCTGTGCCTAATCCCAGCCCTCATGAGACTAAAGAGTACGTACAGGAGAAGGCACGCACCAGGGTTGTTATGGCAGTGTCCTTTGCATTGTGTTAGGTGGACTTGGATTTTTGCATAGAAAATTCCCTGGATTCAATAGCATGCCTGAGTGTTGCTTGTCCACGGATCTCATGGGAATAGGCTTCCCTGAAAGATGCTGAGTAAGATCACTGACTTTGTGAGAACCTGGTACAACAGAGAGCAGTCATCGGGAAAGCAATTTACTAGCAGCAGCTAGGAAAATCAGTGAGAACTGTAATGCTGTGGAAGTGTGCCAATTTCTTCTTTCTCTGCTCAGTGTTTAACAACACCCAGTGGGTTGGATTAGATATTTAGTAGCTGGCTGTGGTCTGGCAACTAAGTGGTCATGGTCTGTGCCATCTGGAAACTCTATTACTGGGGCAATGAGCCCAAGCAGTTATATTTTCCTAATCCCACCCTCCATCTCACCCCTGTCAGAGTTGGTTAGGCTGACTTTGCCCCATGCCGATAGGAAGTAGTATAGCTTGGTGTTTATTTCCAGCTGATATTTGCCTGATGTAGATCCTGGGCAGAGCTTGCTCTTGTTTGCTGGCAGAACACTGCAGTCACTGCCCTTTGTTCTGTTTTCTTTGCAGTGAGAAAAAGTAAATCTCCTTTGCATGTGAAATATTGATCTGTGACTAAAACTACTTTTGTTGCTCCCCCTGGGATCTGGGAGTCACTGACCACCTGTAGATAACTTTGGAAGCCAGTGAGAGGGGAGGGTAGAGTTTAAGGATTAGGCTTTCCTGCCTTCCTGTATAAAGTGGAGATGTACTGACAGTGTAAGTAGCCACAGCTTCACTGAAGGCACATTAGATCCGAGATTGGTCTATCCCTACAGTGGAAGATAAAATCAAGCTCTGAATAAAATAATTCAAATGCCTGGTGTTTTTCTTTTGCCTGTGTTTGGGTTTTTCCTTAAATCTGCTATGTCAAAACTGAATAAACTACTGAAAACTGAATGGCAGACTAAAAGCATGATCCAGTGCCTTTGTTTCAGGAAGAAATGCAGATTTATGTTTTATCATGTCAGACAGACAAGGTGTTCTGATACGTTCTTGATGCTTTCATCCAAAATAAGCTGCTGTGTTACAATGTTTTGTAATAAGCTGCTGTCATAGGTGGTGAGATGGTGAAAATCTAATGCATAATTTTTCTTGTAATGTTTGAAACTCTATTGTTAATAACACTGCCTGTTACTCTTACGGAATGACATTTGACAAGCTTTGTAATCCTTTGTCCATTTTGATTTTTGACTGTTGTAGTTGGTATTATAGCAACCTGAGTCGGGGAGAGGCAGAAGACATGCTGATGCGAATTCCTCGAGATGGAGCCTTTCTGATTAGAAAGAGAGATGAGCCTGATTCGTTTGCCATGACTTTCAGGTAAGAAAAGACAGATATGACTACATTACCTAGTAGCCCAACAATGTTCTGTTTTTTCTTATTTAAAAAATACTGTAGTCTTTAGAGTCATGAAATTCTTGCTTTCAAACTTTGAGTAATTAGCATGGTTGATTTGTGCAGCAGGTCTATGTATGAGAATGTGTACAAGAGTTAATTTGTGACTAGAGTAAACCTTTATGCTTTTATAAAGAGTATTTGGGCACCAACTGTCCCCTTCTTCCCATACAGAACTGTGCATGGCCCTTCTTCACTTCCTTGACACTCTTTACTACAGGGTGTTATTTTGAAGTTTTCTTTGATGCTGGCTCAGCAGTGATTCTGGGTCCTTATCTCCTGGAAATCCTGCCCTGTCGTATAACTGACAAAAATGAACTGTGAAAATGAAATTGTCGGCTTTTCTTGGCAGGGAAGATATTTTTGAAACTGGTTCTTGCAACAACATTAATAAAATATATAGAATTATGGTGTTCTCCATTGTGCCTTCAAATCAAATTGTGTTTCTTTGAAAATGCGTATTTCTGCAACATAGAAAATTGCTTTGGAAAAAAGAAATGCTTGTTTTCCTCTTACTTACATGCCTTACTTTGTACTGAAGATGTCCAGAATTCCCCAGTCCCCTTTGTACTTCGATTTTAAGCTTTCTGCTGTTACCAAGGTGGATATTGAAGTAACTTGAGCTGCAGCATCTCAATAAAACCATTTCACAGTGGGAAAAACAAGAAGTACCAAAATGGCAGCAACTTCAAAAGGATGCAGGAGTTTTCTGCGGGTGGGATGTTCATCAGTAGATGGTTTTACTGTTACCAGTGCAAGCACAAACCTTGTGTTCAAGCACAAGAGGATTTTTCTTTCAAAATTGATTCCAGTAGTTATCAAAACGAGTATAGGGAGGAGACAGCTACTTGTTTTGAGGGAACCGTGTCTGTCACACAGGGACAATGCCAGATCAGGAGCAGCAGATTCCAGAGGGACTCTCAGTCTGATCAGATGCGTTTTGGTTACTATGAAGATGGCAGAATACCTATCTGTAGAGGAAAAAAATAGGGAAATTTAATCTAAGCAAAACCATGGATTTATCCCAAGGCCCTGTACATCGTAGAAAAGTGAGAGAACGTCTTTTTGTGAATTTAACCAGGCAACTGGAATTTGATTTGAATAAAAGAAGCTTTGGAAGAGGGAGAAATTATTTCATGTGATTAGGATGCACAAAGCAGTTTTGGTCCAGTTTGCAACACTGGTGCTCTCACTGCAAATAGGAGTACTTTTTACAGCACCTGCACTTGTTTCACAGAGCGGAGGGGAAGGTGAAGCACTTCCGAATTCAGCAAGAAGGTCGCCATTTTGTGCTTGGAACCTCAGCCTATTTTGAGAGTTTAGTGGAGCTGGTAACGTATTATGAGAAGCATCCGCTGTACAGGAAAATGAAATTGCGTTACCCGGTGACTGAGGAGCTGCTGGAGCGCTACAGCACGGTAAGCGATGGTCTTTGTACGAGTGCCAGTCGCTGTAGTGGACGGAGTCCCAGATCTGCGCCTGGGGATGCTGGGTTTGGTTCTGGCTGTGGTAGGTGACCTTTTAGGGAGGTTAAGCAGGCAGTTTTCTTATCTGTGAAATTGAGATGGTTATACTGACTTCTCTCACAAAGGTTTTGAGACATGTGAAGGAAAGAGCGAGCTTCATCTTTGATTACAGGTCAACTCTTGCCTTCCTCATGTTTTGATTAGAAAAGCTGCTCTATGAAGTGGAGGATTGTTGTTCTGCTAAAATGGGGTTTTGATAATAGTCTTGCCTGCAGTCGACCCTCTCTTTTATTGCTGGAGTGGGCAGGGATCTTAAAAGGATCATGCAGATGCCAATTGCTAAGCATTTCAGAAAAAATGAAATATTCTGCTGTGCCTCTTGCTTTGGCTGGGCAGTGGCATTCGCTTCACCTCACTGGAGCCATCTCAGGCATGGTGTCCAACTGCCTTCTGTGGTAAAAAGCGAGAGGTACCTCTGAAAGCTCACTCTTTGAGATAAGCATGAGGAAATCTCTCCAAGAGATACCTGTCTCTGTCCATTGACTAAATTAGGAGCCTGGATAATTAACATAGGATAGAGGCCTACTTTCTGGATGGATGTCTTATGATGAGAGAGCTTTGTTGAGGTAACGGGCTTTTGAAAAGCCTGAGATGCTGTCTTCTGTTTTTAAATACATACCTGTTAGAAGCAGCAGGAAAAACACATCTGGCGTGTTTGAAAAAATAAAAATCTGTGTTTTTTGTTTCTTCTGGGGAGATTAAAACGGACTGAAAAGGTTTTAGACCTCAAGATTTTTGATAATGTCGCCTATAGCTAAGGTTCTTACCCAAGGACAGGGTCCAAATGGGAACATGGGGAGAGAATAAAATAAAAAATATGACTGTATATTGTTTTAGAATTTTTATCTAATAGTAAAACCAATACCAGAACTGAAGTACTGTAACATAGAAATTCTAAGTGTAGGTATTGGCTTCCCTTGTTGCACATAAAAGGGTACTCACAATCTCAAAGCTATTTGACTGATTATACCTTTGTGTGGTATTGCTGTTTCATTGTGTTTTACTGTTCGTTAAACTGAGGCATAGACAGGTTAAATAACAAACTCATGTTCAGCTATAGAAATGAGCGTAACATAGGTGTCTGGCTTCCCTTCTCTTCTGTTTGCCTATGTATTGTCAGAAAAGTGGTTTCAGCAATGAATGTTTGATTAACATTAAGTACTTTTAGAATTTTTTGATTCACATTAAGTACTTTTAGAATTTTTGATTCCTGCAACTTCGTTATTCTTTTTCCTTCTTCCTGTTCTTAGGAAAAAGATATAAACTCCCTCTATGATGTCAAGATGTATGTGGAACCCAGTGAAATCACTCCTACAGTGGTAGGCTTAAAGATTGTTCACACTTACTGTAGACCTTTGAAAACTATGAGACTTGTTTGTTGATTTNCTGATACTTGAAGAATAGCAGTTAAGTAGCATCACTTGCCTCTACCAATAGATGTCACTCTGGAACTTTAGTATTATGTTTTCTAAGCTTCATAACATAAAAAGGGATCCAATCTCCCCTCCTTTTTTTTTTTTTTTNCATGGGGAGAGAATAAAATAAAAAATATGACTGTATATTGTTTTAGAATTTTTATCTAATAGTAAAACCAATACCAGAACTGAAGTACTGTAACATAGAAATTCTAAGTGTAGGTATTGGCTTCCCTTGTTGCACATAAAAGGGTACTCACAATCTCAAAGCTATTTGACTGATTATACCTTTGTGTGGTATTGCTGTTTCATTGTGTTTTACTGTTCGTTAAACTGAGGCATAGACAGGTTAAATAACAAACTCATGTTCAGCTATAGAAATGAGCGTAACATAGGTGTCTGGCTTCCCTTCTCTTCTGTTTGCCTATGTATTGTCAGAAAAGTGGTTTCAGCAATGAATGTTTGATTAACATTAAGTACTTTTAGAATTTTTTGATTCACATTAAGTACTTTTAGAATTTTTGATTCCTGCAACTTCGTTATTCTTTTTCCTTCTTCCTGTTCTTAGGAAAAAGATATAAACTCCCTCTATGATGTCAAGATGTATGTGGAACCCAGTGAAATCACTCCTACAGTGGTAGGCTTAAAGATTGTTCACACTTACTGTAGACCTTTGAAAACTATGAGACTTGTTTGTTGATTTCCTGTTAGCAGTAATGAAAAGGATCATTGAAAGCATTAGGCTGCTTGATTTATGGGGAACTGGACAGTGGAAATGTAAAGGGTATGACTTTTTTCTAGCATCTCTTTAAAATTTGTACCCACACATTTTCTTGTGTGCAAATCCTGTATTGATTCAGTCATACTGGGAATTTGGGCACTTTTTGCTATTGAGTCTGTGGAGGCAATTTGATTTGGCATGCATGCTTATGCAGGTATGCCCCCAAATTAAATAACTATGAGAAGATTAAATTTGAGACGGTCAAATCTTCATGGAAAGGAAGTGCAACATGTAAACCCCAAGACAGCGTGTGTGTGTTTATGAGCACAGTTATTTGTCTGTGCACAAAATTATTGCAGTTCCATTAGCAAACATGGCCTGCTTGCACAAATATGTGCAGAGTTTATTTTTATGTGCTTTCTATATAAAAATAGTGTCAATGAGTTATTAAAGTTTGTCTGCTTTTAAGATATATGTAATGTTTAAAGAACAAGTGGCACAGCAAACATCTACTTATCTCTAATTCTTGTTAGGGCCTGCCTACTTGTAAATTCTCATAAAAGTTCACCTGCTTGTAAATTTTGTGGCTGTAATGCTTTTTAGTCTTTTTGGCCAATGAATTTGCATTGCTGCTGAAGAATTTGGGTAGTAGTAAATTCAAGATAAAGAAATGCTTGTCCTGCTAAAACTGGGAGTCTTCCTAAAGGAAATGTGACCAGCAGGATAGCTGATGTGGTTTTGAAGCAGAGGCTTTGCAGGCATCTATGCCTACAAACTCCAACTGTGTATGAATACATGTAATGAAGATAGAGGATTGATATTTCACTGCGTGGGTTTCTTTTCTTTTCTCCTCCNTTATGACCCGTCCCCCTAGATGACCCCTTTGCTCTGTTTCTCTTAAAGCCTCAGAGGACAGTGAAAGCCTTGTATGACTACAGAGCCAAAAGAAGTGATGAATTGAGCTTCTCTCGAGGAGCTTTAATTCATAATGTCACAAAGGAAACTGGAGGCTGGTAAGGACAAAGATTCCTCATAGGAGAACTTCTGATGACTTACTGGATGGAGAAAAATACTGAGCTTTGGGTAGTAGTGCTTAGAAACTTTGCCTGTTGTATGATTGCTGCTTATTAACTGTGGCATTATAAATCTTAATGCTAGTGTATTAAAAAAAAAAACCTACCCCCAAACCCCTCATCCTCAAGTCTCCTTTCATGTCTTTTCCATTTTTCTATCCTACACCAATAGCCTCAGCCTGCAGAACCTCCATAGCCCAGGGCATCCAGTATTTTTCCTCTACTACATTCATCCTTTCTGAACACTTGTGTATTCTGGGAAGTGATGCATCTATTACCGTTGTCGTCATTGCTCTGTTTCTTTCCTTGCTCTGCTAAGTGCTTCTCAGGAATCAAACCCACCTTTTTTAGTTATCTGTACTGTCTCCTTTCATAAGAGGCTTTCTTTCTTAGCTGGCTTGTAAATTGCTTGGAAAGCTTGGGAATCTAATGTTTCCCTGTAGTTTCTGCAGGGTAATCAACCACATAATAGTATTTTTAGTACTGGAGGGGGAAAAAGCCTCTTAAGTCATTAATTGCAGTTTACAGTAACTGTAATCCCTCTGAAATCATCTGTTACTACAGTTAATGATCACTTTATTAGAGCTTTTAGCTACTTCATCACTTATATTTTGGTGATAGTCAGCTCGACAAGCTACTATGGGGTATTAATGACATATTTCTTGAGGATTATTGCTTCATGAATGGCCCATTGAAGCTCTTTAACTATTTTTTTCTCTATATATACTTTTCTTTTTAAATTCAGGTGGAAGGGGGATTATGGAGAGAAAGTCCAACACTATTTTCCATCTAACTATGTTGAAGACCTGTCATCTGATAATTCTGCTGAGCTTGAAAGCCAGGTGAGGGTTAAGGTTTGTCCGTTACTTTTCCCTAGACGATGCTACCTACTGGAAGTGAAAATCTGGTTTATAGAATTATGACTCTGCATGCTGTGTTTGAGAAAACACAGAATAGAGAAATCAATGGATTCTTCACTGTTCTCTGCTGCTGAAAGTTTTTGTCAGGACATCCCTCATAGAAAACTTAGAGGTAGCTGATTTGGTGCGGTTTTAGGAGACTGTAAGATTTCCTGCTAATGAAAATCATACCAGTTTAGGTTTTTCAGATAGTTTGGCAAAACAGTAATGTGCCTGAAACTTTTAACTAGTTTACCTGTATAAATACTGCTTTAATATTTGCAAATAAGAAACCTATGTGTCCAAACACCTCTTACTAGCCATTTCACACTCCATTAAGTTTTTATGCATAACTAACCCTATACTGTTTGTCAAAAGTGTCTAAAAATCTAGGCCAGAGTCTTGGACAAAGATCTCTTTGACAAAAAGAAAACAAAACTCCGTAGTAAGCAGTTTTGACATTCTGGAGTTTTAAAAATGAAACATTGAATTCTTTTGTTGTTCTGAACCACTTACAGTGATTTGCCAGGAGTCTTTTGAGGAAAACACGTGTATTAGATTTCCCACCCTGGTCATTGCAGCTTTAAGCAGACTTGAAAAATGAGCAGTTTTGTCAGGACAGAAGCTGCACTCCTCATTTTGACTACTCTGACTATAGAGATTCTGATGTGTTTCTCAAAATGAGAAATTCTTGATATGGAAACAGGCTTTTAAACGTTGTAGTAGGCATGCTTTCAGTGAAACTGAGGTTAGATTTAATGGTGCGTGCTTATTATTTGTTAATGTCCTGTGCGTATTTACTCAAGAGAACATTTAGGGTCAGATTTAACTCATGTTTTTCAGATTATCGAGGACAATCCATTAGGCTCTCTGTGTCGTGGCATACTGGTACTCAATACATACAACGTTGGTATGTATTTTCTGATGCTTACACATGGACTCCTGCGCTTTCTGTGTTGAGTAGGCTCTTTTATGTTTTGCGGGAAAGATTTTTCTTTTTTTTTTTTTTTAAAACCCAAACCACTAAATTGTATTAATATAGCTGATACAATTAATATGAAACTTTATGATACTAACTGTCGCAGTATATCAACAGTGAGAGCTTAAAAGAACCACCATTGGATTTTAGTATAAATTTCTTGCTACTGTGTTGCCTAACAGTGAAAATGCCACAAGGGAAACACAAAAAGCCTTTTGTCTTCATTCTGGAACCTAAGAATGTAGAAGATCCATGTGTTGAGTTTGCAACTGATAAAGTAGAAGAACTCTTTGAATGGTACCAAAGTATCCGTGAAATCACTTGGAAAACTACAGAAGAGGTATTGATACAAGTATATCCATTGTTTTTTATAATGTACTGCTATAAATATACAATAGGATTTGTCTTTAGCTGTCATACACTGCTAAACCTTGCTAACACCTTGTTCTTCGCTCTCTTGCATATTGCTGTTTGTTCATCTTATTAATACTGTGAATCTTGTTTCCTAAACTCTTTCGGGAATGCTATGTAAATTAGCATTTTATGTAAATTTATGTCAACAGGAGTTTTTCAGCAGAGTACTGTCTGTGTTGCACCCTACGTCTTAGTGATGAAGTGTGCTTAGTAGTTCCAAGTAGATGCCATTACCATTTTACGTCTGGTTAAACTAATTCAATCCTAGTGTTAAGCAGAAGAAACTCAGATATCAGACTGTTCTGTTCAGAGTTGTGAATCCAGTAGTGAGTATATGTGAAATCTGAGCTGCCTTTGCCTAAACTCTTCTTTATCCTGTTTACTAATTCTGCTTTCCAGTGAATGCAGTGGCACTGATACAGAATTGTTTGGCTAATACTTTATTTATTCATAACATTCTGGATTTACCAGATCTTCAATAGTAGTGTTTCAAATCCTTGCCTAAAGATTAAAGGATTCTGCCTAAGTTTAGCTTTTACATCCCTCTATGAGTTTTGCTGCTTAAAGACATTCTTCAGGACTTGCTTTTCCTGTTCTTTTCTAGTATTTAAAATTTTTTTTGACATGACCAAAAAGCCCTTACAGTGACTGTGCTTAAGTATACTCTTTCCTTTGGTGCTTTTATTCACTTGTTATTGTTAAGTGGGTGCTATGAGTGATGGAAAATGTGTTTCAGTCTCATGTTGGCTCATGCTGTTTGTCTGTCATCTGAAGTGGTGATGCTCTGAGGGTCATCATAATCCTATTTATAGCAGGCAAGTTGGTGTCTCAAGCAGAGGACTGCAAATTCAGCAAGGGGAGAAGCAACAGGAGCTGTTGACCTGTTGTTAGAGGAGGAGAGATACAGTTCTTAAGCCAGGCTTTCATTTAGAAATAAAAATGAGAAAAGGAGAAACATGACCTAGAAGAAGTGTCTCTAAATGGAACGTTTTTTATGGTACATCAGTGGCTTTTCAGGAGCCTGGCAGCTTTTTCTCCCTCTGTACAGTTAGAGAAGTATTAAACAGTCCGTGTTCAAAGATGCTTTAAAACTCATTTCTGTCAATCAGGAGGCTTTTCTCGCAGTGTGACCTCTAGAAAGTTCACATGATAGACTGCTGCATGGGGAGGGGAAAAAGATGAGGAAAGGCCCTTTTTGCTAATACAGTTAACAGTCTGAATTTTGGGGAAGGAAAAAGCATAGTGGGTCAACATGATGCTACAATACGATACAGGTGTTTTATGAGTTTATTTTTGGGCTGTGTCCATTATACACAAAAAGTAAAACTAAGCTTCACATATCTTGTAACGTGTCTAATACTGACACTTGCCATACTCCTAGGAATGGTTGGTTGTTGCTAGCTCTCCCGCTTGGTTATCACTACACGGTTATGACTAAAGATGAGCACATGGCATCTAGAAGTGGTCATTTGCTATTTGGAGCTCTGATTACTGTTGAGCAATGCCTGGGAAACTGTGGTGGATCACTAAGTACAATGAAGTTTGTACAGCTTTTTCCTAAGGTTATTCCCAAGTCTAAATGCCGTATTCCTCTGCTTTTCTTAGACTTCAATGTATAATCTCTGGTTCTGTGAAACATTCTGGAACCCCATGGCTCCCTAGCTCTGATTGTCATTCCTCTTCAGTTTGTCTTGTTGAGGGAATTCTTTTGGAAGACTTCCTAATTGCTGCTGCTTCATAACCTCTTGTAACAAAAATAATTGCTGTTCAGTATGGGACTCTTCTAACGTGTTTCATCCTGTAATTACTCCTTCTGTCTGAAAAGCCTCTATCCCAAATGTCTCCACTCAGGACAAGTCTTGCCGATTTCAGTAGTTCCCAATCTCTGGTTGCAGGGACTGTTGCTCAGCTTCCACTGAGCAGGTGCTTGCAAACATGGAAGTAGATAGTGGGTTTATGACTGATGATGACAACAAGATTGCACATGATTTTCCATACATAACATTATTGGTTTGGTGTGCAAATTGACAACTACAGGAATGACGCTCATAGGTTTGAATTTAGCTGTTTGGGAGTTACTAACAAGACTTAAGTTCCTGCTCAGGATTGTAAATAAATAGAGACACGCTTCACTACCCTTTGCATTTTTTCCACATACATTTGCATTTATATGAGGTATAGAGCTGAGAATGTAACTAAAATTGAGTAGAGCCACATTAAAAGAAAAAAAATAATTTTTGCTAGGATTCTGAGTAGGACGGAGCAGGGAAGCACTGAGACACTTGCCTAAAAAGCCAAAACAACACAACAAACCCCCCAAAGAACATACCCCCAACTAAAACCAAAACCCAGTTGTTTAGCTTGTTTTCTGAATTGGGTCTTAAAGGACATTACATCTATGCAAGTGCCTAAAGTATCAGATAGGAGTCAGGGCAACAAAGAATGTTCAACTTTGTCATTTCATTAGAGTACACCCTGGAGGTACTGTACCATAATACTGAGTGTATCTGTAATTTAAAACTTTGTTACATTTTACAGGAGAACAGGAGGAAATACTGGGAAAAGAATCAATTGATTGCTATTGAATTATCTGATCTGGTAATCTATTGCAAGCCAACAAGCAAAACCAAGGACAATTTAGGTATTTCCTTTAATATTACATCTGAATTTCACCCTTTTGACTCTCTTTGCAGATGTTAGTTGAAATTTTAGAACTGAAGATAAAATCTATCCTTTCTCTACCGGAAGACAAAGTTCTGCCTCACCCATGCAGTTTTCAGTGGCACTTTGAAACTGTACACTAGGGAACTTGATGCTATTCAACTGTCACAAAAAAACTGTCACAAATTTCTAACAAGAGACACCCTCTCGTAGGTGTCTTTCAGTGGGGAAGCTCACTGGTTATGTGTCAATTCACTTTTTTGAGATTAAAAACTGGCTGAACACTTATTATTTGTTTGTAAACCCCTTCAAAATGGATTTACTGTGCATTATATAATTTTATGGTAAGAACACATTTGTCATTTATGTAAGCTGTTGGAATGGTATATGGTTTCAAAATATAAATGAGAACTGGGGTCTGTGTAAGTGCGGGTGTGGAATCTGACACTGAAATATGTACTTACTCCAGTTTTTTGTCGTTGCTGCTGGAGAAGCCAGCAAATATGCTCTTCTTCCTTAAGTTTCTTTGTAAATGTTTTTAATAAGCTGTCAGTGTGGTTAAGACATTATAATTATAGTCATTGTTTGAGGCATTGGCTAACCCTGGCTCACCCTTTCTTCTCCCTGTTTAAACTCAGGAAAAAGATGTCTCGTTTAAATACGTGTTACAGTGGTCAGAAGTGCATTATTAACAATGATGAGATGAGAACATGACTATAGACTCATCTGCCCTGCTGTAAAGCGTGTGGCAGGCGAGCAATTTTAACTTTCAGACTTGATGCTCAACCAATTTGCCGTGTCTGCATGAAAACTGTGGCAATTACTGCATTAAAGGACAAAGCAAATCAAAGTAAAACAAAGTGTTAGTAGAAATGCAGTTTAAATGTTGACTTCTTTCTTCCTTTAGTGACCACTCTTTTTCTTCCCTACCCTGTGTAGAAAATCCTGATTTCAAAGAAATCCGTTCTTTTGTGGAAACCAAGGCAGAGAGCATTGTTAAGCAAAAGCCAGTTGAGTTGTTGAAATACAACCTGAAGGGACTGACACGTGTTTATCCTAAAGGACAGAGGGTTGATTCATCCAACTACGACCCGTTCCGCCTCTGGCTTTGTGGCTCCCAGATGGTGGCTCTTAACTTCCAAACTCCAGGTAATGTTCTCTTGAAAAAAGGATCTAATCCACCTTCCATTTTGCCATAAGTGAGCCCATTTCTGGCCCCTCTGCTATTCTAGTCACTGTGGCTGTCCTATTTATTTGTACTTCCAAGCAAGAAGGGATGTGCAAGAACTGAAGTTTGGGTTTGAATGTGTGCATCATCTGATAGAGCTGGTCCCATAAAGCCAGTCTCCAAAAGCTCTGTCTCTGAGCCTAACTTGCCCCAAACGCTAAAAAGCTTATTTCACCTTGATCTCTTTGTGATAAGCAAGCAGAGATATTTACAGTAAGTTGCAGGTGGATGAACAGTTGTTCAGCCACAGGGAAGGCTGTACTGCACTTTCTGGTAAGGGCCAGCTAGCTTATGACACACTGATAGGAAACTAATTGTGAATGGAGATGGTTCTATGAGGATTAAAATTGGTGAGAAATGGCCTGTCAGGTTCAGTTACTGAAGGGAACCGAGTCTTCCAACTTACCTTTCCAGCTCTTTCTGATAAAGTGGTGACCAGAAGGAATTACAGAGAGGAGCCATTAATCTAGTACTTCCTTAGCTTTATTCAAATGGGGATCTTCTGTTATGACTGTTTAACTCTCTCCCTAGATAAATACATGCAATTGAACCATGCCTTGTTTTCACTTAATGGACGGACTGGCTATGTTCTGCAGCCAGAAAGCATGCGAAATGAAGAATATGACCCAATGCCAAATGACTCAAAGAGGAAATTGCAGATGATTATGACAGTGAGGGTAAATCTCTTTTGTAAATTATGTTTTTTACAAGTCATAAATATCTATAAAACTAAAAATAAAGCTATTATGTTTCAGAGCAAGATCTGACAGATTGTCAAAATACTGTTTTTAAATGTCAGTGTGTTTGAGAATAAAACTGGTTCCTGAAAAGAAATATATATCTTTATCATGCTAATGAAGCACATGCTATAGGACTGCAAACACAATCCTGAGATAATGTTATATAATTGCTAATAAGAATTCCAAATGAGCTAACTTGCATTTCCAATCAAATGACTTCTCAATAGAAGGGTCCTTTTGGAGGTTGGTTAGCAGCAGACTAACTAGTTCAGAGATTTCCAGTGTGGAAGAAGGATATTTATAATGAAATATAGAAACTAAGCAGAAAAAATAATAAGCTGACCTCCCTCTTCATCATATTTAGTACACTGACTTAATCAGATTGTCATTCTCATTTCTCATGGAGAGATGGGTTCATCATTTGAAAATTATGCCATGTTGTCTTCTGGTGCCAAACAGGAATTGAACTTGTTTCTGTTTTCAGTTGCTATACAGTAAGAGATGTCCTTTAAAAATGTTTTCTGAGAAAGAGGAAACACATGACTGCTTTTCAGTACAGTTTAGAGAAGAAGTAAACTGGGGCTGTGAATGTAAAGCAGGAATGTCTTAAAATAGATATGTAATAAAGACTGAGGAAAGATAACAAAACTTGTGTTACAGGCCTGGTCTGGAACTGCATACTGTGTGTAATGAATGTCAGCTACAGTATCTTACAATGAAAATCATTGGGTTACCTAAACAATGGAAGATATTATTATTGGTGACACAGATAGTATGTTTAATACATGCAAACATACGCAAGAGTAGGAGTGTGTATTTTTGCATGTTCTTCTGGATACTTCCTCCCCTCTAGTTCTGTAGGCTCCCTTCTCTGCAGATATAATGGTGCCAAGTTTCCTTTGGAGGTGGTTATAATTTACAGTTGCTTTTGCAGGTTTTAGGTGCTCGTCATCTCCCTAAACTTGGTAGAAGCATCGCTTGTCCCTTTGTAGAGGTAGAAATTTGTGGGGCTGAATATGATAACAACAAATTCAAGACAACAGTTGTGAGTGAGTATCTGCGGTTTTCTGTGTTGTAGGGATATGGTTATATTTCCAGTGCACTTAAATAAAGTGAGTAGAGGATGACCATGAATTTATGTTGTCTGTAATTGGCCAGCAACCTGTATAGGGAGGAATAAGTTAGCTGTTGCTCTGGACTGGTGAGTCATACAATATTATTCTTTTGCTTGCCTCAGGGTCAATTAATTTGAGAAACGTCGATATATATAAAATTTAGGAGAAAAAAAAAGTACTCTTGCAGTTTGTTTAAAAAAAAAAAAGTAGCAATTCTGTTATGTTTTTGTCTATGCATAAGTTTGTGTATTTGCATATTTTAAAAAATTGCTGTCTTGAAAGTGCCTCCAACAGCGCTAGTCAGTTCCCAAGAGTCTGGCCCAAATGGGAAGTTACTACTATGTGATCCAGACTGTTTTTTTAAATTTGGGTTATAAGACTGGCATCCCCTCAGAGACAGCTTGGGTATATCTGGCTGTAAAGTAGTATAACTTGCAATGCAATAGAAGTTTGATCAAAGCTCACTCCTGGTGAGTTCTGGATAAGGGATGTGTGTTTGTGTGCATGTGTGTTTGTGCGTACACGAGCTTCGTTTAAGTGCAGTGAAGTGGGGCAATATCTCAGCCACTTAGTATTTCGTCGTTTAATATTTCTGGATGCAGCAGTGTTCCTCTAGTAGATGAGGGACATTGGTTCTAATTATCCAAACCACTGATACCAGTGGAAGATAAACACAGAATCAGGAGCAGAATGTGCATTGTGGCTCTTCAGTACTTCAGAGAAGAGGATTATGATTTTAACTTTTTGTGGGAAGTGACCAAGACTTTAGAGAGCAAACTTCCTGGCTGTGGCACGCATACTAAATTACTTGATCTTCCATAAATTACTACAAGAATTGGGCCATTATACATTAATCTTCCCAGTGCTTTTCATGCTTTTACTCTGATATGGAGCATAAGGCTTATGACTACGAGCAATGAATTAGCTTTTTTTTTTTTTTTTTTACAAATACATGCCCAAGTAGGTTTTATATGTTTAAATACAAATAATAGCTTTTCTTCATGGATTTCCATCCCTGCCAAGTTTCCTCCTATCTTCCCCACAAATAAACAAATACAAACCTTTCGAAGCAAGGTTACAACAGGAGACAGATGGTAAATAGGATTTTTGGGCCTATGTATACCCAGAAAATGTCCTGAGACACATACCCATATGTGAATGAAGTGAAATTATTGCTTCATACTGCAAATGTTTCCTTTTCATTACAGATGACAATGGCCTTAATCCAGTTTGGGCGCCCTGTCCAGAGCAAGTGAAATTTGAAATTTATGATCCAAATCTAGCATTTCTGCGCTTCGTTGTTTATGAGGAGGATATGTTCAGTGATCCAAATTTCTTAGCACACGCCACTTTCCCCATCAAAGGAATCAAATCAGGTAAGATCAGTGGGTATAATAAGGGGCTAAGTCAGAAAGACGCTGTTCAGCATTGTTGTATTGTGACTTTGCTCTCAGTAGCAGCTACAACATGCCAAAGGACAAGTGCTCTTTTGATCTGAGTTCCTTTAATCCATTGTTTATTGTGATACTGGGTGTGTAGCGTATAAGTATTTAAAATTTTCTCACCCTCTTGAAATTCCTTCTCTAAATTGAGATAGGAAAGCATTATGTAGAGTAATTTGCGCTGTCCTTACTACGTACTCCACTTCAGCAACAGGGTTATGTGCTCTGAGTAAAATCTGGGAAGATTCTTCTTCTGTTTTGGTGTCACTGCATTTGTTTTGTTAATTACCTTAGATGTGGATGTATGTAGAGTAAGCTTTCCGCTTTCCTCTGCTTCTGGCTTCAGTTTTCAAGTGCATGTGAAGTTATGTGTTTCTCAGTTTTGCCATTCTTGCCTTTTGCTTCCCTGTAACTGTCATAGCAAAGCCTGCTCTCAGCAGTGGAACATTTCAGCAATGAAGGATCTGTTACCTCTCAGGACTGTATGCACCATTTTTGTGACTGCAGATAACCCGTTGCCTTGACTCTAATTGTCCTTTGTATATGTTCCCCCCTGCCAGGTTTTAGATCAGTTCCTCTCAAGAATGGCTATAGTGAAGACATAGAGCTCGCCTCGCTTCTGGTTCACTGTGAAATGCAACAAGTTCTGGTGAGAACTGCTGGGGTTTTTTTTTGTGCACTTAGAGTGTATGTTACCAGTTCTTTGTAGAAACCAGGAAATGAGGATTTAGTTTTCTGTTCTGTGTCTGATGTGCTATTGTCAGGCATTACTTCTGTAGGGGAAGAGCAAGAACGCAAATTGAGTTACCCTCCCTCTGAGTGGACACATTACGCAGTTGTTTAAAGAAATAATGCACTAACAAAGCCTCATTACCTCCACTAGTTTTTGCTGTAACAGCATGGTCATTGTCTTCCCTGGTTAACTGACTGATGCCATGCAAAGCTAGCTAAATTCAGCTTTAGCTTTGTAGAATAATCTTTTTTTTTAAAGTTCCTACATAAAAAAAACCAACCAAACAAAAACCAAACAAAAAAAAAACCCAAACACTTTAGGAAGAGAAGATAGTAATTTCTCCCAGTATTTCATTAAAATAAACAGCCTGTCAGGTGGAAGACATATTCTGGTTCCTACAGAAGTGCTAATCTGCTTCTTTTCAGCCTCTCTCAAACACCTAATTGAAGTACTAGTATTTTTAAACATACGGGGAAAAAATAATGATGCATCCTTGCTCATGAAGCCAAGCATTGAAGTGGCTGATCTGTGAACAGCATTTGTTGGTGTTCCAAAGGTGCTGCTGTATTTGTTGATTTGAAGCAGGATTATTCTCAGACTCTCTGTCTCAATAGTATTTTATGTAATTTAAATACAGTGGTGTAGAGGCCATGTGATGAAAGTTTAAAGATGCGTCTGGGAAGTAGGTATTTCAGGGTGCTTTTCAGTACCCTTCAGATTCAGAGAAAAAAAAGAATTCCAACTTCTTACAGTTTCTTACAATCATTCAGGCTTATGCTGCAGTTCACACCAGTATGCATTTTTTGCCTGATTAAAACACCAACTTCTGCTAACTGTAAGTCATTATGTCTCTGGAGGCATTTGCGCCTGCACTTGCATACACTGAAATGGAAATTACTGAATTCAGGCACATTCATCTTCACAAAGGAGTGGCAGCCTTTTTCAGACATTCTTTGTCAATTTTTTACAAAGCCACCTTATAACATATGACGTAAAACGACTGTGTATAATGACAGTGTTTGGCAGCCATGGTAGCTTCCTTCTATTGGCAAGCAAAGAGTCATGAGAGCAGGGGAGGGCTAGAAGCTGAGACCGAGAGCGTGTGTGTCTGTGTGCGTGTGCAAACAAGAGAGACCTATGTTCTTTGAAAATAACGTTTAAAATGTTCATATTTCATGGACACAAGTCTGATAGAGGAGGCCTGATAAACTGCTATTTTTTGGCTTGCTGCCTTTGAGAAAACTGGCAGCAACTCACCATTGCCTAATATGTTGAGCATGGACATCATTTGTAGATATATTGTGAATTCCTCCTGCCGTGGTTTCTCTTCAGAAATTCAGATCATTATTTGCCTGGGGCAGGAGTAGCTCTTAAAGCGTTGTTCATAGCAGCAGTATGTCTCCCAATCTGTCAGCATCGAGTCCTTTGACAGTAGCACATTTCGCACTCTTGAAGCCCCTTCTGCTTGTTAAACCAAATGAAGATGCAGCACAGCTCTGTGTTTTTTTACAATGTCTGATGTCTCTGGGTGGTAATGCAGTGGCAGGAGAACTTTCAAAATTTTTCCCTTTTGTTTGGCGATCTGCAACAAACCAAGACTTGCCATAGTTAATGAACTTCTAGAACTTTTGCCAGATGGTTCAAGAAGCATCAGAAAAGATCAAGGCTGTCTCCATCTGTTCTTCTGCCCTTTTTTTTTTTTTTTTTTATTGGGAC
>VYXH01008229.1:761567-964529 GCA_013397275.1 Burhinus bistriatus
TTTTTTTTTTTTTTTTTAATGGTGACCCTCCATAAAATGATAGAATTTATTAACAGGCCTGTTTATATACAGAGCCCATCTGCATACTCTTGGAGATGAAATACAAAATTATAAAAGGGAATTACACGTGGCTGTAGAATTTCTCAGGAATAGAGAAGCAAGAATATTGTAGATGTAAGCGTGCGCATTCGTGAATTATGTGGGGCCTCATGCAGTTTCTGTTGAAACTAACAGGCTTTCTTGATATTGTAGAAATTGTACTATACCGAGGTTGTTGTTCCATTTAGAAACATGTCTTATTTGCTTGAAAATTGATTTACTTTCTTCAGAAAGTGTGTGTATCTCTTCAGCATTTTCTGATTACAGTCAGCCTCAATGGTGTACATGTTTTTAACATAAAGATTGAAGTGGACATTGGGTTTTAAAGTCTAGCTTTGTGGATACATTTATTTACAAGGACAAATCGTAGTGCATAGGTATCTTGATTACACCTGCAAGTTGGTAATTGGCAGTCTGCTTTTCCCTTTGCAATTTGGGAATGCAAAGTTTCCCTTCCCTTTAAAAAAAAAAAAGTAAATAAGAGGGGAAAAAAATTACTGTTAAAATCTTAATCAGTAGCACAGCACTGAGGCTATTTCAGTTGCTTCAACCCATATCTGGGAGCTCTAGGAATGTGTTTCAGGAGGAAAATGAAGGTTCAGAAAAGGATCCTGTTGCTCTAACTGAAACCCCTTGGGTATGTTGCTAACCTGTCAGTTTTCCTAGACCTGGACTGAGTGCAGAAGGAGGCATTCTTATTAGTATGCTGCCTCTGAAAATGTTTAGATTTATTACATTTATTGATTGCATGTCATTTCTTGTAGGATGAGTATCTTGTTTTGCTGCTGATGTGAAAATTAAGACTTCAGTCCTGCCAGTACTATTCCCCAGTAGTAACTCTGTAAAGGAGATGGCTTTTGCATCCAAAGTTTTGAAGTATTAAAATAATTTGAACTCATAAAGGGAATCATGGTGATTCTTTTATGCTCGTGGAGTATTTTGAGAATTTCTACTCTGGGCTGCATACAACAACAGAAACCCAGACTGCTGCAAATTACTCTTCAAATACTTAGTTCGTCTGCAAGTGTTGAGTTGCCATAGCTCCACAGAAACACAGGATCTGTCCTTCTTTCCTGATCATCTGAGTACTTGCTGCTACTAGGAGTCCTATTTACTAGTCAGTAGTTCTACCTTTACTCTAGATTTCAATAGGAAAGCACCAGGGTAGGTAGTATGTAGCGTAATACACAAATATGATGGAATGGTCAAAAATTAAACTTTTAAAAAAAGTATTTTAAAAACTGTTGTAACCTGATATCCCAGTGTGATAAACCCTTTGCTGTCCTTTCCTCAACAGGCTGACATGCTTTATTAGGGAAAAATATTCCAATAGAAGTTTTTAAATACACACATTGTGCTGGAATGTCCCTGACGCCCCTGTTAGAGGTTATGGCTTTCTTAATTAGTTTGTTTCATTATAAACATTCCAGAAACATCTTATAAAACCAATTTTATAAAACATTCTGTATAAAGCTAATGGAATGTGTTTAGGAAAACAAAATAATCCCCCAAATTTATATTGATTCTATGTCACTTTGTGTATGTAACAGTCACAAACTTGACCATAGGAAGTTCCATCTAAACATGAGGAGGAAATTCTTTACTTTTAGGGTGGCAGAACGCTGGAACAGGCTGCCCAGAGAGGTGGTGGAGTCTCTGACTTTGGAGACATTCCAAACCCGCCTGGATACCATCCTGTGCAACCTGCTCTAGGCGAACCTGCTCTGGCAGGGGGGTTGGACTAGATGATTTCCGGAGGTCCCTTCCAACCCCAACTATTCTGTGATGTGTCTTACAAGTTACATTGATTTGCAATATTCTTTTGAAGGAGAGTGAAGAAGAGCTTTATTCCTCTTGTCGGCAACTTCGGAAGCGCCAGGAGGAGCTTAATAACCAGCTGTTCCTTTATGACACCCATATGAATTTAAGGAATCCTAACAGAGATGCTATATTAAAAGAATTCAATGTGAATGAGCATAAACTACAGATATATCAAGAGACATGCAACCGCAGGTGGGTTGATAATCATCCTCCTTTCCAAGGCAGCTCTATCTAGACATGATTTATGGTAAGGCAATCTCAGATTTATTAAAACGAGCATCTAAAGAGTGAGCATATCTGAAGCAAGAAAGGGCTTCAGTGAGGCAAGGCTGGGCTGCAAGCCGCTAGAGGCCAGCAGATGCTGTGAAATGTCTGCTCAGTGAAATCTCGGTTTCAGTGATCACAGTGAAGTTTATATTCCTCTCTTCTCCTGCTTTCCAGGAGGAAAGCCTAGAAGTATATACAGTATATACATAAATAAACTGCCTCACTCCTTCTGCACTATCAAAGTTCTGACCCTGGAAATGTCGTTAGCATATTAGGTATGTGGGAACAGAACATGCTTCCAGATACATAAACTACAAAAGATAAAAACAGTATTGAGTTGTAACAGCATAGAATTGTTAGTTAGGTGTCAGTACATTATCCAAAGTTTAGGGGAAGGATCTTCCGCCTTGGCCGCCACCTTTGGGCTGGGTGTGAGGGAGACAGATAGAGGCTTCATGTACCACGAGAAAGTGAGTAGATCTCAAGATGGGATGGGAGGAAGACCTTTCTTTAAATATTTTTACCCTTTTTTATGAATTACTGGTTTACTCCCATTTATTGAGGGGGGAAAAAATTGCAGTGCTTGTTGCTGATACGTTACTTGCTGTTCATATCTAAGTAAATTGAACTTGGTAGACTGTTTTCCTCTGAGGAATTCCTCGTAGACTTGACTTTTTCCTTTTCTTTTCCCTTAAGATTAAAGGAGAAGAAAGTCAGTAACAGCAAATTCTACTCTTAAAGCAGTCGTTCGTGATGCATGCTTTATGGTGCAATTCAGGAAGAGATACTAATTTATCCTGGTCATCCTGCTCAATGACGGTCTCATCAGACTGAATGACTGGAAGAAGAGGAGGAGGAGGAAAGATGGGTTTCCTTAATTTCTTGTTACAAGAAAAATTCTTTTAATTCCGAATAATTTATATTCTGTACAAAGCATATCCTCTGTGCAGGCCAGACCTCCTGTGTATTCAAGATTTTTAAAATTTGAGGGCATGTAGTTGGATAGACCTCACTTCTTATTATCAATACCTGAAGTACAAGTGTAAATCATCTACTGTATTTGTGTATGCAGGCTGTAAGGTAAGACATTCACAACAATTTGCATGCATGGAATCACACCACTTTAACAACCTGGCTCCTTAAGATTAACTGGTAGTGAGTTTTTAATTTATTAAATGCTATAAAAGCACTTCTACACCAGCATTGTCGTGTCATGTTATAGTGCCCAAGGCCGCAGATTGTACTTCTGATACTGTATAAAATATTTTGAGCAGCTGATAGCTCATACCGTATTGTGTCTTGTTAAAAGTTTTCTGTTACATTTTTGAGAACTAGATAATATGTTAATTTTGTTGAAACCAAATATCCTCTGTGACTGTAGTTGTGTTTCTCTTGTTGAACTCTCTGGAAAGGTTTAAGAAAGGAATGATGTGTGAACTGTATTCATAGCCCCTGTGAACCTATGTTCACAACCTCAAGGCACCAGAAGGAAAAGTTTTAAGATATGCAGTAGGAAATATCTGTTGTTTGTGGAAAGGAAAAGTATTTCAAATTCTGAAAAGCATTTACTTTGGTATAGTATCATTTTGCAAATCCTTTCAGCTGCTAATGTGCTTAGAAATGAATTTTTTAATGAACTGTCCATTTTTAATCTTGCAATCCTACTTAGACGATAGCGCCAAATGATAGTGTTCTGTAAATGCAGACGTTTTCCCAAAATGTATCTAATCCAAGAAAGATAGTATTCACAACTATAGAGGTACATCGTTCTTGCAGCTTTAATCAAATGAAGAACACGGAGCTACAGATGAGAAAACTTGTTCGATTAGCAAATGCGTTTTCCTGCGAGAGCAGAACCAAAGTCCTTAACACCAGTTGTCATAATTTGTGTATGTGTTGGTTCTTTGTGCTAGCACTGTGTTATTACTATCAAATTCCTAGTTGCTTCGTCTCTACATGGGTGGAGTTTTGCTATCTGTATGCTTGACTCTAACTTTCAAATGTGTGCAGAGGAGTTAAGTTTTTCTGTCTAAGTGACTGCCTGAGGCATAAAATACTGCATACATAGTGCTATATTTCTGAATACAGAAAACTTGCATGGATTTGGGATTCATGGCCTGATGAAGCTGCCTCAGCAATTTTCAGTTTCTCTTGCTCCCCATGCTATGACTTATGTTGTTTCAGAAGACACTTAATTGATGCCATTGTGCATTCACAGATGATGGTTTGAGGAACCCCCTTGAGGTTTTAGTTATTCTGCAGAGACAGTCTCGTCTCAAAGATGAAAGTGCTATAATAGTGTGTCCCACAATGGGGTGGCTTCTGTAAATTTTTTATTATAAAGAAATTAATTACTAATCACTCAACTGAAAAAGAGAAGAGAGCAAAGTTAAAGGCAATTCTCTGCTTTTCTTCCTTCTGCCTGAAATCTCTTCAGTACACAGTTGTGATTGACCTGTTCAAGGATTAGATGGGTGCAAACCTCCCTCAAATAAAGAAAAAATCACATCAACTGTGGATTAGGGAGGTGGAGCTGTAACCTGGACTGCTGTATAAAGTTGGGCTTATCTGTAGTACCCAGGTGTAATGAAATGATCCAGTTCTGTTCCTCGAGGGGAGGACCTTTGGTGTGCATGCTTTTTGTAGCATGTTCCAGGACGTGGTTAGTTTGTCATATGATCAGTCCCTGTGCTACGTATTTCATTCAACAGCCTCCATGATTCCCATTTCACATTGTGCGAACACTGTGCTGTCAGTGTTGATCAGACAAGGTGGCCCAAAGCCTTGTCTGGAAGGTCCTGAGGTTGTTGCTACAGGTGGGACAGGATTTATAGGCAGCTGAATACCAGCTTGGTTTGGACTGATTGCAAAAAATAAGAGACTACAAGATGCTAGGGCTTAGGGAGATCAAACCCTAGAGCTTGAGGCTGTTGCTGTGGTGGATTTTTTGTTTCATTTTGTGGGGATTTTTTTTTTTTTTTTTTAAGCTCAGTTCCAGAGCAGACATAACCAAATTCTCCATTTGTCCTGGCTTCTTTCATTGGTATGTATATTCCTGACACAGAACAGCCATTTTGTGATGAACACAGGAGTTCCTTGTGCTGCTGCTGTGCAAATATTTAAGAATTAGCACATTTTATAGTCCTTTGAAAAGTCCTCTGCACATTCTCCACACATACGTGATGTCAAAAGTTATGAGGCACTCCCTCTGTATTTATGAAAATGCATTTCATTTTACAGTAAGACTTTTCCCCAGAGTATAATGTTACGCTGTATTCAGAAGGAAAGTACTGCACTGACTGTTTTGTTGACTTGCAAGTGATGGGCGAGGCTATGTACTGACTCTTGTTTCTTGCATTGTGTGTTTCAACTCCAGAACCTCACCTCTCCATTCTTTGTCAGGGCAGACTCTGTAGCAACTTTTTCACAGTTGCAACTGTTTTAAGATGAAAGTAGGTTTGGATGTGTGTACTAATTTTGTAATCCAGAGGGAAAAACATTTACAAATTTTCTGAAGTTAACAATATCTGTTGAATTTTTGTATTCTTATAGAAACTGTTTTAAATCCTTGAAATAACTTATTTTTAATAAATTTTTGATATCTCAGCAGTAACACGAATGATGCCAGATGCCTCTTTGTTTAAGTATTGCTCATTGAATTTCATGAATTTTGCCTGTCATTTGAGGCAGTATGAGTGAGTTCTTACTGAAAAGCGGTCTGCTGGTGTGTTATGGTGTGTTCTGCTAGAGGTTGGAGGAAGGGCATTTCTGTGTTTCTATGATGAACTGACTTATTGATGGTTTCCATAGATGTGGTTATTGTGGCACTTCATCTGGCTGCAAACAAGCAGGGCAGAAGGAAAAGGTCAAAGATCATGTTTAACTTGCAACTCCTAACCGACCTTTTTCGGTGATAGGTAGATAAAACCTTCAGGCCTAGCGAGCATCTGATTTGTATCAGCTTGAACAATAAAGTCTGAACAAGTCAAAGATGCATTTGTAGTAATTTGGAAGCACAGTAATTGTGTTGTTCACCATAAAATTATATCAGCATTGTTTCTGCCCGTAAGGTCCCCTTAATTGCATGGGCAGAAGTGCTGCTGGGTGAATGCACACTTGTCTTTATGTTGTGATTTTTCTTCATTGTTGGGAATCTTGGGAACAAAATTTTTTTTAGTCTTTTGATAAAAAATATATACATATTGAGCAGGAATAAATAAGAGGTATCTGCAGCCTTGGTCTTCCACAGGTCATTAAACAAACCAAATGGCCTTTATCACCTTTTAATTTGTGAATATTGGTATGCACAAGTTCTGAAGTCCAAAAAATTGCATAATTCAGGTGTTTTGTTGCCTGTGTTTTCACTTTTTTCCACCCCAATGCATATCTTAGTTTCTCTGTTGTGACATTTTTTTTAGTTTTGCAGTTCTCAAACTAACCTTCTAGATGGTGAGATAGCATTAGCTTTCTACCAAAGATTGTATTTAAATTCTCCAAACTAGTTGTAAAACTCCGAATGTGGCGTGGAAGCTGAAGTACAGTTGTTGAATTCTGCTATAGTTGTGTGTCACCTTTTCCAAGTGCAGTCCAGCTAGTTGACTTTGTTCCAGGCTGAAATTCCATTTGTATCATTAGAAGTAGAAGTTACGTATAATGAAAGTTAACCTTCAGAATCAGTTGGGAGCCAAATTTATCTGCTGATCCATAACAGTATTTATAAACATGCCCAGCTATTGGTTTTAAAAGAATTTAAAGTGCTGTTTTATTCATTGCTAGTCTACGCTCTTAGGTGTTACTCCATCAAAACTGGGAATCATGAGCTTGACTAAAATAAAGCAGAAGTAGTTCCCTTAAGACTTGTACTCTTGAATTGCAATTTAATCCCCCGATCTTTTACCATATGTGTAAATTATTAGTGTTCAGGACACTCTTCTGTGAAGATCACATCAAAAATTATTAAATGTGCCAATATATTGTTAAAAATGTGTGGAAATTAGTAATTAGTAGTAATGAAAGAATTTTGATTGGGTCACTTAGGAGAAGACACTATAAAAATCTGGTCTACTTAAACTTCTAAAATAAATATATTTATGTATCAGAAGTATAAGTTGTTCATGTGTGTCTGGCAGAGTTTTACCTTGACATGCTATGTATGCGAGGTTAAGCAGCTGACCAAAGATTCTTAAACTACTCACTTAAAACATCAGCATCATTCTTTATAGTGAGGCACCTATCAATTGTTAAATGATTTTGAGGATTAGGAAGAATTGAAGCTGTGCTATATTTTCAGTTCTGCTTTTTCAGATTTTAGATGCATTTCTGGTAATTCAGGAAAACAGGGAATAGATTAAAATTTGGAAACAGACACAACACTTGCATTAATTCTACTTTAATTTACTCAGCTATTCATGCAAGAGTAATAATAAGAAGTAAAAAACAGGAAGGAGGACAGAATTCTTACTGTGAAATACTTAAAGTAGAGCAGCTGTGACTGGCCTTATACGTAAGTAATTTTCAAGCAATTTTAAAGCATCTCCTTAAGCCACAGATTTCCTGTTTTCTTTTTGGAAAGAGGAAATGTATCCTTCACCTCTTCTGTAGTCAGGACTTTGCTTTTTTTACTAGATGGAACTGAATGACGGGGAATTAGTGAATATACCGATGCGCTGTTCATGTGTTCTGGGGTGGCCATTGCCAAGCCGCTGCCTGTTTCTCCTGACAAGTACCTGATTTAGTACCCTGTGCTCAAGCAGAAGTCATGGGCCATTAGGACAAAATCATGCCTCCTCCTGTTCTGTTATCAGTGACAAGTTCTGTCCTTGACTCGAGACAAATGAAAAGGTTCATGTGTTGAGCTCAGCTTCTCCAGGAGTTCTGCTATTCGTGGGGTTTTTTTGTCTCCTCGGGAGCTTCCTCTTCTGTTGTACCTAAAAAGCCATCCAGGGCTTTAACCTCAGCCAGCATTAACAGCTTCCCGAGTTTAGGACCCTTTCATAGATTTCCACACACCATCCCCCTCAACTCCACCATTGAGATAATTATGATGGCAGTAGCTGAGTTTTGCTAATAAAAAGTACAAATAGCAGAAGAAATTCCTCTGGGGCACAGGAGTCATGTTCCGTATCTTAAAAAGATCTTTTTACCAAACTTAGCATGAAAGAGCGATGCTATGGTTCTGTGCAACAGACTTGTGCAATTTCTTGCACATTTTGGTTTTGTCTATTGCTTCTGCTGGCATTAAAATTTCTTAATCTATTTCTGATAATACTGTGTCAAAACCAGAGAACTTAAAGGGGAAAATGACCAAGTGGTTTTCACTTGAGAAACAGGACTTGTTGGAAAGAGAACAGCGGCCCAATGCTTTCATGAGGTCACGACTGTCTTTTTTTCTGTTTTATTAAAAAGAAAGTTCCTTCTTTCTGCAGACTACGATGATGTATATTAATGACTTCTGGAAAGTGGCCCTTCTGCCATCAGCACGCTGTTGGAGGCACATAAGCTCTTGATAAAGGACTGCAACACTCCTGCTACACAAACACCGCTGCCCCAGGCCCCCTCAATTTATTTGCTATGATAGGGGAAAAAAACCCAAACAGTTGAGTTCTCTCTTGAGCTGTCCCTCAAGCTAAGTATTAAATACAGTTTCTTTCATGGTGTACACACCGGTAGGGGGATGAAGGAGGAGAAAAGTCAGGTTTCAAGCAAAATAAAACATCTAGTTATCAATAGTGATTTTTTTTTTTTTTTTAAAAAAGGTAAAATTTTCAGGAAAAGAACTCAACATTCAAAAAACAATGCTATCTTCAGTCAGCATTAACTACAAAAATCTCCATCTTCTAAACACAGATGGCAGTGGACTTTTAGCTTGGTTTCTCTATTTGGGCATTTTTGTTTTCTGAGAATCCTTTAACAGCACAATAGAACTGCTGCCGGTCTCTACGTCATGTCCCCATTTAAATCGCTGTAGAATTTAACAGAACTTACACAAAATTAACTTAAGATCAGTGTAGTTTCAGCTATTAAAATGGAAAGACTAAAGTTTAAAGAGAAGTGTGAACTTCTTGAAGGACTGTCCTTTTATCAAGAAGTACTGAACCTGTACTGCCATTGGGTTAAGGGAGAACAACTTTGTGAGTTAACACCCTGATGGGAAGTTTCTCAGTATCTCTTCCTATATTAAACTGACAGAGATAAGGTAGTTGCTTGAGACAGCAGTGACCTGTACTTAACAAGGTCTTATTTTCTGTTCTGAAAACTCCACAAAACTATGAGTTTAATTGTATCAAGTGTTTATCATCCTACTACAAAGGTGAAGTTCTATTCAAATGGTGTTGGGTGTTAAAGAAATACTATAAAAGGCTAAAAATGTTTTATAAACAGTGAAACGTGAATGTAAACACTTAAAAAATGTCTTTGGATTATTTGTTTAACCATTCAATAACACTGGAAAAATCATAGGTCTTACTTACGAATGCACTTTAGCTAGCTTATTCATTCAAAACAGGCGTATTTTACTGTTAGAAAAATCTACGAATCTGTACTGCTTCAAGCACTTTGCTATAACTTAGATTAACTATTGTGCATTTTTCAGAAATGTCATTAGATATCACAGCTAACTCAGAAAAGCATACCAGAATGTATTCATTAAAAAAAACAAAAAGGCATTTATTTATTGTCTAGCAGTTTATCAGTTAATCTTGGTTAAGCATATATACATCCAAGCTGGAAAGCAGAATTTGGGTTTGGAATGCAATCAAAGACTAAGCTGCTTCTCCTCTGGATCGTGTAGCACAAACTTTTTAGGAACCAAGGGCAGGGATCAAGAGTATAATCCCATCAGGGAGAAGAATGGTCAGTGTAAGGACATTTATTCCATTCACTGTAGTGTGCTGTCGTACCCGAAAATAAAATGCTGTTTGCAGTAATATTAAGCTTCATCTTGTTAGTCATCTGATCAATTTTACTCTGAAGAGGAAACATATAAAAATTGCACCTTTTTACTCAGTATTTCCATTCCTTGGGGATAAAACTGTTGAAGATATTTACCTGAATGACACAAGTGTGTATTTTCTTGTTTGTTGGTATTTTATTTTATTTTTTTTATTACCAGTCTGTCAAAAGCAAGAATCCTCAGAGAACGTAACTAAATTCTGTCCTCCATACTCAGTGTTTCATCTTTCAGAGTGAAAATGTAACTGCAGGTAGAAACCATGAGACCATCACAGCAATCAGCAGCAAGAGCAATCCTCCATCCCTCACAAGATGCATAATGGTATACTCTCTTGGCTTTGGTCCACATCCCTGAGATCTAAACCACTCAACCACTTCATTCAGGCTATATTGCTGAGGCTCGTACCCCAGCTCCTTTCTGGCCTTCTCCATGCTAAAATAGTGCGTGACACCAGTTTTGTAAACCTCTGTGCGAGTGAGGAGAGGCTGAAAATTATAAACATGACCTACCAGAAAATGAACTATTTCAGTAAGGAACGCAAAAAAATAGACAAGGGAGAGAGGAAGACGACAGGTTGGGAACTTGTAACCCAAACCTTCCACTAATGGTCGGAAAAATTCAAAGTTATTTACAGGCCTGCCATCTGAAATAAAATAGGCTTGGCCCGCAGCTATGTGCTTGTTGTTGGCTTTGAGGGCCTCAGAGGCAAGGATATGAGCCTGAACTAGATTGTCTACATGTACAAATTCTACTAAACTAAGAGGATCTCCATATACAAATTTAAACAGTCCCCTTTCAATGTAACTAACTATTCTTGGAAGATGTCTTTGTTCTCCAGGCCCATAGATGCCTGCTGGTCGGAGAGCACAAGTCCTTAATGCACCTTTCCCATTTCCAAGCTCAGCACCATTTGCCTCCAGCACCTTCATTTCAGCTAAAGATTTGGTCCGGGAATAGTGATCTGGATGAAGGTGAAGAGGTAGATAAGGCAGAGATTCATCCCCATTTTCTATAATCTGGCCTCCAAATACCACATTATATGTACTTGTATAAACCAGACTTGACACTCCCGTGCTCTTGCAGGCTTGGATGACATTTTCTGTTCCTTTCACGTTAACATCCTCTATAAGTTTTCGGTTCAGCTGCTCCCTGCCAGACATTCCATAGGAAGCGATATGGAATACGCAGATTACATCTCTAAGAGCCTCTTCCACTTCAGACAGGCAACAGACGTCCCCTTGCTTGAACTTGATTCCTTCTGGCATGGTTTGAAGTGGCTTCACGACATCAAAGAGAATCACATCAACTCCCTTTTGGTATAAAGCACAACCTAAACTAAAACCATGATGGAAACCGTATGTTAGTATACGTAGCATAATGATGCATGAAACATTTCACCTGGAGTTAGAAGACTATTAACTAGTTTAATACTGGGGGGTTTTTTTCCTTACTCTTAAATATTCAGCCATTTACTACGGGGAAGATTCAACTGTGATACTTTAGGTACTGAACTAATCTCTCATGTTCCATCAGCGCCTTGGAGGGGGGGAAAAAAAGGGAAAAAAGAGGTAAAGGAAATAAGAGGTAAAGGAAAATTCAGAACAGAAATAACCAAAGTGCTTTCAACAGCCTTTTCAAAGAACCCGGCTATTACTCTACTTCGGTCCCCTACAGATCAGCAATAGCAAACCTCTCAAATGTAAATCTGTAGCCAAATATTTTAAAAAAAATAATAATTATTGGTTTTATCTTACTGCTTTTGTGCCATCCCAATTCTATCATAACAATAGGTTGATCTTTGTGTTTGAAACTTGTGGAGAAGAGGAATGAGTGAGATGCTTCTAAGCTGGTATGAATACTTTGCCACATGTCTACATTTTACTCCAAGTCACAGGTATAAACACAGGTATTGACACAAAGCGTAAATCTGGTATTCCTCTCCCCCTTCCCTACAACTGTTGTATTTCTATAGTGCTTAAAGGGCGAGACTGGGGAGGAAAAAGCCAAGCAGAAGTCAGATGGGTATCTTCTGAGACTTTTTTTTTTCCCCTGCTTGAAATTTACTTTTTGGTCATGACTGTAATCTCTCTCACCTATGTAAGCAGTTATAACTCTGAAGGTGCTCTAGAGGATAGTCTAGGGCTCAAAATAGGATTTTTTTCTTTACATGGCCTGCAGAGCCATCTACAGTAAGGGGAAATGGGTTTCACTGAAATAAGTACCTTATTCACAATGCCAATCCTAAAACACCACTGTCCATAAAAATAAATACAGAGAGCAGCTGGAATATTTAATCTATATAGCTAAGCACTTGGGCAACTATTTGCAAGCCGTGGCCTACTGTCAAAAGAAAGTTCTGCATATAAGTGCAGGCTTGCTCCTTGGAGCAGGCTGATAGATGATGATCTAAATCCCCATTACAAAGGTGACCAGACGGGTACGTGTCTGCACGTCAGCTGATGCTTGACATTTGGAAACAGAATAATTTGTGTACTTAAAACTTGTGGAAACAGAATAGTATGTTTGTTTAAAACTGAGGTCAAGATGAATCGGATGGGGTGAACTGGATCAGGCATCTCAGGCCCACTCTTTTCCCTTGTACAGATGGATTTTGTTGCCTCACCAGCAGCAATCTATTACATTTATTCTTGTATGTAATAAGTATTTAATGCACTAACCGGAAGCCAAAATAACCACTTCCTCCAGTAATGAAGACTGTTTCCCTGGCAGTATTTTCTGGTTCCATCCTCTTTCCTTTGGCACTATTTAAGGAAATTGACCTATAAAACACACTGTAAAAATGCACATTAAAACCAATCTGAGTTTTAATATCACTACACATTCAGTTATTTACAGATCTCTTTCATGTTTTAATTAAAGCCCTTCGTTTCACCATCTGCTAGGCGAGGCAGAACCACGTTCTGCCCTGGTATTCCTCAGTAGAGAGGTTACGCTCGGAGAAAAGACGCCTGTTGTGAAAAAAGCAAATATATATCTGCTGTTACGAACAGTTAGCCTTCGACTTCCCTCCGCGGGCCTTGTTCTGCGGCTATTCCGGGCACACCGCCTGCAAGGCGGAGCAGCAGGGGCGGGATCGGCCCCCTCGGCACGGCCGCCGCGGCCCTCTCAGAACCGACCCGCAGGGAGCGCAGGCCGCGCTGAGGAGTCCCCGCGGCGGGAAGGGCTCTCGGGGGAGCTGCCGGCCCGAGGCTCGGCCGGTTCCCGCCCGTACCTGCTCTGCCGGCCGCCGCCGCCGCCTCCTCGGAGCGCCGCGCTTGCCGCCGCCGCCGGGCTGCACGGGAAATGGAGTTTGGCGGGGGCGGGTGGAGAGCGACAAGATGGCGGCGGGGCGGTTGGGGCGGGAAGGGCGGTCCGGCGGGAGGTCACTCGGTGAATACCGAATTTTTGCCCCGGCGAACGTCTCGCTTAGTTGAAGTTTGCCGTGTTGCGTCAATTTGTGTGCCCTGAAGATGCTGCTTTTCCCCTTCCCTTCAGGCTGAGAGAGTTGGGGCTGTTCAGCCTAGAGAAGAGAAGGCTCCGGGGAGACCTTATAACCCCTTCCAGTATCTGAAAGGGGCTTACAAGAAATCTGCGGAGGGACTTGGTGTGTAGTGATAGGACAAGGGGTAATGGCTTCAAACTGGAAGAGGGGAGAGATTAGATCTCAGGAAGAAATTTTTCACTCTGAGGGTGGTGAGACACTGGCCCAGGTTGCCCAGAGAAGCTGTGGCTGCCCCATCCCTGGAGGTGGTCAAGGCCAGGTTGGATGGGGCTTGGAGCAACCTGGTCTAGTGGGAGGTGTCCCTGCCCATGGCAGGGGGTTGGAGCTAGATGATCTTTAAGGTCCTTTCCAACCTAAACTATTCTATGATTCCCCAGCAACACTCGACCAGAGCTTGGCTCTCAGCCTGAGCCACATTAAAATGGGAAATCTCCCGCTGTCTTTGAGCTCTGAGCCCTTTCCAGCTGTGTCACATCCCGATGTTTGTCCTTTGCCCTCAGTGTGTGCTTGCAAGCGTCGACCCAGGGCTGTGAGGCTCTGCAGAGGTCTAGGATGTTTGAGAGAAGGGCCTGGTGGCTAAAGAGCCCTTTTGTCCCAGGTGTTTTGGGTGGACGGGAGAGTTTCTGGCCGCGCTGCTGAACGCGCTGATATGAAGATACCGTGGCCACCTTCAAGTAACCCACCATGTCCAGGAGAGCTGTGCCCTCGCAGCGTCTCGGGTCCATGGACGCGGCTGTCCCTCATCCTGGTGCATCCGTCGCAAGCCTGTACCACGTAACACGCTGAGAGACGTCTGCTGCGCCTCCTGCAGAGGCTGAAATGCTTTTGGCAGTGGGAGGACAATGCAGAGTGCTGACTGACTGCAGCAGAATTGCTCCTGAGTTAAGCATCGGCAATCCACTGCAAGCTGTCTGCGAGAAGCCGCCGAAATAGGAAAACAAAGAAGAATCACACTATCGAAGTCTGCTTCGTGGTATTTTCTCTTTTTCTTTTGCAGAAGTGTGAGTCACTTGGGAGATATTAGAACTCAAAAAGTGGATTCAGTGTCAAAACTACTTAAAACACGCAAGTTTCTGTTGTGCAAAACCTTGACAGAAGTAGACTCAGTATGCTGTGTTTTTATTTTGATTGATGGCTGGCAAGAATTAAAACTAAGCAGAGTCTAAAAAGAAGTCTGTGAGCATTAAAGATTTTTTTTTAGCAATTATTTCTTGGTGGTGAACCTCTGTGACTCTTAAATAGCAATCTGAAGCATTGAGCTTGTGCTGTACAACCTGACTGTGCAGAGTTGCTGCGTCTAGAAAGACACGCAGAGTGTCTGGTTTGGAGGGCATCCATCAATCATAGCCGATTTCCCTGTCTGCTCTCTTGTATGGGCAGAGAGTGGGTTTGAGGCAGCCTTGAAGCATCCCTTAAAATACCATACAGATACATAATCAGTGGTGTGTTCACAGAGGTATGAGAATGCTAGCTCAGAAGCAGAAAAATCACTTACGTGTCCCTAAATACTAAATATAAGAATTCTGTAGCTGTGCATATACCTTCTGGATCAATCTACTTGATGAAGATTTTAAGAAAATTTTCCCAAGTGTTTAATCACCTGGAAATTACAAGAGTCCTGAATTGTCCCTAAGGTCTGCTAAAACAAACTGGTTTATCTTTGAGGAGTATCACGGTAGATTATGACAGTTGATGTCTGCCTTCTGATCAAACAGATTGCATTTGAATGGAATATCGCAGAATTGCAGAATGGTTGAGGTTGGAAGGAAATGCCTAGAGATTGTCCAGTTGAACCCCCAGCACAAAGCAGGTTCAGCAAGAGCAGGTTACTCAGTGTTGGTATGGAATATCTCCAAGAATGGAAACTTCACACGTTCAGCCACCTTCTCCTGGTAGCTTAGAGATCTTTGCACTATCTGAATGATGTCTCTGACCTGGCACTCCATGTTGTGTGGGTAAATCCTTGTATTTAAATATGCAGCTGTTAACCTCAGGATGACATTTTATCCTCTGGGCTTTGTGATATGTCCAGTTTGCAGGACCTCTCTCTCTATTTCTACATTCTGCTTTTTCTTGCTTTCTGCCTGGTGTATTATCTACAGTGAGCGAATTGTGTCAGATTATCTCATAGTAAATATTATGAATTATCTCATAATTAGAATAAATATTATGAATATTCTAAAGTGGTAGTTAAGGTACTGTAAAGCTTCTGCTCTTCAACCACTATCAGTTTTATTTCTCGTTATAGTAAATAGTCCTTTTTGGCTTCAAAGAATAGTAAGGAACATTCACTCCTTCAAAATGGTGGCATCTGTGAAAGCTGTGGGTAAATATTGTCCTCATTTTATGTTGACCGATTTGATGTTAAGACTTGACTCTCTCTGATGTCATTGTTTTGCACAACCCATTTGTTCGTGCTCTTTCATTTCCTATGAGACCCAGCTTTTCCTAAGACTTTATGGACTTTCTGAATATATCATAAATTCTCTATTGCTGTCAAATAAATGGACTTCCAGTTTTACTTTATATATGATGGAATGTTTGTCCTGGGATTGTTTCTTTTTTTAAAAAAGCATGTAAGCCCAGTCTGTAGTACCAATTTTCACTTTAAAGAACCAGGCATTTCAGAGCCTGTGCCATGCTGTAGCATGCCTTGCATCTATCCCAGTGTGCAGAGAATCAGACTACGTTACAGTCACTTGAAGGGATCACATTAATATGTGGAATTGCAAGATGTGTCAACATAGAAGCATTTGCAGTGTAAATGGGGTGTAATTGGCCACAACCTCAGTTGAAATGAACCTGAAATACACTGCAAAGAAATCGTTAAATCAGCAACTAAACAGAGCTAAATAAGCAGCAGTAGTGAACAATGCAAGTTAGAAAGAACAAGCAGTGAAATCATTAATTATTCTTTCATAGTATGTTAGTTCATCTGGCTGCCTTTGCAGTTTAAGATACTTAGCTAGTAAAATCATTTTTGTCATAAAAATACAAAGCATGCCAACAGTACTGTCTCAGGAAGCAGGGCAATATTTCATCTGGGGAAATAAACCTTAGTCTATTGGTTTTGTATTATTTGATTCATTTTTTTTTTTTTTTTGGTATTACTTAATTGTGCGTTTTTTCATTGAACAATGGGATAAGAGGAGAGAGCAAGACTTAAAATTAGGTCAGAACCAACCCTATTAGTGGTCTTACTAAAGCATAAAACCAGTTGGTTAGCATAGTACTAAAAAGGTGAAAACAGCATCTGTGTTGTGAAGGGAAGTAGAAATAATGGTAATGTTCAAAATTAGAATCAAACATTCAATCTAGGTTAGACTGGAAGATTTTTACAGGAGGGCAGGGTTAGGGATAGAAACGCTAGTTGGAGTTTTATTCTTGGCTCTGACAGAGGTTTCTTGAGTGACCTTCAGAAAATCGATTTCTGTTCTGTAACAAAGGTGGCATTGCACTTCTTCACTGCCCGAGGTTGCAGTGGTGCGTGTTTCATTTGTGTCTCTGAAGCTCAGAGGTGCTGTACAAATAGTAATAAAGCAGGAATTCAGTTGTATGGGGCTTAAAGACTTCAGGCAAGTATGCAGGTTAGACCCTCCAAAGATGTTAATGTTGACTTCTTAGGACACTTGTTCACTGTACAGTATTGCTTGTGGAAAGTGTCATACATTTGGTGATGTGGAGATGACAAACCAAAGTACTTACATATTCGTTTTCCTGTGACTTCTAGTAATGGAAAAACTTACCCTCTCTCTTCTACATTGGGAAAAGAAAAGGATTTCAACATTCATGGTATTCACTGTTTAGTGAACTTCTCACTAAGGCTGGTTAAAATCATTCATCCAACAGTTGCTTTATATCATTTTCCTAATCTAATTCTTCTGTGTTCTTTCATTTTAGGAGATATGATTTTATAAATATTTCTACTCCTGACTGGAAAGAGGCATGGGGAGTAGTGGATTCCTTATCAAAACAGGAATTTACAAAATGGAAGGCAGTTTCTACTCAACAGAGCTCTTGCAAAGGGTCAGACTTTGCAGAGTATTTTGAGATCTTTGGGTGAAGGACGTGGTTAGGTTTATGTTGCACCGAAGATGTATGCCTTTGTTACATGATTCTTCCTAATACTGTGAAACGGTGGCTAAATTCCATCATCTTCTAGTTCTGAGATCCTCTTGAATGTGGATGCAGATTTTGGGATTAATGTTAACCTGTAGCTAGCAAGTTCCTTTTCATACACGACCAGAAGGAGGATCCAACAAAAACCCCATAGAGGGACTCAGACATGGTGTTAGCAGCAGTGGTGCAGGGTTTCGGTCCCCCCTCATTCGGTTCCGGCAGCTCTGCTGAAAGCTGTGCACAGCCAGGAACCTTTTGTAGCCTCCGTACACCAGGCGATGGCAGCAGCTCTGCCCGGGGATGTTGAGTGTAGAAGGGTGCAGTCAGCTCTTCAGAAGGTAAAAACTGCTCAAACTTTGGCTGTTTTCACCCCAAAAGATCAGGTTGGGTGCAAGTATCAAGCAGTTGCTGGTTGAACCAGCTTCTTAAAGTGTGTGGAGATTCCTTTTGCAGTTACATATTCTGAGCTGAGAGAGGGTGCTGTTGTACCATAGTTCTGATGTAGCATAGATATCTGACATCATTAATATCAGTGTTATATTTGATGTCATGGTACCAGACATTACGGCTTAGTTACTAACTAGATGTTTCGTGCAACATAATGTGCACTGTATCTTGTAAAAAACAGGATTACACAAGTCAGCTTTCTTTCCAGAGAGCTGTTCACAGATCAGAACAACCTAGGCTGGGTAGTCATGCCTTGACTATCTTGAATTTTATGGGTGGGTTTCCCTGTGGTCATCTTTAGTGCATTAGTTATGAAAGGTCATACTATAAAAGACAGTGAGAATGCTTTGAATTATTTTTGCAAGGATTCTTAAAGAACAAGCTTGATTCTGGGGTGCATATTTGGCCATATGAAGTGATGCATGCATTCTGTGAAGTCATCAGAAATGAACTTCTTTTCTGTTCTGTAATGCTTCAAAAATGTAGATTATCATATTTTCAGAAGTAAAATTTAGTTATTTATCCTAAGAGGAAGGGAAGAGAGAAAGTTTACATATTTTAGGATAAGTGAATGGTTAGAGCACAGGATTGAGAATAACCTGTTCTCCCTTTTTACTTTGATAACAAATAGCTGTTCATGGTCTGTGTGTCTCTTTGGGCATTCTGCAGGGCACATCGATAACCCGGCTTTCAGAATGAGTGGATTTTAATCTCCAGAACTTCCGTGGAGCTAAACAGAGTCTCAAGGGACTCTTAACAGCCACTCCTAAGCATTTCAATCTAGGTGTCTGAAGTAAGTGGTTGCTCCAACAATATTGATCTTAAGCTCCCTTAAGCCTAGGGTTTGGGGTTTTTTTAAGTTGTAATTTGACCTGATGTATTGCCTGATGTTCTGAGGTGCTAGTATCTATTTGCAAAATGTGTTGCAAACGTATTTGTACTTAACAGTATAAAAGGATGTTATCCAATATAATTGCGGCACCTCAGAGGTAAAAAGCCAAATTTTAGCCCATCCTGTACCTTCATGAATAATTTCAATAATGCAGAGGAGGTACACGGGACTGTAAGGGCTAAAGGACTGAGCCTCTTTGTACCTGAAAGGATTATATGCTTTAAAAGTACATTAAGAAACATCTTATGAAAAGATTAGCAAAATATTCTTGAAAAGACTTTGGGAGAACAGGTTTTGGAATGCAATGCTGAATGTCTTTGATTTATTTAAAATGAGCCTTCTTGTAAGTTTAAATAGGCAACTATTTCAGAAGGTTGAAGCATATACTTATGTTTCAGTCATTGTCTGATTCGGTTTCAAGTGTGATTGATGTGCATCCAGCTGCCCTTATTTACCACACAGATACCAGGGCATGGATCCCTGTTGTAGTAATTTATAATTTAATTCAGCTATCCATAGGTTTACAGAAACCTTACCCTCTTGGCTAGCAAAAACAAGATGAGGTTGGTCTGCTATGAATCATTGACACTAATAATCCAGTTGATGGTTGGAGATGCACTGCTTTGATCTTTTGGAAGGATCTGAAGGGTCTTTCAGCTTTACAGGCAGCTGTGTACTATACCATACGTAAAACAAACTCCAGGCAAAATGTGTTCTTTAATCTGTATTTTGTACTGTGTTAATTTTCTGCCTGTGAATAAGAAGTCTGCAGGTGCTGATGGTGAAGATGAGATGTGTCAGCAAGAACACCAAAGCCTGAATTTGTTGTAGCATTTCTGTGGGTTTCTCAGTGGAAGCTGTATTTGTTGCGGGGGGAAAGGAAATATATTTGCTGAGGAAATGTTATCCATTTTCAAACTTACTTCTGGTGCTTTCATATTCATGATATTGTGTTCAAGGCCTAGGCACTGGCCTCCTATTTTCAGGCACTTAGAACAGCAAGAAAGCAGAACAAACACTGGCTTAAAAATGGTATTACCCATTTTAGTTCTGTAATTACTTTGAAAACATTGCAAAAATTACATAATTTTGCAGAGGAAGGATTAGGTAAGAATTTGAACATGTAAACAGAGAACTTCAAAAAAAGGATGCAATCTCTTTCTTGCTTCAGCTGTGTTTAAATTAGATAACCTCTATAAGGCTTACTTAATGGCATCTTGGTATTTACAGTAGCACAGCGTTCTTATGTATCCGTGATGCTATTTATTCTGTTCCAGGAACTAATGATTGCAGAACTCAGAATTCATAAGCATTTTATCATGGCCTATGTGTGACTTAATTCTGAGCTATTTCAAATCAAGTGGTTCTGGCACAAAACGGAGTTTTCCTTTGAAATGTATTTGTTCAGAACAAAAAATTTTGAAGGTTGGAGGCACTTGGTCAAAACAAAATAAATCCACTAACTCTACAATGAGGCAAAGCTACTAAAATTACAAGGATGCGATAGTTATAACATGCATTTATCTTCTGTTCAAAAGCCTTTTTTGGACATGTTTTCTCCTGGAATGGTAACACGAAGAACATGTTCAAAGTGGGAGCTATTCAACTGGGAGTGTGAGCGTGCTGTAACTTAATTTACTGCAAGGCATTCTTGCTCTTAATTGTCACTCCACTTAAGAGAAGTTGTGGGCGCAGCATCTGGTTATAACTAATTTTGAATTTTTGCTACTTTTGAGGGAGAAGCAAGATCTGAATAACCAGGGGGTTCAAATATGTGATTTTTTGTTTCGTTCTTGCAGTGAAAGAATTCTGACTGAGCTTTGCATTTAAAGTGCTGTTGCTTTATCTTTCAGAGAGTATCCAGCCCATTGAAACAGAATTTGTGCCAGTTGAAAATGCTGGATTAATACCAGGATGTACATCAGCTTAATTCTTCGTTCACCCTAGGAACGGGGAAGAATCAAGCATTAAACGCATTATGGACAAGCTGTATAAACGGAAATGTTCTTCTAAATGACTTAGAAGAACGACATGTTCTAGTAATTTCTTGTATAATGAAAGTTTCTCAAGTCTAATATGTAATCTTCAAGTTAAAAATAATAATTGCCAAGGGAGTTCTTTATGCGCTAGATGAATAAAATGATATAGAGGAAAATTACTTGCTTAATCAATTTAGATACTCAGCTTTAACAATTTATAATTATTATCACAAGAAAGCCTATTTTAGCATTTGTCATTTTAGCACTTTCCAAGAGAAGGCATTATTTAGTATAATGCTTTCCCCAATCTGTCAGTGACATTGCCTGAGCTCCTTTGCCCCTTTGAAAAATAATCTGGGAAAGCCTGGGAAAGCAGTTTGAGTGGCCAGTGAGAATCTCTCGAGTGCCATGTTGTTACTAGTACAGCCAAACAAACTTCACTATTTGTGTTTCTCTTGTAGTTTTGGTTCTGACTCCTGTCCCTACTGTCATAAATAAAGGTAATCTCTGCTAGGAACCGGCATCAACTAAAGTAGGCAGTTAATCACACTTGAGCAACATGCACAGTATTAGCTTATCAGGCAGAATCATCCCACCTCCCATGATGCTTTATGTGTTTATGAAGAAAATGCCTTCCATAATTGTAATTAAAAAAACAAAATGACTCACAGTTTGTAAGTGTTAATGAGAATATATTATTCAGACACTCTCCTTCTGCCTTGTTTGCAAAGAGGTCACACTGCTTTTGCCTCTTCAGTAAGCTTTTTGTCAATGATGAACTTGTCATCGTGTGCTGAAGTTTATTAACTTGAACAGAATGTCAAAGTTGGAATGACCCTTGTGAGAACAGGCTACAAACATTCCTCCCATTTAGGTAGATTCCCCTTATTATTTCTGGTAAGAAGTGAAGCAGTCCAAGCAGGACTGAATAAGGAGGCAGGACTCCAATTCCCGTAGATTATACTTTAAGAAGGGGTCTCAGTTAACAACTGCTGCCACTGAATCCAGCTTTTATAGGTGATCTTGGTGCAATATTACATCATTAGTGTGTTCCATAATGTAGACTAATTAAAATTAGAATTATTAGATTATGTGAGTTATTAAATTTCTTTAACAAGTTGACCGCTGGGTGCTTCTGGCCATGATTGCTGAAGTTAATATCACAGCCTGATACCTTGGGATGAAGGTGCTGTGGATTATGAACTTTTAATTTACTTTCTCCTTTTATGGAATAAAAAGAGGAATATTTAGTACAAAAATTAAGGCTAAACTAAACATATGTATGTAAATAGTACAGAATATACTGCACACGTAGCGACTACAGCTTGTTTAGTGCGTCATGCCGGAGGGCTGCACAACAGCACTGTAAGAAAGGTTGTTGGAGTAATTTTTTTGCCCTGATGCATGCGCTCTGTGGCTGCATTTTTAGCCTTTGAGTTATGACTGTCGTATTTCAGTTGCAGTTTCTGGCTTCTGGGTGATGGAGCTGTCCAATTTTGATTCTTTTAGTGGTTGAACTGGACTCTTTCAGGTGAGGTGCCAAGTGTAAACTTTTAATACTATTCAGCTAAGTCTTCATGTTCCTTTACTATAAGTAAAGCTTTATGTGTTCTCTGGCATTTTAGCAACTTTAGAGATTAGAGACTTCTTTATAACAACATAACACGCAAGTATGTAGTGGCATTCAAAAGAATGGATGAAAATAATTGTTGCCATTTTTCACCTTTTCATTAAAAGTCTTTGTATTTTCCCCTTAATATTGTGTCTTGCATTACTGTAAATTTGAACTTTCATTTTAATGGATAACTTGGAGAATGTATCCCCATTTTTGCAGGCATTACCGTACAATGCTGGGCTGTGGTTTAGCCTCATAAGGTTGCAGTAGCTCTTTAACATGCTGATAAAGTTTCTAAAGTTCCAGTTTTAAAGATTCCAGTGTTACTAATTTCTGTCATGTATCCGATGATCTTAAGGGCCTGTTCCAACCTAAATGATTCTATGATTCTTAGCCCTCATCTGCCTGAGCTGAGGCTCAGCTTTGTACTTTTTCCATTCTATGAGATACCTCCTCTCTGACCTCTGTTGCTTAAATCCAAAGAGTTTTGCATGGAGCATCCTTTCTCAAAAGGGAAACGGTGGGTGGCAAGAGTCCCACTCAGCTGCTTCTAGCTGGCTTCAAGGAAGCTGTATGAAAGATGAATAGAAAAGATAGGAGCGGGGAGCAAACAGTTCCTGCCAGAATTGTGAAATTGAGGCAGTGCTCAGGACTCAACCTGTAGCAGTTCTGCAAAACAGCATCCTGTAAAGAACCTCACCTGGCTTAGCATCTCACTGGTACTTCTTCCACAAATTCTAGCTGAACGTGGCTCTGCTGCAACGTGGATACAGTTTGTGCCTGAGTGAGACTTATTCTGCTGGCAAGTTGATTCAAGTCTGAACACACTGTGCCTTCAAAACCAAAAGAGTAAGTACGAAGAGTCTCACATTTAGAATTTTTAGACTCCTGCCATTTTTAAAATTTAATTTGTTTATTTTGAGTAACTATGCTTGGGTTTAGCAATACTGAAATTTAATTTATGCTAACAAACGTGAAGCAAGTGGGGATGATAACATCAGAAAAAGTAAATAGGAGAAGAGGAATATCTTGTGTGTAGAAAACTCTTCTGTGAATCACACCAGTGAGGCCAGGTGTGTCATCGTTAGCAATTGCTCATGGGCAATATCTTTGTAAAATAAAATTTTTTATTCAGTCTTTTGGCATAATTCAGTTGGATTACTAATATCTTTTTTCCTTGGCTGCCTTTGCAAAAACAATTTTTTTTTTTCCACTTCTGTCCATCCATTTACATATGTATGTCTTTATTTTCTACACTTACCTCTGATTCAGTAGAGCAATGCTAACACCCTCTTTTGCTGAGCTCACAGTTCCAGTCTCCGCTGCCCACTTCTTATTTTTTCAGCTAGGCATCTTCCTACTTTTTCTCGTGTTTCTCTCAATCTCCAGAGGAATTCTGTATAAGCATCTACAGTGTGATTCTCTGCTGACCTTTAAACTCTGTTATGATGTCTATAAAACATTATTTGATGGTCTTTAGGTTACTGGTACTCAAAGAGCACTTCCTGTCAAGTTGATGGCTACCGACAGCATATTCAAGCAGCAGGATCCAGGACTGAGTGCTGTGATATGGGAATTTTCGTCTATGATTTTTTGACTAATTAGAAGATGACCTCTCTTTGCTTCAGTTCATTCATGTGTACCCTGAGAACAGTAATTCTGTCTTGCCTCTCAGAGCATTTATGATAGCTAAGTGCTTAAATATTCCTGAGGAAAAGGAGCATAGTTTTTCTTCAAAATATCTCTTTCCTCTCTATTTTCTCCTATAGAGTCCAATATCTAGAGGTACCAAGGATACTTAATTCTTGCCCGGTTTTCCAAGTATAGTTGGGTGTCTCATTTCCATTTGCCATTTTGAATACGTCTATGGGGATAGAAGACTGATAGATGAACCAGTTATCAGCAATTAAACATTTGAAGGCAAAATTATACTCCTAAGTACACAAACAGATTGCATGTTTTAGACTCCTGTAATTTTTTAAATTTCATTTGAATTCGACTCGTGAAGTTTGGCCAGTATCTGCTAATTTCTCTCAGTACTGCCTGTGGTCCGGTTTTTATGACTATTTTGAAAGCCTACCGCCTGTCTCTTTTCTAGAGTCATTGAATAGCTTTCTCTGGGACAGTCTCGCCTTATTTTGCACAACTCATTTTCAAACTGCATTGTCTAATCAAAAGTAATAGTAATCAACTCTTCTCTGTAACCAGTTATAAAGGTACGAACTTTTAAACTTCTATATGACATTGAAATTCTAGTTTTAACAGCACAAAGATATTTGACATGAGCTGTTACTTTATTTAAAATTAAAATAAACCCCCAGTTTAAAGGAAGCAAAAATTGCTCCTAGGCTGGTACTTTTAAATCCTAGTTTCAGTCCATAAATTTGATTGTAGGGTTAAATTGAAAAACCAGAATATTTTAAAAGTAACATAAAATCCTTAAGAATTGGAGGTGCTCTCTGCTTTAAAATGTTAGAACTCAGAAAAAGGGAAATTGAAAACACGTATGAGCTCATTACTAATAGTAATCGAGATCTAAAAGCCACCTTGGATACTTGTGCATATCCTTTTAAAGTTAATAGAAACGATATCATATATCTGAGAACTTTCCAAAAAACACGTGTCTGGAATAGTTGTAAGGCATAAACTATCTAATTATACTCCAGCCTGTTAGAATAGAAGTCCTGTAACTTGGAACATCGTTAGGTTGATTCAGAAACGCTGTCAATGAGTGTACAAAAATTTTTCCCCTTCAGTTACCAGTGAAAATGTGGTTCAGCAGAGAGTAAAAGTAGCTGCCTTCTGGTGGCCATTTGCATCTCGTGTCTCAGTTCAGTTCCCAAAGACATTTGTTCACTGCGGAGGTGATATTCTGACTTGCATCCCTAACAGAGAGAGGGAAAATATACCTTATCGTAGAGAATGGGTTCTCCTAACACCGCTGTCACTGTGAAGGGTTAAGAGCGTGGGCTATCGATAGCTGTTAATTTTAATAATTGTGTCCCAAATCTGCCCATATATATGTATATATATAAAAATATATGAATAAATATAAAAATTCCAGAAATCCCACGGACAGGACACAGAACCTGTATGCCATCTGACGTTTTTGACAAGCTCCCCAGAATTAATCTGTCTAGGAGCTACTATGCTCAGCTTAATTATGGAAAGGCTGCATCTGTGTTCAAAGCTGTTGAGAGAGAAAGAAGAAAGTAAAAATGTCCACTAGGTTTGATTAACTGCTTTCAGCCTGATGAATAAAGACAGATGGTTACTAGTTATTTTTCCTTAATGGATTCTGGAGCTCCATTTGGTGGATGAATTAAAGTTATAGGTCCCAAATCTGCCTTTGAAGCTACGCCTGCATAGCCCTTTGTGATTCTAGCAAAGTTTGCGTGCATCCAAGAGAGAGGTTTGCCCTAGGGCTGTCGTATATGTTGTTAAAAAGCAGTCTTGAAATGAAAACTAAAAGTCAAGTGATAGTTTACAGTATTAATAAAACAAGTTACAAACTATGCACAGCTGAGGAAGGAATCCCCTGCAAGGGATGATTAGTGTGAAGTGCCTGTGCAGACTTACGCCCATAGAATCTGTGCCTGTTCAGGTATGACACCTCCGCTTGGGGCTTGACAGTATTTTAATACTGGCTTTAAAACTTGGAGAAGTTCATTAAAGTTGCACTTGGTAGTTTTGTCACCTGGAAAGCGGAATAAATAGTTTTATGGTGTAGGTTCATTTGCACAAATCTATTAGTATGTCTCAAATCCTCCAGGTGGAGGAGGTCTTTAAAACAGGGTCTGATTCTGTAGGTGTGCACATGTTTAAATACATGGGTATGAATATTTCTGTCCTTTACTTGTGTATGAATATCTGTTTATTTTTAAGAATGTATGTAAGTGTCTCTGGGTTTGGGCTCTCAAGGAACATTTAGAGCTAATGGGTATTGGGACCATCATTCAGCAACCTATTAAATCATCTTTCTAGTTTTATGTGAGGATAGTCATGGTGATTTTAATGGGATTAGATATGCTTACATCTAAACAAATTTTGAGTCGGGGGTTAAGGTTAGTGTGTGATATAAAATGTCTAAGATGGACAATATAATAAAGGGAAACAAAACAACAAAAAATGACACTGAGCATACAGATTTTTCCATGGTTGGTGGATTGTCTAAAGAAAAAATACCATTTAACTAAAGTGCTACCTGCCATAGAACCATCAAAAGCCCCCACAGATCCTGAAAGGGACCTTGAGAGGTCATCTGGTTTGTCCCCCTGCTCCACGGGAGGATCATCTATCATGAAGTCATTCCTGACAGAGAGCTGGTCTCGCTGACAACGTTCGAACGCGATTGCAGCAGTTTACAAGCAGCACAAACATCACTGAAAAGTGACGGGAATGCCCTTCAGATCAGCAGCATTAAAGGAGAAATCGGTGACATTCAGTATGTAGCAAACACACATTCCATCAAAATAATAATGTAAGTCATTGATTACACACAGAGTGAGGTCACGATTCCTCAACAGGAAAAATACATGGCTTCACCATTTGGAAGCGAGGGACTTGTCCTTCAAGTGACAGAAAACAGAATGTGTTTAGGGCAGGTGACGCTTTGTCATGGTTGATCACTTAATGCTTTTTGAATCATCGCTCATTTTTCATCTCATTTTGCTTCGGCTTTCATTTCAAAGACTAGCTGATGTAACTGTGAGGAAAATCTAAAAATAAGTGAATTCTGTTTATGAGAGGCAGAGATGTTTTTAAGAGTTCGCAGATGGAAGGGGAGGCATGTCGCAGATGTGCAGAGTTAATAAACCAAGTGATGATGAGGAGATGCTACCACTCATTTTCTTTCATCCCCTTTGCAGAGTCCATGCTTAGAGCTCAGAGGCATGTTCTGGGGCTCCAAGTTGTATGTGATTTATTTTTAATGTTGTCACTATCTACCATGAATGACAAGTCATGTCGGTGATGTAGTAAATCCCCCCACTTTGAAGGGCCTCTTTTTTGGGGGCAAAAGGGAGAAGTGCAGATAGACTTGGAGTTGAGGACTTTTTGTGTCAAAATCTTGCTTTGGACAATATTGGTCCGTGTCTAGATTGTACTTAAAGGTCTAATTAAAGGTATGTGTTTATGCTAGCTGCAAGTTAGCACTATTTGGTTAAATTTTTAGAAGGGTACTGTAGGGCCCAGGTTTCAATGGGAACTAATAATCTCCCACGTGTACCTGCAGACCCTGGTGAGCTGGGATTGCTGAAGTTGGCATCTCCATCACTGCTCTCACATGTCTTAGCTACTCAGTTTGTCCACCCGTGCTTTAGCCAGACTTTTGATTGCCATGCCTGCCTGATTTTCTGTGTGCCTCCATATTCACATTGCTACTTATTAATTTAACTACAGTAAAATTTATGTGACTTTTGCATGGATAATGCCTAAATATTTGAAAACATTTTTGTGGTCTACCATTAACATGCGTGGAAAAGGTCGGATGTAAACCAGATGTTTCTCCAGTCTGCCATTGTTTGGAGACACGCAGGAGGAAAATTTACAGAAGGAAGATGCAGAAGAGGATTTATTTCTGATGTAGATATGGTGTGTATGACTTGTGGTTAGGAGAAAGCACCTAGAAGTAAGGCAGGGAAAGTTGCAGTTGCATTTCAGGAAGCATCTGCAAAGAAACAGGCAGGCTGTGGGCTAGGAAAATGCAGAAATCCTTCGTGTTCTGGGCACATAGAAGCTACCATTAACTTCAGAGAGGCAAAGCTGTAGGAAAGGGAAAGGAATTGAGAGATACAATAAAAATCTAGTTTGAAAAACAAACTAATCATCCAGTCCAGAGTATAGCTTACATCTTTATTTCTCATATATCGAGGCACCACTATGCTGTGCTCTGTTCTAGGCAGGGCTGGAATTTCAGTCTGAATGTACCAAAGGAAACTTCAAGGAAGAGTCTGTTGCTGTCAGAGACGTGGACTAAGATGAACTGGTATCTTTTCTTCTCTAACATTGATGGTTCTGTGAAAGCCATTTCATGTTATCGGATGACAGAAGAAAGGCATGCAAGTGTAATTTCTTATAAGGATAACCTAGAGATGATTCCTGGCTAACTTCCTAAAGAGTACCTAATTGCCTTTAGGGTTTTTGATTCTATTCTATTTTTGGAAAATAGTGGCAATTGTGTTGATAAAAATGACTTACTTTGGAAAGAGTGCAATCCACTTTTAGCTGTTCTTGAAAGCCTAGAGATCCATAGATGTCTGGAGAGTTAGAGAAGAAAACCTCCCTTGCAAATACAGAGGAGTGCTCATAATCTTAATGATTTCTCTGATTTAAGATGTTTTGTCTATTGCAGAAAATTTACAAAGGGTGATTAGAGTTCATGTAAATACCAAGGCAGAACTTACAGCTCATGGCTTCATTTCATATGGCACATTATTATGACCTACTGCTTCAAAGCAAAGCTAGAGCTGCTGCAGGCGTCGGATTCACGTGGGAAATACAGGCTGCAATTATTTCTTTTGAAGCTTGTGTAATGCTAAGGTGTGTGTTGCATGGGTACCTGCCAAAAGGATTTACAGGTCCAGTTTGGCCATCAGTACAGAAGTTCCTCACTCTGAGGTTCTTACGCTTGAGAAAATAACAGGAGATTTAGCTGAGGAAGTAGTTACTATCATTAAGCTTTTGTTAGAATTGAATATTGAGAAATGGTGAGCTACAGCTGTTTCTTCACTGCCAAGTGATCTTCAGGAATTACTGTCTATCTCTGAATTTACACCCTTTACAATTACTATCTTTCTAAAAACAAAATCTCCAGTAACTTAGAGGTAAAATATGTTTCTTACTTTTCTTTTATGGATACATACTTTATTTGACAGGAATTCTTTTCCCTAAGGGTCTATTAAAGAAATAGTTTGAAGACAAAGGAGAGGTTACACAGCCTTATTTTCATTTGTACATAATCTTTTTTTGCCCTTATTCGGTACATGCCTGAGAATTCAGAGATCTTAATTCACAAAGGTACTTGGCTACATTCCTAGCTTTAGGCAGGCGAATAGTTTTGTTGTCTTCACTGGGACAATTCATGTGCTTCAAGTTGAGTGAGTGAGTAGATAACTGGCTGAAGGCAGAGGATTCTCTCAGCCTTTGTATAGGAGTTGAGTCGTATTTGTACTCTGCTGCTATTTGGCATTGGCATGGGCTGACTATGGAAGCAGTGTTCAGGCTTCAGTATAGAATATATAGATTGCCAGGGCATGGAGGGACAGGGCACTGACTTACTGTGTGATGGCTCTGAAAAGCTGGGAAGAAAGACAAAAGTCCTTACAAGTGTAGAAGGTCAAGCTTAGCTCAAAATCAAATAGTCCAAATCCATCCTCCTTGTAACTCAGATGTCATTCTGATAATTTGGAGGAACCACATCTTTGCCAGCAAAACTATCAAGAAGGAGGTGAGATAAGTGTGTCTATTCACAGCATGAGTAGGCATGGCATAGAGAAATAGGAAATAATTGCAAACTTGTGTTAATGTACAGCTGTGAGAACTGGAGACATACCAAAGTGGTAGAGAGGAAAGTAGACGCTTTCTTAAGCTGGATAGTGGGCATGAGACAATAAAACTTATCTCGTTGCAAAATTGTGCTGAAAAATCCTCAAGCAGCAATCTGTCTCTGCTGCTGTTAGAGAACGTGCAGAGGGTTCATGAGGTGGGTACTCCAAGTTAACGTTTCTTAGCCAGTTTTAGATCATACCCTCCTTTCTGATAGCAGCCTGTCTCGTGGTATGTATACCCTGTGCACTTACGTATCGCTTTATTCACACGCCAGGGGGAACATATGGTCAGCTTATCATTAAAAGCTGCCCCCCAGCCTTTATTGGTTATATTTTGTATTCAGAATATAAATTCAACATTAATTCAGACAGAGATCAGTCCAGACCAACCATTCCTACAGTTGTTCTGCAGTGTTGTGGGCGCAGGTGTGTGTTGTGCCAGCAGGCGCATGTAGAACACGCGCTCGTGGTGTCCCCAGTGTCCCCATCCTCCAGTTCAACGTGTGAGGGAGAGGACATGCACATGCACATACGCATTTCACTGGGGGACCTGGCAGGGGTGCATGGAGCAGAGGGGAAGGCTCAAATGGAGATTGTTCTGCGAGGACCAGGCATGGTGGCTGCCATGGCTTGGTCCCGCGCCCTCCCGCTGAGGGGAGCCAGGGCGGACTTCGGGCTGGAGGTGGTGACTTCTGCCCCTCTCCCCACTACGCAAAAGCTCCAGCTCGCTATATCATCAAGTGTGAGAGCTGATGCTTTAAATGACAGCACATTTATGATCATCTAAATCATGCGATAAAGACCAATCAGGGAGAGAAAGCAAAATTCTCCAAGAAAATCTTTAAGAAGACGCCTTAACAAAGGGCAGGCTATAACTGACCTGAAGACCACCAAGCTAATAAAAGCAGAAGCAGCAAATGGCAAAGAGAAGTGAAAATAGTTTACACTTTCCGCACTAGTGGGAGGATGGATGGATGGATGGATGAATGAGCGTTCGCAACAGTAATGAATGACAAGCAGACCTCGAGGGTAATGGTCCTTTAAGAAAGTGACCTCATCTCTAATGTAAACTACATATAGAGGTATGTCAACATTTTCACTGGCTGTAAAAATTTATAGTCAACAGATTTGTCATCCCATAAAGCCCCAACAGAATAATGGAATGGGAATGTGCTTGTGTCTCGTGTTAGGTTTGCACCCTGCACTTCAATCTTCCAGCGTCTGTCTAAAGTAAAATAGGTCAGCACTACATTTTCTTTTGGAAAACCGGATACATCATGTTAGCTGGTTGTGTGATAACTTAGGCTTGTCTCTCAAACCAATTAGCAGCAATTCTTCAAACAAATATGCCTAAGCTATATTTCAATCCTTTTAGCTGGATGGATTTTAAAATTTTCTTATTGTTTAAACAGCTTTCGAAGTACACCACAGTAGGTGTTAAATCTCTCAAATATATTTAATTGATTACATATTTTACCACCCCACCCCCTCCCCAACTTGCTGTGGGTATTGAACCAGTGACTCCTGTCAAAACTACTAAGGTGGATGTCATCACTGGAGGTCCACTGAAGACTCAATCTCAGGTGTGTTACCTGTGTTCACTTAATGAAGTGCCTTTAATGGTAAACCAGCAATCACCCCTTCCCAGCCTCCCAGCCCCCCTTGCACGTCAATTAACCATAGGTATTTGCTGAACGTGGAGGAGGTAAATAGCCAAAGCTGTGCACTAAAGCAGGGAGGGTCATCTGGGGCTTTTTGTTGAAAGAGGAGTGTGATCCATGTGTGATAAAACCCAATGCTAACCACACAGATTGCACTACAGAGAGTAAATAACCCTGTCCTGACTCATTTTTGTTGCTGCCTGTCAAAGAGCAGTTCCACTGAAACTACACCCTAAGTTTTTTTGGCAGGAAATTCCAACTATTTCCCATAAAGGAAACGGCTCTTTTTTCACTGTCTAGGAAAATGTACTTTAAACATATAAAACATATAGCAGTTAATTTTTTTCCTGAAGCCAACACTTGCTACATCATGTCCATTCCCAGCGCTGTCAATCATTATCCAGCCAGCACATTGTTCGGAAGGTGGAGCTGTCAGGCAGAAGGAATAAAAGGTAAGAAAAGGAAGGCTTCTGCTTCTTGCCGATGCCAAGGATAAGTGAGATTATGTCAAACCTTTAAACGGAGTCCCCTTTCTCTGCCCCACCCCCTGCTCCTATATAACACGTGCTGCATTTAGCAGCACCTGCTTTTACCCGGCGGGTGGTGGGCTGTGCGTGCCTGCTTCTTGCCACTGCTGATGGATGCTCTTGCTGGCAGCCCCCTTGCATGGCTCTGCGTGGGTGTCACCGCGCTTTTTGGGGTGACCGTGCTCTGCACGGTCAAGGGGAGCCCGGTGGGGAAAGCAAAGGTGCTGGTGTGGAGTCTCCTGCCCACCTTACTGGGACTGCTGTGCGTGGCCACGCTGGGTGCTGGTGGGGGGCTGGTGGTGTTTTGTGCCGTGAGCCTCGTCTCCTCGGCGTACCTGGGCGGCAGGGCGCTGCTGCCCGTGGGCAACAAAGCTGTGCTCATCACAGGTAAGGTGTCGCAAACCCGCTCTGGGAAGCAAAAGCTGGCTTTTCTCACAAGTGGGTTGGAGAAACTTTGTGTCCTCGGGTTAGGTATCTATGAAATGCATGCTCGTAAGGTTTCCTTTTATTTTTTTGGCTCGTTTTATTTGCTTTGCTGGAGATGGTTTTTCCAGGTAAATAAGTGTTCTGAAATCAGGTAGAAAAGCATCTTAATAGATGCTATTATTTTTTTAGTGTCTCATTTAATCTTTACAAGTAGCTTTTTAGACATTCATGTGAAATTAACTGGTGCAAAAGGCATAAGAATACTTAGGATGGTCTAATTTTTTAGGAGAGACGTTAATTTCTGGAAGCCCTGAGAACACTACATTCATACATTACTTTTCTTTACTTGAACTCATTGCGCTGGTTACGGATGTACAGTTACCTTTCGGTGTGCACATTTACACAGTGCCCACTGTGTATATCATGCACATATTTCAAGACACTGACTGGTGCCACCTCTTTGAAACGATGTATGAAATCATTCGGGAGCAATTTCCTTCACTAGCAGTGAAAGTTCAGAGCTAATGAATTCAGTCTCTATTAACACTCTGATCTACTCAAAACCCACTTCTAGTTTGCAGGGATGGCATTTTTGTGGTTTTATGGCTTTTCTCCTGTTTCTTCTAAAACTTTAAATGCTGTTTATTTGTGTTAATCAAACCTTCAAACCGAAGTGCCTGCCAACTGCTGCTTGCACTGTTAACTTGCTCTTTTTTGTTTTATTTTCTCTTTTTGCCCTCTGGAAAGCTGAATTAAGTTGCTTTGGTTTATATAGCTATTTCTTGCAGAATTTCATTTTGTTTTATAGAGACACCTGGAAATAATTTGGATTTGCCTAGCAAGCATTAATACAGGGATTAAATACAAAAGTTAAGAGAGGATGAGATGAGCAGCACGTTCTCCCCTCGTGGTTTATCTGCCAGCTGGGTTTCTCCCTGCAGGTGTAGCCGATGAAGATGGGTATTGGGCAGGGAGGAATAGGGAGCACTCCTTTTCCCACCCCCGCAGGTGTAGGGATTATGCTTGCGCTTGGCCATCTTCTTGCTTTTTGTAAGACTGCAGATTTTCAGGAAAGAGCACTCTCTCGGAGCTTACCTGCTCCAGAGAATTTGAATTAGTGTAATATTGGGGAGTGAAGAACATCTGGGTATATTCCAGCAAGGGAATGTGCTCTCATTGTACTTGTGCTGCAGCTGTCCTGAAGAAATGCAAGTTTGGACACCTCTGATAGCTGACGTGTCTGAGAAGGCTCTTCTTGGTCTTTATTTGAATCCAGACTGGTAGTCAATCAGTCAAACCTTCCATCAACTGAAACGAAAGTTTTACTCAACACATTTCTTGGTTCAATTGCTCTGATTGTGGTACTTTTTGCATACCAGCTGTAGGATGTGTGTCTATGTGCAGGTGTGAGGTGCCTTTAGATCCATTTTGGTGTCATTTTCTCCAATTTAGACAAGACCTGAGGCAGGCACTTCATGGGAAACAGTGATGATTTTTTTTTTTTCTTTTTTCTTTCCATCTGCCTTTCAGCCCCGCAGGGCTGAGGAATGCTGCTGTGCTCTGGGCGGCTGCCACACATCACCCGTGAGGTGGCTGCCTTTGGCCGGAGGGTGGAGTCATCTCTGTGCCTCTCTCCCTGGGTTTTGTAGAATATTGTTCTGGTCCTCTTTGGATGCCCCTTGTACGGGTGCTGCTGTGCGTTATTTGTTTAAGCCGGCAGTTCACTGGAGTGAAAAGGGTGCCCGGTTGTCAAGTTGTAAAGGGAAAAACTCTGCCCAGTTGTCAAAATGCTTTTTCACATGGGTAACTGTGGGCATGTGAGCAGTCTTAAAGTTGTTGGTGAAACATTTCTATTGATCCTCTTGCTGGGAGAGGGTGCTTCAGTATCCTTAAACAGAAGCTCCTGGGCATGCAAACACTTTAGTGGAGTTTGGTAGACCCACTAGCCAGGTTCCCTAAAAATTAAATTGCCGTGAAGATCCGAAGTAGCAGGAATTGTAAAATTCTTGCCTTGGTTATTCTGAATTTCTCCAGTTGACTTGGTCTTTTCATTCTTGTTGTGTGACTTAGCATATCTGATGCTCAGTGTGATTTGATGGTAAATTCTCAGTAATGATTCGGTTACAGTCAGTAGTGACTGCCTTTCGTATAATAAATCTTCTAATCATTCACAAATTGTTATTTTTGACATAGAAGCAAGGCGGGGCGGGGGGCAATTCTCTGTTTCTTCCCTGTAGGGACCTAACTACTGTTTGAATTTTATAAGTTGAAGGGTAAAGTTTCTCTGGACTTCAGTAACACATCTGAAACTCAAATCAGACTTGTTTTGATAAAAGCTGGGGACAAACCCAGTGCAGGCACAGATAAACACTGCTTTTTATTTCCTTCTCGGGGTTGCTACACCCATCTCTAGCTGTTGAGCACTCTGCCCCTTCCCAAGTTAAAGCTGCATTGTAAAACTAAAGTAATGTGTGGCTGTGTACTTGCTGCGAAGGATGGAAGGAGACGGATTTGATCCAGAAATAGAGTTTTTCGCTAGAAGAAAAAGAAAGACACCCCACCCCCAAACCCAGAAATCTGTCATGTCTTTGGGGTATGTGCAAGCTTCTTCATGTCCCTTTAGGGAATTCTAAGAATGCAGATTTGTTCTCTTCTCTTTCGGGGCAGGGCTACAAGAAGCTAAGTATGATATATGTCATGTTCTGGTGCATCTTCAACAAATGGCAGACTTCAAAAATGCCAAAAACTATTAATTTTTTTTAAAAGAATTAAGTAGAGCATGAGTAATTCTTTTCAATGTCTTGCACTGATTGATCCAGGCATTTAGTACGTGTTTCTTTCAAGTCACCTGGAATTAATTTTTTTTTTTACCTTTCAGGACTAAAGCCCCAGTTAAAAGACAGAACTCAGAAATGAAGATCTAGCATGATTAAGATGAATCTCTTTGGCAGTCAAATTCTATTGTCTATGCGTTTTGAGTGCAGGAGCAGACCTGTGAATAACTATGCTAATATCCGCCTTGGTGTGCCGAAATCACAGGTTAACCCTTATAAGTTTCTGGTAGGGTTAAGTAGGGAGTATCGCAGCTCTTTTGCAAATGAGGAAACAGTAAAAAAAACCTGGCAGGAGTGCCAGCCCTTTGTTCCACGTTCAGGTTTCCAGCCATGCAGGTGGATTTGGAAGCCGAGCATTTATGCAATAAATGGCTGTTGCAGGAGATAGCCAAGCTCCACGGATCTCCGTGCCCATCAGCATCCAGGAGCTTGCTTTGCCGCAGTTACAGTAGGAGGGTGCAGTGCTCTATTGTGGGACGTGCTGATGTGTCTCTCCTTTACAGTGTAAAAACTGCATTAGTGTCTTAAACTCCTCATTTTCCTCCTGATATCGGCCTTTGCAAAACTCCTGCTGCACCGTCCCTACGAACTCCTTGCCTGTCTCTAGCAGAGCCTGTGCCGCTTCTTTGGGAGTCTCGGTGGGCAGATGGGCGAGGTGTTTCCTCCCTTGCGAAGAAGTTTCTTGGTAGATGGGAGGAATGGAAACCGGAATCAAAAAAAAAGACACCAGGAGAGAAAACCCTGAAAAGTATCTTAAGATAGTGGCAGCAAAATACTGTGTCAGAGGGAGAGACTTGTGAATCAATCAAACTATTTGTTAAATAGTCATCATTATTATCTGGGGGGAGGAATTGCACAATCGCGATCATTTTGGTGTATTTGCTCTAAAAGTGCTTCCTGCGTTTGGTAGTTCATTGCTTTATATGGACAAAATTTGGGAATAAGTCTGGAAGAGGATGGAAATTCTAATGCAAGTTTGCATGAGTTAAATAGCTGGTGCGATTTGGCTTAGCCTAAAAATGCTGTTCTGAAGCTCTTTTAGGGCTTGAAAGCACTGAACTCCTTTGCATGTAGAGAAACAGTTGCTTAGCTTTGGCTTGATTGCAATCTGTAACAAAAAAGTATTTATCAGAAGGATCTGGATGGTAGATGTTTGAATGAAAAAAACAACACTACTTCTTTGAATTAAGAAATGGAACCCAACAATATCTTTGAATTCCAACGCCCTGTTATTGCTTTGTCTATCTGAGATTTCAAATTAAAATATTTCTATGTGTTTTCTTGTTTGTTTGTTTTTTTTGTTGTTTTTTTTTTTTTTTACACTAGATATTTTTGTTATCGGGTTTCACTCTGAATATTTGTATAAACCCAATCTGGGGTTTAATTTCCTCTGCACGTATGAAGTAAGCCTTAGAATCTGTTGGTGGTAGAGCATGAGCTGATGCCATGGGCTGTGAGCCAAGAGGCCGTGGTCTATCAGTCTTTGTGGAACATGCAAAGGTCCAGCTCCTCAAACCTTCAGATCTGAACCTTTCTTCCTATAGTCAGATCTATTTCAGTCACTTTATTTCATCATCTTTTTGGTTATGTTTGCATGCATTTCCAATATTTTTTGTTCAGATTATGCTTTGGGACAGACCTACTTTTCAAGTATCTTTTTGATGCTTTCAGGAAGCGACACTGGGATTGGACATGCACTGGCTAAATACCTGGATAACTTAGGTTTTGTTGTGTTTGCTGGGGTTTTGAATGAGGATGGACCTGGAGCTGAGGAACTGAGACGGACCTGTTCTCAGAGACTCTCTCTCCTGCAGCTGGATATAACCAATGCCACCCAAGTCAAGGAAGCCTATCTAAAAGTCTCAGAGAAGGTACAAAATACAGGTATGGCTTTTTTGCCCTTACAATGGGTGTACTAATGTAGCTGCTTACAAGGTGCATCTCTTACCTGTTGGCTGCGCTGTGGCTTGTGTGTGTAGGTCATTTCCATGCTGCAGTCTGTGGGCAGTCAGGGTGTGTATATTGGGGACTCCTGCTTTCTGGGAGATAGAAAAAATGGTGAGGACTTTTCAAGGAGGGGGTACTGTGTATCTGTATCTGCGTATTACGCTGCTTTGATCTGGAGGCACCATCCAGCTCATTAGTTTAATCTTTGTGGAGCTGATTTCCTGCTGTATTCTCCTCTTTCCAGGGCTCTGGGGAGTCGTGAACAACGCGGGCGTCCTGGGCTTCCCCGCTGACGGTGAGCTGCTCCCCATGAGCACGTACAGGCGATGCATGGAGGTGAATTTCTTCGGGGCTGTAGAGGTGTCCAAGACCTTCTTACCCTTACTTCGGAAATCCCAGGGGAGGCTGGTTAACATGTCCAGCATGGCAGGTGAGCTCAACTAAAGCACCAAATAAATTTCTGGTGCAACAGAAAAAACAACTAACTTCCTTGGCAAAATGCTGAGGAACGCGTTGGTGCTTGTCAATACGTCTAGGGAATTGGTATCTAGGTAGTAAGTGCAGGTTTTTCTTTTGTTTGGGCTATTCCCAGAAACCAGCTCTTAAAGGAGAAGAGTTTAATAATGCTAAAAATATGCTGTTATATAAAAGACAGTAAAATTCAGATCTTTTGTTACAGATGCTATAAGTGATAGCCTTGTGAGCTTCCAGAAAGATGAATGGTAAACCACAGACGTTTCTATAACACGTTCCAGCAGAAGTCTGTGATCATCTCAGTTTGTGTGTCATTGAACCACATCACAGAGGTGCCCAAAAGCTGTCTGCCTTTTCAGAGACAGGCTCTCTTCTGTTTGGGCTGGTTACAGCTAAAGTTTTGGCCTTTTTTTAATACTTTGGGTTAAAATTGAAGCATAAATATATTTTGGGTATGTTCATGATGTTTGCCATTGTAACAGTCTATAATAAATGTTAGATATTTCAGTGGGGCGGCTCCACCTCTGCACCCTTGTAGGGCTCAAGTACTATAGTTAAAGTGAGAAAGCACAATGGTAAAATACCTGCTGAAGAGAAATATTTAGTTCTTCAAGAGGAGAAGGCGGTTTTATTTTTTGCTACATCCTATGGTACTTTCCAGAGTGCGCAGTTGTAGAGCATGGTCTGCTGATAACCTGGGACCTGAAGAGACTGTGTGTTCTAAAAATATTTTGGATATCTTCTTAAAAATACTTTAGCATAATTTATTAGCAAAGTAGTATTTTTTATGAATAAATAACTTTGAAAAAATATTAACTGCATATAATATGCCTTCCAGTTTTGTCCCATAAATTGAATCCTGTGCTTACTATATATATGCCTTTATAACATGACCTTCTATTCTAGGAGGACAGCTGAGATGCTAAGATGTACGAACTGAAGTAATACAGTATCTGGTAGCCAACAGCTGAGGAGCAAGAATGCTCCTTGGAAAATGAGACCTGCTAGCAGCAGGATGTCTCAATGCTGGAAAGTATTTTGGTTTAAGACCTCTTAAGGATTTACTATATCCTCTGCTTCCCAAATTTTCCTTGTCTTGTCTTCTTGGACCAATATTTCTGTGCAGTTGGTGTCGACTCAAATCCTGCTGTATTGCCGAGGTGGCTTGTGCAAGCATTACCTTGTATTCATGGCTTACGTTGAGGATGTGGCCTCAGCCTGGCTTTGACGCTGCCATGTCTTCTGTTTTCTTTTTATAATCCTGAGTATGTTTTGTATCTGCATGCCTGTGTTTATGGTTCAGTGCTGACACTTCAAGAAGTCAGGACTGAATTATCAGAAGGACCTTTCTGGTGCTCCTCTGCCCACCAGCCCTTGCAACCACAGAGATGGAGGACAGACCTCTGTTTCCTCTGAGCACCCAAGTGAAGCTTACACTTTTGGTCTTTTGGGGCAGATGTCTTAATTCTTAGCATGAATCCCTGAGCTGCCTTGCAGCTTCCCTGTGCTGAATAATTTGCCCTCGGAGGAGTTGATAACAAGCCTGCTCAAACTATAACTGTTTGCACACATGTTCTCACACATAAGCCGGTTTGGGTAAATAGCTTCTTCTAACACAGGGTCTGAGGGTCCTTTGGTAAAACATTAGCAGAAGGGTCAGCGAGGTCTCGTTGTGCCTAATCTACTCCTGCCTGTGTAGAGCTAATTTAACTGGACTCGAGGTTAGCCTGACCTCAGGGGGAAAGAGTATGCGATTCAATTGGCTTAAACCAATTGAAACTCAAACTTATTCCGATGCATACAGAAGAATAATTAACATATAATTGGCCTGAGTTCTTCAAAAGGATGACTCTGTGTAAGAAGCTCCTGTGATACCTTGGTCGTTGCAGGACAAAACCCAATAAATGGCACCAGTGGCTTACCTGAAAATTCCCCTGTATCAAAGTATTTTCTTTTAAAAGATTCAAATGCACGGAGATAAATGTGTCATGTTTGGAAGGGAGGTGATAACAGAGGATGTGCCCAACTGCCCATGCAGGCAGGAGGAGTGATGTGCCTGTAGGAGAAGGGTTGCCCATTCTGTTCCCTCTTCCCTGCTGTGCCAGCACAGCCCGTGGTGGCTGTGATGACCCATAAATCTGTCAGGGATACTCTGTGCGGTGATAACGCCAACCTTGTGGAGAAAGCGGGGGGGCTGAGGAAGGGAAGATGCTCACACCAAAGTGTCTTTGGATTTTTCTAAAGAAGTGACAGTCTGCCAGTTTTTGGAACAGAGGAAATCTCTGTATTTGAAAGATATTATTTTCTGGAAGCTTTTGTTTTGTGAACATATGGATTTATTTTAAATTCACCTAAAATACTGGCTGTTTTCTATGTTTTCCATCTGAAAAAATGCTGCTGGGATTGGAGAAGATGGGATACAACTGTAGGCAGGGGATCTGCTTCCATGATGGTCTTGGAGAGTCCTGTCGCCCAGGGGGCGTGATGCCAGCTTTGGTTTGTCCACAGAGGTTTTCTCCACTGTTGTCTCTGATCTTTCTGAAACTAGCTGGAAAGAACTGGAAGATAAGTTGGCTATATAAGCTAGAATTGAGATTACTTACCCTGTTGTAACTGTGGTTTATAGTAGGAGCTTGAAATTCGTGTTACAGTGACAAGAACAGCAGCATTAAACTGTTGCTTCACTATTTATATGAACTAAAACATTATCTGTGTTTCTGAAACCAACAGTCATAATTTTCAGCAGTTTTTACCCTTAAATGCAATATAGTATTTCTTCTGCCATACAAGGTCTTATCAGGTGTTACTGAGCATAACTGCTATGAGCAACTGCTAATTTACAACTTTCACTTTTTTTTAACCTCCAGAAAGAAATGATTCCCTCACTGTCTTGTCTTTAACCTCAGTGAGAGCCACATAATTTTGGTTGCACTATAATCTTCTTTCTAAATCACAAAAATAAAGGCTGGAAAGAGCCGCCGTTGAGCTTTATCATGTTTATATTGCTCCTGCAGGAGGCATTCCACTACCGAGGTATGCTGCATACGGTGCATCAAAAGCAGCTCTGTCCATGTTTTCTGGAGTAATGAGGCAAGAGCTTTCCAAATGGGGAATTAAAGTTGCTGCAATTCATCCATCAGGCTTCCGAACAGGTTGGTATTTGACGTTTTGGGTGGTTCTTTCTGCCTCGCCTCTCTCCCTGTAGTCCAGCATCCTCAAATAAAGCCCTGAGTGATTCTCAGTAGTTGGACTTTTTTCCCATTCTTCATGTTAGTTATGGAAATTAAGAGCCACATTTTTTGGGGGAGAGATGTTCCCTCCAGTTCTGCGTGCTACCTGCCGCTGCCTCCCAAGTATAACCTTTTTCCTGGGCAGAGCGCTCTTTGCTTTGAGACGGGGCAGTGTTCAGGCAATTGGTGTCTTCCCTTTGCTCTAGCTTTGTTGAAGTTAACACAACTGAGCATCACCATGTGTTGACTTGAGTGTTATGGCTTGCTTGTCCTGCACGAGAGCTTGAGGACTCACTGTCAGTCCTACCTTCTTCGGTATCGGAGCTCTCTTCATTGAGCTGCTCAGTCTTGCATCGAAGTATCTGCAGCAGTAGCTGTCATCCTGCTTACTGGGTGTCAATATCACTCTGTATGGTCTGTGATCTTCCCTCTCCACTCCTTCCCTCTGCTGTGCTCCTGCTGCTTTCTGTTCCAAATCCTCCTCCTTCCACTGCTCTGAGCACTTTCTGTGGAGCCCATCCGGGTTGCAGACTCATCTCCTGCTGCAGGCACCCTGGCTGCTCCCCGCGCCCACCCAGGGGCAGGGTGGGTGTCCCACAGGTCCCTGCCCTGTGGACGTGCCTGGCAGGTACCCGAGGCCAGCATCAAATCCCACTGCTGCCTACACAGCAAGTGCTGGTGACTTCATGGAGACGGCTTTTGTGTTGATGAAAAGCAAAATGGTCTTTTTGGTCAGACCCAGCTCCAGCTCCCCTGAATGCCTCCTCTCCTGGGGAAGGGCCCCATGGGGCAGTGGGCTCTGACAGCACCTGCGTGGTCTGTGGTACCTGCCTGAGGTTTTACCTTCAGGGCCCTGCTTAGCTCTCGTCAGACTTGTGGATGAAAAATTCATGTGTCAAAACAAGTCCCAGTATTTGAGACTTAATATTTACTTAAAGATTTTTCTTTATTTGTAATGCTTAATTCATGATAGTTAGGCAATAAACGCATTGGAAAAGCCACTGCTTTCATTCATACATGATGCAGATGGGGAGGAAAAACAGATTATTAAAAAAAAAAAATCTGGCCTAATACACGCCTTATCCCTCATGAAACTAGTTACTGCAATACCAATGTCACTTGTGAAAGAGGAGCTTAGCACTTGGCCAACCCACGTGAATCCTGTTCATCTTAGTTTGCTTGTTTTTCCTCAGTTGCTCACAAAATAAATCATGGATAAATACTGATTAGAAACACCCACAAAATTAATAAGGACAGAATGGGGTGGGGGCACAGAATAAAAAGAAAAAGTGCTGACTTGGCTGTGAGAGCACCTTTTTAGGTAGAGCTGGTAACCAAGTGATGCATAAACCTCATGCTTTTCATGTAGTCTGTTCTTCATGCTTTCCCTTCTCTTCCAGGTAAGAACACTCACAGCTACCCAGCTGGTTTGTCTGTTCTTCACTGACCCAGTTTAGAACAACTGTGAATCAGGGTGATGGTGGAGAACAACTTACTGACTATTATTGATGAATTATTTTTTTTTTTAATTCAGCCCCAAACCCACTTGCTCTCCTGTGATGTTGCTACTGCAGGTATACAAGGCACATCCGACCTGTGGGATAAGCAAGAAAAGGAGCTGATGGAGAACCTCCCAGCAGACACGAGGCAAGACTATGGTGAGGACTACCTCCTGGGCCTGAAGAGCTACCTCCTGCACATGCCCGCGTACTGCGATGCTGACCTCTCCCCTGTGCTGAGCGCTATCCTGCATGCTTTGCTGGCCAAGAGACCACACGGCTTGTACACCCCTGGCAAAGGGGCTTATGTGCCCCTCTGCATCTTCTGCTACTTTCCTCTCTGGTTCTATGACTTTTTCATTAGTAAGACGCTGAGTACCGAGTCTGTCCCAAGTGCGCTGAGAACATCAGAAGCTGAAAGCAAGAATCTCTAAGGTATCCATCAGCGTTTGTATGACTTGATAACTGGGGAAAAACTATTTTAAAGACACACTGTCTTTGTTAAATTGCATTTATACTGCCTTGCAAACAGAAGTAAATCTTTGTGCTAAGAGTAATGTTCAGGAAAAGCAGCAGATGCCTAGATGGGGCATTTTTGGAGGAATTTCAAGGATTGCCTGGTGTCTTTGTATCCTGCCTTTGCTGTAAGGTATCTCATGATGTCATATAGCTCCTGCCTGCTTCAGAAGGCACCACCAACACACAGGTGTACAACCTGTTTTTTTTAAAACAAAAAAAATCCTTGAGTCATCAACCTTCTTGAACATTATTAAGGAGTTGCATATATTCCTGACATTGGGGAGATTTGGAAATGTCTAATGCAAATCTTTCTCACTGCAGCTTCAGCCTAATATTTTTTTTTTTTGGTTCTCTTGCTGTTGGACCTGAGAAATGATTGACCTTTCCCCCCCCAAATTTTGTGAAGTACAGTTGTGATGTTCATAATGTGTCCTCTTTGCTAGACTAAGCAACATAAATTAGTTGGGGGGAAAAATGAACAAAGACGGATCAAGACCTTCACAAAGAAGCTCCTTCCTACAGTATTAGCAAAAGTAATAGTAAGTACATCAGCTGCTCATTTGATACGACTGTCTTGGTCATTCTGTGCATTGCCTGTATATACCTGTGCTTCTTTAATTATTAGTAAACTCTAATCTCAGTTCTGATTTTTGTACAATTCCTTACTCTGTTCTGGGCTTATGAAGAACTCACATTTTTTCCCATTTCTCCTGACACTTTCCTGTGTCTCCTGCTGCTTTGGGGAGAGCTTGTGCTCGCTCCTCTGAGATCAGTCAGTCTTCAGGTTGGCTTTACTGGAGTCCAGTGTCCATCTTCTGATAGATTTTGATTGCTCCCCTTCCCTAAATTCATTCTAGGAACATCAGGTGCCCTCTCTGCTGCTGGTTGTCCCTGCGCCCCATACCATAAAACCTTCACCAATGCCTAGAGGTTGGCCAGGTCGCCTATATTTTTCCTACCCCTCTCCCTTTTTGCATTGCCCGTTGCATCCTCGGGCTTTGAAAGGCTGTGATATTTTGAAAGAAAGCCTCACCCCCCTGAGTTCCCTGATTTGGCCGTCTGTCCTGGGCCTTGCTTTGACAAGATGCATTTCTTTTCTGATGATTTTAAAAAAGAAAAAAAAAAAAGTCATTATGTTCTGGGCTTTAAATGTAGATGCACTTTTTTCCTTTCCTTTCTGAGCAGCTTCTGTCATAATCCTACTCAGGTGATGTACTCTTGCAGTCAGCTGAACAAAATCACAATTTAATTTGTATCTGTAGTATCTCTTCTGTCTCCTTCCTGCATCTCTTACATCAATGCAAGACTCCTGTTAAATGCCCAGAGGATGCTCAGCAGACTTGGCCCACCATTTGGTTTGTGCCCCAGTGTGGAAATCCTCCTGTCCTGTACATTTTGTCATGATTCCTGCTTTTGCTACTGAGGCTTATCTCTTTGTGAGTTTATATCAGTCCCCTGATTACAGACTTTTGCTTTCCTTCCAGACAGCGTGACCAAAAATGTTTTTTACTTGGAAAATCTGGGACTACTTCTATCTCTCTGCCCATTTCTTCCTTTCCCTATTTCCCAATTTTTTTATTTGTTGGCCAAAGTGCATAATAAAAAAAATATTTAGTAACTGGATTGTTGTGACACTTCTTCTGTCTCATCTGACCCTCTGTGCTTTTGGGGACTAGTGCTACAGTCCCTCCCTTCCCGGGCTGCCCTTGTTCCCACAGTGGGAGCGCATGGAGGAGGAAGGTGGCGGGGGACCTTCTCCAGGGAAAGGGGACAAAGTGGCAGTCGGTGCCTTGTTTCGGGCAGGACGCGAACCCAAACGCCTCGGAGGCAGCTTGTGAGCTGAAAGGCAAGACGGGTGCAATGGGGTGCAGAGCCAAGGGGTGTGCTGGGTGGCAACCTCTGAATTTTGGCTGCCTTCAGGGTGAGGGAACTTGCTGCCAGTCAGCCTATCTCCATCTCCATCTTGGACGAGGTGGTTGTTTTTCACTTAACACCCAATTTAGGCGTAACTTAGGTGGGCTGGAATTTTGCTCTTGGGCATGTTAGACATTATACAACCAAAATTCCTCTTAGCAGCCAGTTAGCTGTTTTGTGTAGCAGTGTTCATAACAATCTTCAATTGTTGCTTTATTATTTGGCTGTGGTTATAAAATGTAAATTTTCCTCTCCCCTTCACTTTCTTAATAGGAATTTTGTCTTGTGCATTGCAGACATATTAAACTAGGCGTCTACATGGAAGATTTGATTTAATTTTCATTTTTTTACTCTTATTTCCCAGGAAATTTGTGTCCTAAATAGTCATTTTACATCTCTTCACCTAACTACAAAGATATTTTAGCAAGTCTCAATTAATTGTAGTATCAAAGATTGTTACTCTTTTGTTCCTACAGGGATCTTACTTTGTGTTTTAAAGATAATTCTGTTGTAACACATTATTGAATTATGTGTCATTTAATGGACTGTAATATTAGAGGTAAATTTCTTTTCCTAATTGCTTGCATTGCAAATAATCCAAACCGTGAGGCTGGGAGAACTGCAGAATAAATCGTGGGGGGTTTGTGGCCAACAGGCCCATGTGGATGTTAACGCTGATGCTGGCTTGTGCCCTCAAGGGCCAATGTCTAGGTGTTATGCTCCTTTGGCTACTAAAAAGGCTGATCTCAAACGAAGCTATTCTAGGGATGGGAAGAGAAGATATTTAGTTCTAGCAGTGGAAACTGACGTATTAAAAAATCCACCGTGATTTGGGCCTATTCTCAAAGACAACATTTCTAACAAAAAGCATATGACATGAAGAAAAGCATCTGAGAAACTGAAGAAATTGGCTGTAGCCCTAGAAAAGGGCTAATAAATAATACTCTAAAATGTCGCTTAATGCCCCACGCTAATCAAGTGTGTATACATTAAAACCTCACACGTGTATAGTTTAAAAGGGGTTACATGTGGCAGAAATCATGATTAAAGAGTAGGTTTTATGCACATCCCTCTGGAACGCAGGTTGTGACCAAGAAGTAAATGCTGTTGGATGCTGTTTACCAAACGAATCCCTGGCTGGTGTCCTGGGGCTCCTGCTCTCCTCTGCATTTATTACTCTGGCTGACATCTCTTCTTTCTTCATGCGAACAATTGATTTTAAGGGTGAGTTATAAAGTCATTTGTTTTTATAACTTTTTTTTTATTCTGGATCCATTTGCCCTCTTTACGGGGCCCCTGATGACAACCGTATCTAACGCATGCTTCTCGCACTGCGGGCTGGGGAAGAGAGGTGAAATATCAGGTGGCTTTTGTGGTTATGTCACTGGCTGGCCATGGCAGAAAGCTATGGTGGGGAAGTTTTGGTGGCCACCTACCGAGGGACCATCTCTGCATTTCAAGAAGTGTTAGTGTGTGGGACTGTCCATGTGGCTGGAGGTAAGGAAAAGAGCTGTGAGAGTTTAAAGTGTGTTCAAATGAGAGCTCTGACAGTGAGTTTTGGGTTGGATAAAAGTGGAGGTGTAGGAAAGTGGGGACCTCTGGGTCACTGAGGGTTACGGGCTCATGTGGAGACAGGGATTAATCCTAAAACTGCTTTCAAGCTCTGTAGGAGGCTGAGCGGCCCCTCCTGTGTCGGGCTGTTTTGTGCTGGCTGCTTTGGTAATGTTTATCCACAGCTTTGTTGTTCAAGCTAAAGCCATCAATATAGCATCAAATACATACAGTAATCTTAAATCCTGTTTTTCAGTAGTAGAGGCCAAAAACATGGATGGGGAGAAAGGGAATAGTCACTTTTTCCTAATTTAATGAACATGAACAGAAGCTTAATTATTTCTAAAGTATTTGAAATTCTACTATGTGACTGTTAAAACAACTTCTTACTCTTAAGATATACGTGAATATTAGATCATCTCCATGTTTTGCCAGTTTGAGTCCCTGCTGTGCTGAGATGAGAGGGAATAACTTCCATGTTCCTATGAGCGCGTGCCCTAGTGTGTATTGAGGGGGCGTTTTGTTTGTAGTTGTGTAAGAAAAGTTGTTATGATTTTTGTATGTGTTCTTTGTACCAAGAGGATGCTTCCAGGGAGCTTTCAGATCTCGGAGATGTCAAAACACACTGGTTTTGCTGTAAATTAACCTGTCTGGGCACAGCGTTGCACAGATACAGCGAAAATGGGTCACATTTCATTCGCTTGAATCAGCGAGTCCACATCTGGCCATCAGCACCCAACTGTTCACCAATAATATTTACAGCAAGTTTGGGACAAATACATGAGTTTGGTCATTTTTCCTAAAGAGACTGGTTCTGGGGTCCTTTCTGGGACAAAACGTTGCCTGGTTTAGCCTTTTTATGGCTATGTTTTGGAAGCCAGCTGGATTCCCAAAGTGATGCAACACCCAAGTGTATTGTGCATCGCGGAGTCATCATATTTCTAGGAACACTCAAAGAAAATTCCTTTGAAATAAAATTCATGCAGGCTTCAAAGGAAAAGCATTTAAACAAAAGATCTTGGCTCTTGCAAGGAAATTAATAGGAGGGTGGTGTGGTTTTTGTTTTTTTTTTTTTTCCTCCCACTTCTTAAAAGTGCTAGGATACATAAATGGAAAGTATTGCCACTGCCAGGAAACACCCAGCGCATTGGATCCTGAGGTGCAATCGTGCCTGCAGAAACTTGTCCGCTGATGTAGTGCTCCCTGGTATGGAGACACCATCGCAGGCAGTATTTCAATAGCCAATGCTTTTGTCATCCGAGCTGAAGATTAGAGCTGTTGCTGTTCAATTATAGATGTATTGTGGCAACCTTGAGGCAGTGGGCTTTTACTATAGTAAGAGAGATAATTGCTTTTATTTTTAAAGCATCGCCAAATCATAAATCAAGAATTGCTGACGTGTCATGAAAGGAGGCGAGTTTTAAATCTCTTTAACAGGATAAATGGGTTTTAAAGATGTTGTATAGGTCATTGTAACCTAAGCTAATGAATCTGGCTTTAACAACCTGTATGAAAGTAATTACGGTGATACAAACAGTCTCCACAGGTTTAATGCCTGGAATATGTAGGTTAAACAATCCAAGTTTATATCCCTGTTCATCTTGTTGCCTTTAGCTTTGGGAAGAGCACTGAATAAGCTGGAAACTAATCCTGGGAGCTAAGAGTTTGGATCTTGCTAACTGCCATGAGAGAGAAAAGTAAGGACGGCTCAGTGGTCAAAGGATGGCTCTCAAATCCTAGTGGAGCCAGCTCAGCCTTTGCTACTAGTCTGACAAATCAGGAGGGCTCTGGGGGGTGCAGAGTGTGTAGCTCTTTCTACAGAGCCTTCCAGAAGTGACCTCTTAATTAGACTATTTTTCTTCCCAGAGTTTCACATTCTGGCCATGTTTCCACCCAACCCATCTGGGTTTGGGACTTTCCCCTTGTGGTATAAAAGGACATGTTTCAAACTTCAAAATGAGAGCTGAAAGATGAAGCTAAGATCAAGGGGTGTGAGAATGAAAGAACTACAGAAAACAAAAAGGCAGCGATTGGTGTAAATGGCAGACAGCGAAGGCGGCGGAGGAAGGAAGGAAGCACGGTGATGCTCAGGTTTGAGGAGGTTCAGCTCCGTTGGCATCTCACGCTTGCGTCATGTTAACCCATCCATTGTCTTCCACACCTCCTCCGCCACCCACTTCAACACCTGGCTTTAAATAGTGCTGTTTAAGAGACTGTGAACTGTGCTAAAGTTAATTACTTTGAAGTCTTATGTTCCTCGGTTTTCTAGCACCCCACCCCACAAAACCCTGGGATGGGGGTGACCTGCTCCAACATGGGGGGTTGCAGCAAGGACGGGGTGGGTGCTCCGAGCTTGACCTGCGCTCAGTGGCTTTGGGTGGCAATGGGAGAACCTGGTCATCTTATTTTTGCATCCCTGGGAGTGAGGAGGAGATGTTGGCGGCGGGACAATGCACATCAACACTCCCACACTAAGCCTGCACAAGTCTGGCAGTGCTTACTTCTTTGCCCTCTTTCTTTGGGGAAAAGAATATCACACTGTACTTTGTTTCATAATGGAAAAAAAAAAAAATTATTGCCCTTTAGCCATAGTAATTTCCACAGCAGCAATCTGTGAAAGTAGGTGTCGTGTCTGTCCCGGGTTTCCTGTGGGCATGCACTGTCAGCAACAAGCGCTGACACCAATCCACCAGCGTATGTGGAAATCTCTGATGCGTGTATGACACTGTGAACAAAGCAAACAAGAAGAAGATGTGCAACTGAGAATGGCCCGAGGGTGATTTATTCCCCCGCTGCGTGGGCGAATCCTACCTTTTCAGAAAAAGGGTTAGAAATCACTGTTATGGCTTCTGCCTATCTCAGAAAGCATCTTAATGCCTTTTATTTCTCAAACAAACTCGGTTTGCTGCCTGAAGGACAAACTCCTAAAGGTCTAATTTAATTAAAAAGATGAATGGGGGAAAACAGAGCAAACATGATACAACTATTGTGTTTTAATGTATGTACAGCAATGTAATCATGTTGCATGCTTGGCGTAGAAGAATTAAGGGAACAAGAGGCTTAAAAACTTAGCATTTTTGAGAATGTTTTATCGTGAAGAATTGTTAAAAGTTCATGTTGGGAGTTGGCTGTTTCATAGTCTCATTTGAATTGCATGTTCGTGCAATGATGTAGTGTTATTTATATCCCTTCGCCCCAAATGTTGCCACTATGATTGCAAATATGTTGCCTTAGATGTTAGAGTGGGCAGCACTGTTCTTAAAAGGAGAAAAAAAAACCAAACAACACAACCAAACCAAAAACAAACAAACCAAATGAAAACAAAACCACAAAAACATTCCCCCAAAGCCACCCACTCACCAGCAGTTACCTGAAACCATGACTTTGGGTCATGCCATTGCTCCCTTCGCATTTTTCAAGTGTTCTCAGGGATAGGAAAAGTCTAATAGTAACAACAAAAAGGATAGCTGTCAAAAGCAAGAAAATAAATGATTCTGCTCAGCCTACTGGTTTAATATATGGTGTGGAGAAGCAAACGGGACGTGGTGACGGACCCGCGTGCCCCGTAATGGATGGCTGTGTCCAAGGGGTAGGAACACGTGAGCCCCATGCCGGGGGGCGTCAGGCAGCAAAAGTGACCTGAGCGTGAAGGAGGGCAAGGTGATGGATGTGCCATGTACCAGGTAGAGCTTAAAGCTAAAATCTAGCAAACTGGCTTAGTGCAATGGAGATAAAGGGAGCTCCTGGTTGGGGAGAGGTTGTGTCCTCGCTGGTGCTGAGCTGCAGCAGTGGGGAGTACTGTGTTGAGGGGCACGGGGCTGCCTGAAGTGGATTTTTTGGGTGGGTGGGTTGGTTGGTTTGCTTTGAAGTCTCTTGAAAGCATGGCTAAGCAACAGAGGTTTCCTCTGTGAGGAAGGGAGGCAATGTGGACTTCCGCCCTGACGTTATCTGAGACTTTTAGCTGCAATGTGCAGTGTCTGCACCCCGCTGTCTGTCTTTTAGGGGATTAATGGCTCAAGAGGTGAGTTCTTCTGGCTATGAGGAAAGGATCATGGGGATGTTTCCTGACTGTGCGAGCTGAGAGGCAGCTCTCGTGACCTTTTGTGCATCTTACTGCAATAAAAATACCCGGTGTCTGCAGACAATATTCAGTCCAACCATTTTGAGGGAAATGGCTTAGAAGTGCCAGATGCCTCTGGAAGACTTCCTCTTCCATGTGAACATTTGCACAACCTCCTGATATCTGCTGAAAGTAGGCATTGCTTTTGGCTTTCTCCTTTTACTCCATAGTACTTGATGAGCTCAAGAGGACACTCTGTTATGGCAGCATGTGTATCCTGGTAAGCAGGATAATGGGGCTGATGAAATAGGGTTTGCCTGTGGTTGCTCCTCTGTCGAGGTTTGATGGTCTCATATTCCTGGAGTCACATATGCCATCGTGGAATCTGGTTCCCCAGCGCCTCTGCTTGGTCTTGATCTGGGCTGGTCTTGAAAAGTCCTCGCTCCTTTGCTATCTGGCGTGCAGCAATGCATCTAGTGGAAGCAGTACTGCTGCGGCTGATGTGAAGGGACAGCCCCTATAAGACTCATCCTGGCTCTGCTGCGGTTTGTGGCAGCTGTGTGGTACCTGGCAGGGTCCTACCTGACTCTGTGATACGCCTACACAGGCCTTTTTCTTTCCAGAGTGACATTACTACTGTTTGCTCGAGCAGGACAGCACTTGCACATCAGAGCTGTGTTACAGCTGCCTCCGCCTGACAGCTCCTGGGTGTATTAATCTCTAGGAGCGGAGTCACTGGGAGCGAAGATACGTGTTGGCTCTCCTGTGGGGAACGTGCAGTTAGATGACGTCCATCAGTATGCCACTGGCACGCGTGCAGCTTGGCAGGAATGCTACCAGAGCACCAGCAATGCCGGCGGGGTCCCTGGGCATCTGCACCGGGATGGCCGGGGCAGCTTCCAACATGTGCTGCTGTTGCAGGAGCTGCTGGAGATACAGCAAATATCTCCACAGAGAAATGAAAGCTCTTCAGGTTTCTTTAACCTTTTGAAGCCCTGTTGTAACCTGGTTCTTGTTCCTGGTGCTTAGTGGATGTTTTTACAGGTAACAAATTCCTGGTGCAGTGATTAAGTTTTCAATATTGAAGCATTTAAGTCAAGTGTCTTAATTTTTATGCTAATGAACTGAGATTCCCCATGGGTTGTTGCACAAGCTGTTTCAGCATCACAGAAATGTCTCCGTGCCAAATACCGCTGGTTTCTTTTGGGAAGCAGTAGTGACAGCAGTTTGTTTCTCCTGTGACCTCTCCGTGCCATCGAGCCGTTTGCTCTTGGCTTGTGTCAAGGTTGACTTGGACAATCCAATTCCCTTTTGGCAGTGGAGCTGGTTGCTCATTTTTCCCATGAGCAGCTTTCCACCCCTTTCCAACCTAAATCAGCCGAAGCTCCTCTTGCTCCCTGATCTGATTTATTCAGAGACTGCAGCGTGACTTGGGACCAGTGGTAAAAAGTGAAAAGTAGGTGTTGCTGGGGCACAACAAGATGTTGCTGGCACCTCGGTGCTGGTGCTCACGAGGACCTGGGGATAGGACCTTGCTGGCCAACAATCATCAGTAAAAATCCCTCTTCCGACAGCAAAACGTGCTGCTGCCTGCTTAGCTGTGACCGCTTAGATAACTCTGTTTAGACAGCAATCAGAGCCAGCAGCTCTTTGCCGGCATATTAAATAGACAAATTACTACACTTTGCTAAATATTTACAGCATATTTACACCTGAGTTTTAGCAACAAATCCTCTGGCATACAGAGATGCTTTGGGCTGTGAGGAAAGATGCAACACACCGGAAAAAAAAATAATCCCAAGGATCCCTAAAAGTCACGCTAGTTTTACCCAACATAAACATCTCCTCTGCGGTTGAGCTGTGGTCTCTTTAACTCCGATAATCTAATTGTTGTAAGATTTAACAGGGAGAACAGCAGATGATTTAGCTGTTTTTCTGTTGTAGTGGTAGATGAAGAGGCAAATCAGGCTGGAGTGGAGTGGAGGTAACCACCTGGAGAACGGGAAGAAAAGCAGGGATTTCCATGGCTGAGCTGCATTTGGGGAGACTGCTGTTTTGGGGATGCGTTGCCTCGACGTGCGCTGCCAAGAGAGAGAGGTGAAACAGTTCCTGTCTCTGAACGATAGAGGTGAAAATGCTGAGAAGCAAAGGAACACGTCCTGGCGTGTTGCGAGGAGCCGGCAGGAGGGAGCTAATGAAGCATCCCAAACGCCAGGCGCAGTAAATTCAGAGTGAGCTGCAGGGCATGTCCCATCAAACCTAACGCTGCCTTTCCAAAGTGCCAGGAGATGGCCTTGGCCTGGTGAGCACGACCCGCATGGGCAGGGGTTACCAAAGGCTTGACTTAGTAACACTGAACTGCACCCAGCCCCAGACCAGACTGGTTCTTACTGGTGCAATAATCTTACGGCTCTAGAAAGAAGAGGAAAGTCTCTGACTTGGCAGCTTCAAACTCATGCATTTTGTAGAAAGATGGTGCTGTCTTTGTAAAAACAGCGTCGTTGTCCTCGTGTGCTTTTTTGGGACTGAATGTGTGTCCAGTTGCCAATATTACAGCGTCAGACCTGCAGCAGGTAATTCTCAACGTCTGCACGGGACTATAGGTAGTTGTTTGTGACGAGCAAGTCTGGGCTTCTTTTTCTTTTCAAAAAAATTTATGTTTGTGCACTCCATGAACGTAAACCTGGTGATAAAACCAGCAAGAGCCAATGTAAGTGAACCACGAAGGTGGTTTGCAATCAGGTGCGCAGTACACACTGTCCCAACTTAAAGCCTTCATTAGTTTAGAACAGAAATTAAAGCTGCAAATTTTCTTTCTGGGCTAAGGCAAGTGAGGAGTGCCAGCCATTCAACCTCCTTGCAGTCACACAGCCTCCCCTCCTGTAGCTAACCTCACTGCGCTGAGGCAACCAACACTCTCATTCTGAGTAAACACTTACTGCCAGAAATACTTAGAATGGGATTCACAGGGTGTTCTGATTAAAATCTGGATCCTTGCAAACAACAAAGGCCAAGGGGAAAAAAAAAAAAATTAAAAATACAGGGCTTGAATTTGCCAATGAAATCATATTTCATGCACAATTCAGAAGAAATTGTGAAATCTTCCTAGGCATGAAGACCACTGCTGTTTCACACGCATGCAGCTGGCTGTCCAGAGTCTTGCCAGGGCTTCTCGTTTGTTTATGCCCATCAAAAAGCATTGTAAGGGGAGGAAGCCAAGCCCCAACACCAGCAACTTCTTATCTTGTGGTCATCTGATGGTCACCTGGGAAACACGAAAGGTCTGAAACCCATCAGCCCCTTGGCAGGACTTAAGTCTTTGTTCGTACGTCTGAACAGATAACATAGGTATGAATTAAACAAAACCGAAGCAAACATGAAGAAATGAGAAAAACTGCCTCAGCTTATTGACACTAAGGTTAAACTGGAGACAGCGCTCTCCTCCTTCTCACCTAATCCTTTCCTGACAGCAGGCTCTTGGTTTCTTTCTTTGTGCCCATAATGCCCCTCAGGCTGTATCTGGTGTAGAGACCTCCAGCAGAGAGCATTAATTAAAAGTACATCTCTCATTCCAGAGCCCTTACACCCCGCTCTTAAGTCTGTCTAGGCAGACTCAATTTTTCACCTTCAAACTTCTTTTGCTTCTTCTTTATCTAGGTGACTGGCCATACTTCTTAATTAGATGACTGACTTTTATTCTTTCAAATCTTATCCAGAAATACAATTTTTATCAATTCTGCAGACATTCAGAGAAATATGAATGACAGCCTCTTAATATTCCATGATTTCACAGCAGCTGCCACTGAGGGCTTGTACGATGATGGAGTTTACGCAGCCAGAAGGGCAAGTTGTTCTGCAGTTAAGCAGGAGATGCTATTGTTGTGTTGCAATCTGCCATCTGTCATGAAAATACAGCTGAAAAGGCAGAAAGGGTGGAATTTACAGCACGATCGCATCCTTGCAGTGCTTGGTGTCCTCTTCATCCTGCAGAAATACCACTTGGCTTCAACGAGGCAAAACTGTGGTTGGCCAAAAGTGATGGATGTCTGTGAAGACGGCCATATGGTAGTCAGCGATGGATGGCTGGCCATCTGCGTGCTAATGAATGATACGGGCTCTTCCTGAAGTTACTCCCCAGATGGCAATGGGAGATGCTCAGCCTTTCTGTGTCTGGGTGTACATGATCCTGTCGTGGATCGAATGGACGGGGTGCAAAGGGAAGGAAGAACTGAAGATAGCTCCAAGATGATCTCATCAGACACAGTAATTCCTGCAAAGCCAGCCTAGCCACTAGTTTGAGGAGGTGTCTTGGACTTCAGAGCCAAGTAATCTTTGCTTTATCTCATACAGACACCCTCAGCTGGATCAGGAGAGTGAATTAGATGTAAATTTTGGGTGCCAGTAGACACTGCTGAAACACCCACTTAGAAAAACCAGAACTAGGAAAGCTCTTAGAAGTCCTGGCAGAGCTAAGCTATGTCCCCTATCCTGGCTGTGAGATTCAGAAAAGTGAATAGCAGCTCCAGCATTTCCCCTGCAAGGGGCCGAGTGGGATTTATTTTCTTTCTGGGTCTTTGAATCCCAGGCAGCTGAAGAAAAGATCTGACCTTGCCACAGACATTAAGGCTTCGTGGTGTGCACCGGGGCGCACCGGGCTCTTTCTACCAGATCTTCTAAAGTGGTCTTCTAATTAACTTTAAGATCCAATAAATTTAAAAGTCTGTGCATGCCAAAATTTTGAAATATATTAATGAGACTTGGGAACCTCAGAGAGGTAAATGCCTGGTTCCTGCCCACGAGTCCCACGGGGTGCAGATCTGCATCGTCAGACACGTGACTGCTTCTAAACGTTTGGCTGTACGAGATGTACCTGAGCTCCCATAGTACGCCTGCCATGAGAGCTGGAACTGGGTGCACTTCTTCAAAGTCCCATGCTAATGTCTCTGCCACCAGACTGTTCTCACCTCCACCACAGCAATAACACTGTTCTTTTAGCAGTTGGGCTTGCCTGCATTTTCAAGCACGAAGCCAGAAGAAAGTTGGATAATGCAGTCAATTTAAATGGACTGGTTCACTTAAAAAATCCTCTGCTAATTCCTGCTGTTTTCCAAGCTGCTAGAAAAATTAAAAAGACAATAATTTATGCCATTGCAGGCAAGTAAAATAGCACAATTAATTGCATTTTACATTTTTTTAACGTCTTTTGTCTTGCAAAATTGCAAGAAGGTTTAAAACTAGATGAAAGGATGTGAAAGAGAATAAGTAATAAGAGGTAGGATTTGCCTCAGAACACAGTTATTGTTTTGATGGGACATATCAGGTATCTCCGTGTAGGAACATATGTACCATTTTCTTTTTGTTTTTTTTTTTCTAGATCTGTAGAGAGGGAATGCCACTCGGCAAAGAGCGGGTAAGAAAACAAAGTTATTCTCAGCTGTTCATTTTGTTCTGCTCGGGGCTGTTACAGCTTTTGCCAGCTGGGAATTGAATTCACCATCCCAGGAAGGCATGAGAAGTTCCTCCTGCTCCTGCAAACCATGACGTGAGCTCCAGGAAATGAGATGGCACCCTTTCAAAGGAGCGCGCCTGCCATCCTCATCCCTTCAATAAGGTCTTCTTCAAATGAATAGCGGTGCCTGCTTTTGGCCATGTGGGCTGCAGCTCCAGCAGAACGCAGCTGGAGAAGAGGGCTGTAACCAGTTTCCTGTGTTTGCACTCTTTCTTACCGCCAGCTGTACCATCATCTGTATAAAATGCAAAGGATCCTAACTGGAAGGATGGGGGTGCTTACAGAGAGTGAGCCAGCCCCGCACAAATGCGTTTTGCATCTGGGCTCGGGATCCCTGCAAGGTAGGGGAGCTGCTGACGGGCTTTGGGACGGGGTTTGTACACGGTGCATTCAGCCAGGCGTCTCTCTGGTACACTCCAGTGCTGGATTTATACCAGACACGAACCAGTCACTTAAATTTTGTCACTTTTTGCAATTTTCTATAAATCCATAGTTACTTAAGCTTGCTACAGACCACTAAATAGTGTAATGTGTCCCGCTGGCAGTGACATTCATCGTTTCCTTTTTGTTGAGGCAAACCATTTGTGCGTGACTAAAACATATTCACCGCTCCTGATGTGAAGACATCCGGAGACGGAGCCTACTCTGCTGCAAGCCACAGCCCGAGCTGTCCCCCAGCCTGTGTCCCCCCTGCATGAGTCTTCGCCTCCAGGTACAGCCCCGGGGCAGTACTTGTGTTTTGTACGAGCCAGATCCAGCCGTGATGGGCATGGAAAAGGAAAATATTCTTTCACCCGGCCATGGCTGCCCCAGTAAATCCATCGACGGGATGTAACTGGAAATCTGATGATGCAGTTTAATTATTCAGATAATTGGGAGATGAGCTAATTTTTGTGTCAAGCTGTGCAAACTAGTCAATGGGTTTAGAATCATCCAAGCCCAATACCAGTCTGTTTGACATGCTTCTGACAGCCTTTTTCTTTTAATTTTTCCTCTGCGCTAACAGAGAGGTTAACATTATTTATTCTTTCCAGAAAGAAAAAAACAATATCAAGTGTTCTAAAAACTGTGACCTGAAGGCTTTCATTGTGTTGTGCAGTCAAAGGCAAGGCTTGTATTCAGAATTGCGGAGAGGTAGACGACAATGTGGATCAACATAATAAAAATTACTCAGCTGAAAGAAAAAGGAAAACAAAAAACTTCACTAAAAACCTGGAGACCAAATATTTGCTGGTAAATGCAGTGAAACAGGTATAAAGAGATGGTTGTGTTCAGAGTTGTAAAGACCAAATTACCTTCCCAAGCAAAAGGGCCGCTAAGTGAGGTTTCCACCCCACCAGCAGCTGCTTCCTGCTGAGGTTGCTGGCTTTTCTGTGAAATAATGGGACAATTACACCTTGTTGACCTCGGGAGCGTGTGCAGGGAGCAAGAGGAGAAGCACGAGTCGGTCAGGGCACACCGCCACGGTGGCAGAGCATCACCTGTCAGCAGGAGCTCCAGGGTGTCTCTAGGACAGGAAACCTGAGTTTTATGTTTTCCTTGCAAATAACGCCCTCGGCTGCTCTGACTCTGGCTGTCGAAACATGCTCGGTCCCACACAATAGCTTCGACCGGTGCAAAATGCGTGAGTAGGTCCTCAGGCTGAACTGGGGTGGATGGAGGCGGTTGTCGTCCTCTCCCTGTGCTGTGGAGCCGGGTGCTGCCAGCTCTCCCTTTCCCGGCTGCGAAGGGCAGTGGAATGCCGGAGCGCTGCAGCAGCGCAGATGGGCTGAGCTGCAGAAGGTAACAGAGCACTTCCCCAAATTTTCTCTCCAGTGCCTTAGCTTCTGAGGCTAATGAAGCTTTGAGGGATAATGTGAATTGCTGCATAAATTGATATCCTTTGCTAATTGCGTCAGCATTTTGCCTTGATGAACGCCTAGTACAACGTGCCAAGAAACTAATAACATACAACATCAATAGTGACTTTACAAAAAACAAAAGTCGATGATTGATTGAACGTCTGATGATTCGTGGAGCCATGAGCCAGCTGACCAGGAGATGTTTTTTAGGGGTTCGGTGAAAGACTATTTCAACATGGTAAAGGATCATCCCCTAGAAAAAAAAACCCTGAATGTTGTCAGAACATCATTCAGGCTACTAAGATGAAGGTCACCTTCTTCTGCTTGCGGAGATGAGACTCATCACCATCCACAAGTTGCTTCCATCCTCTCTAGCTTTTCCCCCTCCTTGACCGCCAGCCAGTCGTCTTATCCCAGTTGCAGAAAATCAGGTGGCCAGAAACACTACTGAAGGTCTTCAGAGCCAAATCGCTCGCAGGCCAGGGCTGCTGTGAATGCCTCACAAGCATTTTTGTGGCCAAATTGAATTGAGGCAGATCGTCTCTTTTTAGCTCAGTGTCTGACAGAAGGAGGAGCCCTGGTATTCTTGTACGGCGCTGCCAAGCACCTCTGTGTCAGATGGTTGGTAGTAAACAAACTGTTATTACCTGGTAGTTGGTTGGAAATGGAAACTCATTCCCTCAAGTTTACTAAGGGCATAAAAAAGCCCTGTGAAGCAGTGCCATTCACAGAGCAAGCCAGGGGCCACATCCTGCACGGCTGCGACCGTTCCTGCTGGCTGCAGTGGCCTTCTTTGCTGCTTGCTGCCAGCTTGTTACCCCTGTTTTGGACACTTTTATCTTGACCTTGCGACAACCTCCTGTTACTTCTGCGGTGTTGACAAATGCATTTCATATCTACAACTTCTACGCTCCGGCGAGACCCCTCTCCATCACCACTACACGAACCAGAGATGTTTGCACGGACAGCAGGGTCGCACAGTGTCGCAAGGGAGACATGAAAGCCAAGAGCTGATTTTACTTCCATGCCGAGGTGAAGCCCAATAAGGATTCAACATCCTTATTTTCTTAGGCGTAATTTGTTATAAAAACTGTTTGTGATGCCCGTGAGGAAAGGGTTGGTTCTCCAGTGGTGCGGGAGGCGGCGTGGGTGCTCGCTCAGCCAGCAGCGCAGGAGCAAAAACAAATACCCTGACAGATGCTGCAAAGGCGTAACTCCCTGTTAACCGCAGCCAAAATCACTGCTGCCTCATGTAAATATTTAGCGACGCCAATGAAGCGTGAGAAAGTTTGAACGAGCGGAGAGTAGAAACGAACCCAAAGGTGGAGCGCCGCGGGATGGCGTTTTGGGGATGTGCATGCGTCCACCTGCCTGTTGGAGCCAAAGGCTAAAACACATGTCAGTGCTCTAGAAAAATACGCCCAAGGTGCATAAAGGCATCGCTCATGTCTGAATGAAGCAAGAACTGAAGAACGACGTTGAAACCACACAGGGAACCATGGAGGGTTGTCCACCATGATTTCCTCACCCTTCAGCTCCTGACTGCACTGGTTCACCTGCGTGACTTTTATTCCCATATATTCCTTCTCTCTCTCTCATCGGTACCAAGCATGTTACTGGAAAGCCTTATTGAACAATATATAAATGTCTACAGGAAAATACGTTGCTAAACAGATTTCTGAGAACAAATAATTTCAAGCCAATCTAATTTATTTCTAAGATGGAGCTGCAGTATATGTTGATCTTCACAGGACTTTTGATGCTGTCATTGTCATTCCAGTGGAGGAAATGCAGGCTAAAAAAATTTACAACAAGGTGGAAAGACTGTTTACAAAGAGCGCTGTAGTGATTTAGAGGTAAAGCTGTGTCCAGTTTTGTTGCACGTCACGAAGGAGGAGGTGCACTGAGGGGGAGAAAGAATCCCAGAGGAAACCCAACAAAAATTATTTAAGCTTTCTAAAAAAACATCCCTTATCAGGAACTGTGGCTAGAACAGGGTTTGTTTAGTCCACGAGGGAGAGAGCTGAGGAGGGATAACAAACTTTTTTGTCTGAGACGACTGGAGGTGAGCGGTGAGCCGACGGGGAGCAGGCAGCAGCTGGGGGCGATGGGGTGGGAGGTCTGGGCGTGAGGCAGCTCACCAGCTCCTTGTGCCAAACCTGGGATTTGTCACTGGAATGTGAAGGATTTCTTCAGTTCTTCTCCTGCACGGTGCAGGCATCTTCTGCTTGAATCTGCCCTCGTGCAGGGGGTGGTACCCCAGCAGCTCTTGCCATCCCTTCTCATCCTGCATCCCTGGGACTGCATCTCAGCTCTGAATCTCTGAAGACCATCCAAGGCAAACTTCTGGGTGTTTTCTCCAGGTGCTCAGGCCATGATTGTAGTGGAAGAAGTCAGTAGTCACTGATTAAACTAAGTGTATTTGAAGTTTCTGAGATCCTGGGCAGTAGTGTCTAAATCACACTGAGAATCACCTTTAACTCCTGTCAACATGAAGAATCCACACTTGCTTAACCTGACTCCACTCTTCACGTTAATTTAGTTAAATGAATGCAAGTCGCAGTGTATTGAAAGAGTGCCTTATTTTAATTAATCTTAAATCAGTTCCAGATCAAATGCAATAACTATGAACAAGTTACCAAAACTGATGCAAGTGTGCCCGTATAGGGATTTCCCTGTTTAAGGAAATGGGTTTTAAGTCATGCTTTTATTTAAAATGAGGCAACTTTTACAGGAAAAGGCTTGGATCATTTAAGCAATCTTAAAAATTTGACTTTACAACCTTACAAATTAAAAAAATAATCATTTCATTATTCAGTTGGCTTAGTCACTGGGTTTCTCTGTCCCTGTCAGCCCTGCAAGCTGGGGCACGGAAGAGTTGCGCCAGGGAGGTGCGAAGGAGCTGAAATCTGGTCTTCAGCTTCTCTTTTCCTCCACTTGTCTTGCTTTCTAAAACAGCGTGATGAAAGCAGTGGCATTGCACGCACTTGTACAGTCTGAATTTGATCCAGCTAGAGGGATGATGCTGGTGTAAGTCCGTAACATTGAGGTACCACTTGCTGATAGAGTGCGGGGGCTTTGTGCCATGAGGGTGCAATTCCCAAATGCGGGGGTCCCAGCTCTTGTTCCCCCACAGCTAATTGTACAGCTCTTGTCAATTTTATGTGTGCTTTTTTTAAAATCCGGCCCAAAGGAAGTGTGTGTGTGTGGATGATAATTGATAACAGCATCATTCATAACCCTTTTACAGCTTCCTTCATCTTCCAGTTTATGCCCAACACTTGATGTTGCCCGTTATGCAGAGATCAATGTGTTAAAATGAGGTAGATTTATAGCGAAGACAATTCTGCTTCTGAGTTTGGGAAAAAAAAAAAAAAGTGAGATATTTTCCCTGAGTTAATCAAAGGAATTCAAAGGGAGTTTAAATCTTTCCATTTTATTTGGCTCATGGAGAAGATGAAAAGCATTTGACCTCCAGTAAACCAACTAAATTCATATGGTGGCTCTGTAGATAAATAAAATGTCCACCCAGACAGAATATTGATTACTTAGGTACTATTTGCTGAATCACAAATAGGACCATCAAAAGCAACAACAAGAAAGTATCATAAAATACATCAGGGCATCCAAAGTGTTGGGCTTAATGCAAATAGACAAGTTAAATAAGTAGTATTAAACTAACAAGGCTGAGAAATAGCAAGATGCCATTGCTCCCTTGCACTATTCATGGCAGCGGCAGGTCCTCTACACCACCTACCTCCCCAGCATCCATCACTCACTTTGGCGCTTGCTTTAGGGGGGCAAACTGTTAAAGGGACTGGGGCTGTCATGGAAAGTTTGGCCCTCAAATGCTTTTATCATCTACCCGGCACTGAGATGCTAGGCTTTTGACTGGGTGATTTACTAGAGAAGGAATTATCCTTCTGTGCCCATTGCAGTTGTATCTTTTTTGAGGTGTTGGTTGTGAATTAGAGTTTGTAGCAGATTGCTGAGGTGACCATCTGCTGGGGCTTCTGATGATGCTGGCAGCGTCATTGCTTGAGGCTTGAGGCCACTCTCACCCAATGGGGTGATCAACATACAGGGAGGATCCATCACCTCTTGTTAGAGATAAGGAATAAAATGGTAGGTTTTTTTCCACCCCTTAAGAAACCATAGCCCTGGAAGAACATATCTGCCCCGTCAAAATAAAAAAAAAAAAGGAAAAGGGGGGGGGGCAAATCTCAGTGCCCAAATCTGGAGATTTTGAGCAACGTCCGATTTCTGAGCAGAGACCTTGCCACTCTGTTTCTGTGAGGGGTTATCACAGGTGGGAGCTGTGTCTCTGGGTGGGCAGGCGCAGGGTACAGGATCACCTTCCCTGCCTGTCCGGTGGTTCCTTTCTACGTTGAGCAGGGTGGCGGGGGAAGTAAGAAAAAAGAAGAGAGGATTACGGGAAAAGAAACATGAAAGACAGAAATACATTTCTTTTTGTCTTTCTTATGGAAGCGAGACCTGGCCAGTCCTGATGGGTGTTATACACGTTTTACTTTCAGAGCAAAAACAGTAATTTGAAATTTAAATGAATTTCTTAATCCTAAAAGAGGGATACTAACTTCCCGAGGAAATCTGTGAAATGAAAGATAACCTACATCAACTTCGTAAGCAGTAGCAGGCTGCAAAGTGACAAAGTTGCAGATATACTTACATGAAAGAAATTAAAATAAACAACCTTTGCTCTTTCTATATTTGTGCAAGAAGTAATGATAAAATGCATACTATGTTTCACCTTCTTCAGTACAGAAAGTACACAAGGTGCAATTAATTCCAAGTGTAGCAGCACTGCTGGAAAGAAGTGGTGATAAACCAAACCTAAGACTAATAACCCGGGTAGTAATATTTCTAGGTTGACATAACTTTGGACTTGTCATCTTTAGCTGAAGTTCTGAGCCAGGCATATTTTCTTTTGTGTTAAATATATTATGTGTCATGAAGCAAAAATGAAAATAACCCCAGACTTAACTTAAAAAGCTGTCTTCGGACAGAGCTGTAAAGTCTGTTTTGTTTGACTTTTCTTGGAAGGCAGCAGATTTCAGATTGAAAGGATATGTGCTGCAAGAGACCCGGAATGATCCTTTAGGCAGACACGAGCATCTCCTGTAGTTACGGCTGTGGGGTATATACCTTTAGCCCTGAGCAGAGAAACGGGATGTCACTAGGGCCAGCAGGGAGACGGACACTTCCACCCTGCTAAGGGCTGACAATGGAAATCTAGAAAGAAATATATTCAGAAAGGGACCCTTATTTAGAGTAATTTATGCCACTCAGGGCTTATCCAAAGCCAAACAGTCTCGCAGGGATCTGCTGAATTACCGCATGACTTAGGAAATGAGGTGTTGACCTCAGTTCCTTCTGAAGGACTTCTATGTTGCTGGGCTTTTTGTGTAGGTGAGGGGGATGAACTTACACAAACATCTTTGTGGACCCGAAGAGGCAGAACAACAGGACAAGGATGGTCTGATGACCAAGAGATGAGCTGGATGGAGCATTTAACAGCCAAAGAAGGACAGGCAAGCATTAGGGCTTGTGCTACTATTAGGCCAGTGGGGTAGGACTATGAAAATATCTGTGTTAAAAAACCCCAACAGTTGCAGACCAGGAATTTTAAGAAAAAGCAAAGAATTCTGCTCAATTCAGTATCTAAATATCTTAAAAGCCAGACCTTAAGTTCACTGTTTGATGGACAGACACATGAACTGGCACCAGTTCTGTAGGGTTAGAGAGAGAGAGAGGGATTTTTAGGCTTCGGCATGGCTACGGCATGGGCTGTGCCGCCACCACGGGAGGCTTCAGCACGTACCCAGTAGGATTGGCACGTACAACTTGCTTTGTGCATCCCGTGTTGGAGCACACATCTGGGGAGGTTTCCTGCATTCTACGCTGGCACAGATGCAGAAGCTGGGACACTGCGATGGGGCTGCAGCGCTGCCCGAGCCTGCGGGGGCTGCCAGAATCCCACCTCTGCCGGGGCTGCGTTTACCTGACTTTGTGCCTGTGAGGTGAGAGATAAAGTGGAGCCTTGTGGGTTTATGAACACGATTTCTAATCTTTATCCTCCAGATTATGAATGGCATGGTTACAGGCTAATAATTAACCGGTGAAGGTTAATGGAAATGAATGTGTCAGCTGCACTGATCACTGGAGCCCTTTGTTTTCCTATGGCTTCACATATTTTGGAGACAGAAGTATTCCCAGAAATGGCTTTGCTGATTTGTTTGCATGTGGAGCCATTTGGTTCATCTCATCTCCAAATCTTTCCTTATCCACTTTCCTGCCCAGGTGATGCTGCTCTCCGTTAGCTGCTCCTCTCCGGGAAGGATTACCAACTGGGGGGGGATAACTTTAAAGGTAGCAAGGTCGGAGCATTAAATAGGGCTTTGTTAAAGTCATTAACAAAAGTTTTAGCCTGATGCTAGCTGGAGAAACTCGAGCGTTAAGATCTCAAACTCTCCTCCTGCCATCAAGAGACAAATTAAAAGTCGTATCCATGCGTACCGGTGCTCTGTCTAAATGGTCTCAGAGATGGCATGCACAAAAGCAGAAGTCTGGGGCACTCTTGCCCCTTCTCTGAGCTCTGTGTTCGTTATAGCAGGTAAATAATTTTTCATTATTAATGATCAATTTTTTTCCTGTGTTCTTATGGTCCCCGGTTGGGTAGAGACTAGAAAGCAAATAAAATCGTGGTGACATCTAGTGGCTGCTGAGAATTCGCAGTGATAGAGAATACCTTTGCTCTGGACGTTTAAGTATGCTGTGCGCAAAGCAGAAATGGAAATATTGAGCCTTTCAAGACCAGCAGACTTAGACAACCTGAGTTTAGAGGCCTCCCCAACTTGCTGAAGGTCAATATTGCTGGAATTTCTTTGAATAGCGCAGCTGTCCGAGCAGTCCTGCCACGCTTCCCTGTTGTCCCCACGTTCCTGGTCATACCCAGCACCTGGGATGCTTTGGAGAGACCAAAAATAGGCAATGTCACCAAAGTGGCCTTTCGTCTCCCACATCCCGCTCTCCTTTAGGACAGCCTCCTGTGTCCCACCGCCCCGCTCTCTGCAGGGGTTGCACTCACCAGCACCCACGGACTGGCTGTTTGCTGAAACGTAACACGGCGAGGTTCGTTTGCAGATGTCTAGGGAGAGAAATTTAGGCCAATTACAGATACATTTTGAAAAGCCAATTGCAAGGAAAGTAGTATGGCATTATGCGTTAGTTAGAAAATACAAAAAATGAATATTCTGTGAAGCTGGAAGCTTTGGGGTGGGGTGCTAGAATATAGAGTGATTTCGTGCCAAGTAGAACTGGTGCTTAGACAAGAAACGTTGAATCAGAGAATGCAATTGCTGTGATTTGAGTTTAAATGCATAGGTTGTGCAGCCCGCAAGAACAGGCTACTGCCAGTATATATCAGAGGTATGTAGATAAGTACGGCTGAGGAAATGTTTGAAAAAGAACAAATGCAGAAAGGAAGCAACATCTGTGTATTGGGTTCTTGGCAGCTGTTTCCCCCAGGGCAGGCTCCGGGAAGGGTCACCCACACGGTAGGGCTGAGCACAGATGCCAGGCTGGTCTTTTCCCCTTGCTCTCCGCTCTGTGCCTCAAATGGGGAAACATACTTGGATTTTTGTAGTGATGAACGAGTGAAATTGTATTTGGGTTCCGTTCAAACAAATCAGCAATAATTTCAGAGTGACTAAGCTGGGGACAGGGCCGGCATGCGTGGCAGCGCTGTGTTTCGGATGGTGTGCTCGCCGTACTTCAGCGTGCAACCATGGCCTTTCGTTAACCGGGCACTGCCTCACCCAGCCGGTGGGTCTCAGATTAAAACACAGAATAAGCACACACACGCAGAAGAGCTAGCATCAATTAAATGTGGTGAAATAAACAGAGACCAGAGGGGTATCTACAGGCAGGCCGTTCCTCCCCACGCACCATCTGCCTCTGAAATCACACATCTCCACGCACTCCCGCCGCCATCCGGCCGGCTTGGCTGCGGGTCGCTGGCAGCTGGTCAGTGGCTCGCGCGCATCCCGCGCTCACGGTTTGCTGGGGCAGGTTGAAAACGAGAACATTTGGGAAATTATAAAGGAAACTGAGGCTTGTGACGATGCGGTTGGCAGGTTTCAGCATGGCCAGTCGATGCAATGTGTGGTCCAGCTAGTGATGTGGGTGGCCCATTACGTATAACTCATAAGGAAACGAGAGCTGCATTTATTATGTGTTTGCACGGCAATATGCCTGTAATTACTGGTTATATTTACACCCATTACAGCTCAGTACAGAGAGAAGTGAACCCCTTCCACATTTCTGGCTGGGGCACAGCGCTCACAGCCGCTGCTCACATCCGCCGACAAGCCAGGACTCAGGCCACCAGCACCTTTCTAGAAGGAAAAAGCAAGCTTTGATCTTTTTAAGAAGAACCCAGGTTAAGAGTGATGATTAGGTACCATCCAGGTAGCAGCTGGCCTGTGTGGGAATGCAAGAAGCCTACAAACCAAGAGGAGGAAAGAAAAAATCCCTGAAGGGAGGTGGGAATGCAGCACATCCAAGGCAACAGTAGAAGATGCAGCTGGAGAAGGCTGTCGCCTGCCTTCCCCCGGCTCCGCATTGCGTGGCAGGGATGGAACGTCCTGATGGGAACTCGCCACCTTCCTCCGCTGCGAAGCATGTGAAAATTGAAACTGCTGGAGGCGAACGATACGCCCTCCCGTGCCCAGCATTAGCCTAGGCCGTGCAAAACACTTTGATAAGTGAGATGCTGTTTATGGGAAGTATCATTTCGTTCAGGGCCACTTGCATAAAGTGCTAGTCAGAGTGAATTAAGGAGGCAATATCTGACCATGAATAAAGGTTTTAGGACTGGGGATTCACTTTCATTTATAAGCACCAAATGTTATTTTTGCATTTAAGTCCAATTTTGAAAACAGGGTTGAGAGCGAGGAAACCAGCAGCTCCCTGAAAGCCCTAACCTCGGGGCTTGTCTGCATGAGGGACTTTACCAGCATTTCTCCTGTAGTCGAAGTATAACTGAATTAAAATAAATCCAATTATGGCCACATTTTCTCTGACAGAGCGCATCCACGCAGGCTCTCCATCTGCTTTAACTAATCTGTGCTATGAATTCATAGCCCTGTGTTGTTCAAGTTAGTCTTCTGGGGCATTTCTGGGTAAACAAAGATTAAATCTGTTTAAAAATACGATTTACAGTAATGTTTATGTAAGGGTGTTCCACATAACTTTAGTCTTCTTTTGAACTGTTTTCCATGTAATATCAATCTGTTTTTCAACGGATGAAAGGAAATGCGTGCTAACTTTTAATATGCAATCCCTCACTTTGGATTGACAATGGTTTATGTTGGGTTTTGTTGAAAGGCTTCCTGATTGAGTTGAATTACATTGAAATATGTCAATGACTTGGACCGAGATTCTATGTATAGGGAGTTGCCCATGTTTGAATGGGGCTTAAAGTTGTCACACCTGTAATTGAACTATTTCAACACTTTTTATGCACGCACAATCAGGCTCCTATGTAATTTATAGCCCTCCCAAACAAATAAGAAAATTCATGTAACTCCTTGAGAAGATATATATATATATACCAAAACAGATCCAGGATGTCATTTTCATTAGTTAGTTACTTTAGTCCTTTGGTTTCTCTCTCCCTCCTTACCTTTTTCACCAGTTATCTTGATGAAAGACCTTTCAGCGCTGTTCCTGGCAGAGGAAACCCAACGTGATCGCAATTGTCACGGAAATCGGCCCTCAGGCCCTGAGTTTGACAAATGGGTGCATGCAAAGCTGGGATGCTGCACCCAACACACCTCAAACCCACTCCTCCGGTCCCAGGCAAAGCGCCAGTGGCTCCATATTAGCTTTAACCCAGGACTAATGGGTGTCCAATTAACCAGGTGATACTTCTGTCTACCGGCCTCTAATCTAACCGAGATGCGGTTGTACTAACAAGCTTCCCAGTCATTCTTTAGGATTAGCAGCATAGCCCTAATATTTGTCTAAATTCAGCGGCAAAACATTTAAAAGTCTCTTTACCTTCTGATGTGTGTGTTGCTGTTACTCGTTAGGCAAAATGGGTCGGGTCCTGTTGGGCGAGATGTGGAGAGTTTCTGAAGAGCGGACTGTGTCGCTTCAACTAACCAACAGGATTCACAGGAAATGTAGGCCTTCTTAGGTCGTGGCTGGCACAGAAGATGAAAGGTGTTTGACTTCATGGGAACCAACAAAGCTCCTCTAGTGGCTCCGCAGAAAAAGAAAAGACTTGCCCAGAAACATTATTGCTCATCTAGGCTCTTTTTAATGAATCCTGAATGGAAAGGCTCGTCAAAGGCGAGATGGTGTCGATACCAGAATGTAATGTATTAGAGCAGCAGAGATGTTAATAGAGGTGGACAGCCATATGATTTGGGTGAACAAGCCAGAAGGTGCCTTTCATTTGTGGCTTTAGCCCCTGCCCAGCCAGCCTACCTCCTGCTACCGCTCGCAGCAGCCGCAGACAACCTCGAGTCTTTAAAAACCTGCTGCCACCAGACTAGACCTCTACGGAGTCGCTGTGGACTAGTTCAAAGGGAAATACATTGCTGCAGACATTGCAGTTGGCTTCTACCCCGCGCACACCACCCCAGCATCCCTCGTACCGTTGTGGTTCCGTGTAACTGCTTCACAGCAGATCGTATTTTCGCCAGCTGCGGAGGTCCCTTGGACGTGGCCAGGCTCTGCCATCCACGCCTTGCCACTGCAGGGACATGGAGACAACCATGGCCCCCGGTCCTTTCTCCCTGCTCACCAAAAGATGCCAGCAAAGAGCTTTGGTTCCTCAGGCTCAGCTGACAGCGCTGTTAGAAGCCTCCATGCTGCACACCGGATAACTGATTTTTCTTGAAAGACCTGCTTTTGGCATATTCCCCAGAGGGACCTGGTGTACAGAGTGAAGACATATTCTGCTGATCTGGATAATGTCGTCAGATGGAGACAATTGATTTTTAAGCACGTGTTTCCACTAATTTCAGTGGTGAATTTTTTATAATTAAAAAAAAAAATAAATCCCATGTGTGCCTATGCAGGAGTGTGGTCTATAATATTTAAATTGTCGTATCTCAAAGGCTGAGTCCAACAGAGAAATCAATAATTCAGGAAATAGGGAGTGTGGATTTGAGTTGGCCTTGAAGAAATACATTCTGTAAAATCTTTCAAGGCAAGTGAAACAGGCAAGATGCTTCTACAGAGATTTCTAAGTCCTAAAAGCTGGCTGATTAACTGAAGTTACAGTAGGAAAGGGGTGACTGGACTAAAAGGAAGGAGATGGGAGCGCTCAGATGACAGTGCTGTGTGTTGGGGAGAGAAGTGGGGGCATTAGTAAAGAACGACAAAATTTTAAGGGCATTTGGTCATCAAAGCTACAGGAGAATCTGCAGCTGATCAGTGGCCTTACGGATGTGCCAGCCCCGGTGAACCGCCCACAGCCCAGGGCGGTGCGTGTCGGCACACACGTTTTGCTGCATGCGTGCACCGGAGGGGTTTAATAACTCAGCATAAAATTACCAGGACTTTCATGTGTTGAGCAGAAACCTGTGTGTGCAGCCACGCGTGACATGTACACACACACACACGTGTGTGTGTGAGCGCGCTTGGCTCCAAAGTTGCGTGTTTTTGCATTATTCACACCGCCCCAGCCTGACAACTGCCCATAAAAACGCAGCCAAAGCCCAGAGCAAGGCCAGTTCTCCCTTCCCACCCCAGGAAACCCTCCATCGGGATAGCAGCTGGGTATTTTTCTGATCACTAATAAATTCTTCAAAAGGCTTTTAAAGCCAGCTCACTAGCGCCCAGGAATCACACTGGTTCAGTAGGGCTAGAGACAGAGTAAAATTACAGTGACATCTAGTGATCATAAATATTTCACAAAGGTGCTACCAGCGAGAAAATAAAACATTTATTGTTAGACAGCATTTTATACACATAACACACAAAATCAGATCATTAACCGAGGCCAGGGAATGAGGTGGGTTATAAATGAGGGTAGATTATGTGAATTAAAGTGCTACGGGGATGACAGAGAGCAAAGTGCCAGCGCCGGGGAAGGGCTGTGGGTGGTTTCCGCAGGGATTTTTGCTAGGTCTGTATTTCTCACTGTTTCAGCAGAGCCTGCTGATGGTACTAAATTGCAGCACATTCATATAAAAGCAGCTCGACGTTTTGGAGACTGGGAATAGAACTAATAAAATGATGTGCAGCTTCAAAAAGTACGTGCTAGTCCCCGGGGAGAGAAGAGCAAAATGAAGCCTATTCCGTGGTAGGAACGTGCGGTGCTGCAGCAGCTCGGCCTGAGCGCCAGGCCGACACTGAAGGAAAAAACAAATAAAGAAAGAATAGCAATTGGGCATCAAAGCTACAATTCAGGTTCGCATCTCGAATCAAAGCAGGATTTGGGTTTGCATTCGGCAGCAGTAGGAACTCACCGCTTTTGTGAGGTTTAGCTTGAGTGTTTTCTGCTCCAGGTTACTGATTGACGGACGGCATAGTTTTTAAAAAAAAAAAAGGATTTTTCTTCTGGTTTTGCGTATCGGGCGGGCAGAGTCATGCCTGCTTGGTCAGGCTGGGCTTAAATTCTGCGGTCCTGCTGAAGTACCTGCTGTAGCTGAAGCCTTAGGTAGGTAAAGTGTTACTGCGCAAACGATTAAGAGAAATACTTTCTCTGACGAGGATGGGCCAAGGCACTGGCTCTTCACGTCTCCACCGTGCAAAGTGATGAAAACCAAGCCACTCGGCTTACCTGGAGTAGCAACAGAGAGCCGTAACTGGTGCAGCTGGTGAATTGATCTTGCGGTTTTAAACCGGCTATCTTTGTGGCCGTACAAATACGCAGTCAAATTTTCTGATGAGGAAACATTCAGGAGCTGCTTCGATGGAAGCTGAGACAGAAGCTCCCAGCCAATTTCCGAGCCCTTCCCTTGAGTCTCCAGCAGCCAGGCAGGTTTAGTCTCTCAATTATTAGCTGAAAGCAAAATATACATTCACACTGTCTGATTTGGGATGCCGCTGGAGAATATGCCTCAGATACATGCATAAGAGAGAGCGAGATGCAGGCACGTTGGATGCTATGGCTGCCTCTGACTGTTGCGAGCAATGACAGCAGAACGGGAGCTTATGAAAAATGGTAGCCCAAATTAACTACGGGGTTTCTATGATTAGGTAAGTGATTTTCTAGAAGCAAGAAATGTGTAGTGGGACTTCAGGTTCTGTATTTCAGTAAAGCTTTCGATACACCACTGTTTGGAAAACGATTAGCTACGCTGGCATAGGCAGGAATTAGAAGAATAATTGCAAAGTGGGCAAGGACCTGGCAAAAGGCAGCTGAGGGAGGACCGGGGGCTGCTTCTGGTGAGGTTGCTTAGTGCTCTCATGGAGGGTGAAGGGGACAGGGCTCGCTCGCTGAAGGGTTTATAGACCTACTCACCCTGTCTCCTCTGCAGGGCTGGGGAGCACCTGCTGCCTCTCCTGAAAGCTGGAAATCAGAGGAAAAAGGGCATTGCAGCTGCTTTGCTTGCCTGGCCAGCCGTGGAGTTCGGAAATTTCCCAAAGGGTTTGCAGAGGGCTGATATTTTAGCGGAAAGCTATCCTGAGTTGAAAGCACTGTTCTCCATCACCTGCCCGGGTTCGGGGTCCCGGTCTCCAGCCCCAGTGACAACACCGTGCTTGTCAACATTGCATTTGTCTCCGTTTGCTCTGGCCCGGGGGGACGGCGAGCGGCGCTGGGCAGGAGCTGCCATCCAAGGCCATGCGCGGCGGCTGGCGCTAGGCGGGCTCTGAGCACAACTGCCGAGAAAGCAATTAAAAATAACATTAGTGTGAACCGACAAATTTAGCGTTGGGTTTGGTCTCAGTGGGACTTCACGGTGTGCGGCTGAACCGTAGGCTTTTCTCCATGATAGGTCTATTTGTTTTAAATAGGGGAGCAGCGCAGATGTGCCTCCAGCAGCTTCAAAAGCAGGTGGTTACTTTTCAAGCACTATTTCACCAGAATTTCATACCACAGCTCCTATTAAATAAAGGTTTGGAAAGGCGGACGACAATCTTTCAGCATGATGACATCCTCAGCATCCGCCTGAGAGGAAATACTGACCTGGATGTACAATCAATTTGCAACGGTGTGATGAGGAAAAGAAAGTACCATTGCTGTTGCATGGAAATTAGTTGCCTTCTACCTTATGGGATGAAAATGCACAGGGTCCATGTCACTGAATCAGGTTCATCATCCACAGCAAAGGCCATTCACCAGTTCAGATGATCAAGGTCCTTGCTGGAAAAAAAAAAAATATTGCGCATATCGGCACTGGGACAGCCCAGCAGGCTGGGAGATGGTTTTTGGGAAAGGGCTGCTGCTTGGTATGGCTTAATTCCTGGAAGATGATTAGATTCAGTAACTTGATTTTTTTTTTATAAGATTCACTCAGTTCCCAGCCCAGCAATGCAAAAGCGGATGTGATTTTAGTTCCCACCAGCTACGACAATTTACCTTGTCAATAGTGAATTTCTTTCCACGCTCTGCTCTCCAGAATATGATTCCCTGCACTGACCGTATCTAAAAATCTGCTTCCCAGCTCTCAGTTCCTCCCAAACCCCTGGAGGGCTGTGGCCCTTCTCCATCCCTCCTTGGGTACGGCAGTGCCCAGAGTGCCAGCCTGCAAAACCGTGGGCCGTTTCTCCCAGCTCCATTTGCTCCCCCTCTGCTCCAGATGTGAATTCTTTGTCTCATTTTTCCATATACCTAAACGTGGTGCGCATTACCCTGTGCTGTACGTGCCAGCTGTGGGTGCGTGGGGAGGTGGAAATAACATGTGAAAAGGGTCTTTATGCGTCCACGAGTCCCTGCAGTGCCACTTAGAAGTCGCACCAGTGTCCCCCGTGAGTGCGTGGCAGGGAGGAAAGCCAAGAGCTCCAGAGCCTGGGTTGCCACAGTAACCCTTGCTGTACCGCCTTTGGCTTTTACACTGGGAAAAACCTTTCACTCTGTAAACACCCAGCTCCATGGACATGCCTGACACTGGCAATATTTGTGGTGGGGCTATTTATTGTCAAGAATCAACGAAGAGCCCCGCAGGACCATCATCTTCCTTCTGAATCTTCCCACAACTTCCAGCCTCTCCTCCACACAGCCAAAAACCCCAACAAAGGTAAGTCTGGGGGAGCATTTTGAATCCAGAGCATCTCTCCTTTCTTTTCCCCAATTGCAGTCCTGATTCAGCAGTGGGGTGGAGGGAATACGTTGCCGTCGCAAACGTATATGATTTATGTGATGCGTGTTAGTGCGTTGTAATGACTATGTATTTTCCGAAGGCACAGTTGTTGTTTTTTTTCCTTTGCTGTCACTGTAACTCTCTGTTTCCTACTCTTCACTGAGATAAAAGGTTTCCCTCCCACCTACCTCCAAAAAAAAAAATAAATCTGAGTAATGGGAATGATAGAACTCGTGTAATTGTTCCTGTTTTGCATGTTTCCAGGCTGATTGCCTGAATTAGGACAGATCCAAATTCCCACTGAAGTCAATGAGCGCCTTTGCACNTGGGAATGACAGAACTCGTGTAATTGTTCCTGTTTTGCATGTTTCCAGGCTGATTGCCTGAATTAGGACAGATCCAAATTCCCACTGAAGTCAATGAGCGCCTTTGCACTGAAACAACAGCTTTGTTTTGGAGGAGCTTTTTGGAGGAGCGGGCTCAAAGCCAGGCAAGTGGAAGTAGCATTGCTCCATGGCTTTGGCGGAATAAGGACAATTTAACCCTGCTGAGGATGGGGCCCGGTAGGTTCGTTGCAAGAATAACTGCACATAAATGGGGACTGTCGCTGCTGCATTTAGGCACATGTACAAAGATTGTTTTTTCAGAGCTAATATTTATGTGCGTGTGTATATATAAAAATATAAAAATTGTCCAGTAATATAAATTAGATCATTATATGGAGAACATATGTATTATAAAGCCAAGATATTTTCCATTCAGGCAAATTAAGGCGTATATCCCTTTGAGCTGCTCTTTCTCTCGCTTCGTATCCCAGTTGCAGAAATATTGCAAGTGTTTGGTCAGTACCTCTCTGCTACCCCAAACGTGAGCTCCCCAAAGGAATTTCAGAGGGCAGAGTGAACTTGCATGTTTTCCCCACTGTATTCATACACATATATAACTCTCCTTTTGTCAGCACACCTGTTGATCAGCTGGGAATATTTTCCTCAAAATATCTTGCAACAATGTTCTTTGCATATGGTACACAGGTTGGAATATCCAGGCATTTATGTGCCTGATAATGGTAGAGACTGTGGACTTGTGAATCCTCCTTGTGCAGGCAGGTCATACCTAAGTGGGTGGAATTACGTGTACCCAGGTCACAGGCTATTTTATGTATTGGTTTAGCAACTGTACGGAATTTTTGCAGATAAACAGCTAATTAATTTTAACGGGATGTCTTATGTTCACTTTTGGACTAGACCAACATAAGATCTTTATTTTCAAATGAGGCCTTTCTGTCCCCGCACAGGAAAACGCATTGCCCTGCAATTACCGAGCAGTTACCAATAATGGCGAAAATGTGGTGAAAATAAAGGAAATTATAAACTTGCCTTTAGCAACTGAGTATTTCCCCATAGACCATGTGCTTTGTTTGCAGGCTCTGCTGTGGATGCCCATTTTGTCTGGCTGCACCTCTGTAATAGTCAGCCCCAAATTTTTCCAAATTTCCAAATTTTCCCATTGGAAAATGTCCAAAAGTAGGCTTCTAACAGCATGACCCTGTCTCAGGCCCCAGTCAGCAATGCTGATGCCTCATTACATATTACAGTGTCGTACCTCCCTTCGGCAACGATGGCGTAACACGATGGCAATTATTAACTTGTTAATCATGGGAGCATTTTTCTGCACAAAAAGCCAGTAAAATGGAATATATCCGATTTCTAGATAAGACATTGAAACGAAGAGAGAAAGATTAACGTCCTGGGTCTCCCAAAGTGCTCTGGGTGTATACTGATCTGGGAAGCACCGGAGTATTTCTAAGGCAGCGTGCGCAATGGTCAGCTGCTGAGAGAGGGAGGGAATTCATGCACTTTTCCCAAAGTTAAGCTGCAAAAGTCAAATCTCAGGCACCTGCAGTGCTGGGTGTCCGAGCTCCCTGGGAGGCTGCCGAGAGGCAATCCCTACCTCCCTGATGATTTTGGGAGGGAGCCGAAGCCCTGTGCCCCGCCGCAGGACGGACCCGCTCTGCCCAGCGCTGCAGGAAGCAGCGGTGCTGTGCGATAACACGGTGGTTTGAACTTTCAGGAAGGGGGGAAAAAAAAAAACCCCAAACCAAAAACCAAACAACCCACCATTTTCTGACGTTCATGGTGGGAATGAAGGACGAGCCACCTCCTGCTCACCAGGAGGGTGCCCTGACCGGGGGCAGCCCCAGGGCTGCTGGAGGGTGGCTGCGGTCAGAGGTACCCTGGGCTGGGGAGGGGGTCGCTGGGGAGGAGTTGGTTTCTGATCCTGTTCTTGCTGAGCTGAGTTTCTTGTTTGAAATCACTGACCTGTGACCCTGCTGGTCCTGTCTTACCTCTGGTCTGGTGAGGAGCATTTTGGGCAGCGCTTGTGGGAGCTGAGGAGGGGAAAAATCAGACGCAGAAGAAAGGAGTGCAAACTGCAGCTGCCTCTTGCAGATATGTATTGCTCCAAACATTCAGCATGGAAATGGCTGGGATCTCCTGACCCTTTGCAGAAGCTCCATTCCCTGCCCAGGATGGGGAATGGCCCTCCTTGCCCACCCGTACAAGCTGACTGCCCAGGGCTGCCTCATCGGCATGTCCGACTGCTGCATGGGAAAAGTGTGTCTGAGTACGGCAGAGTGAGTTTTGGTTTATTTTGCTTCCAGGATCAGTTACCTTCACAGCCCGGACCCTAGAGGAGACCACTGCTAACTGCTGAGCTTGTCTTGAACCAGATCCTTCAGAAGGAAAAACCAGAGGTGGCTGTGGCCATGGGGATTGTGGACGTACCAAGTGGGCAACAGGAAAAGTATGTCAGCCCAGGTAGGACAGCATTTCTCTCATGAAGCAGCTAGTGGGGACGGGGCAAAGCTGGCCAAAGAGCTGCTGTGACAGCCTGAGTTACCCAAAAAGATTTGGTAAAGGGTTCACTGGCCACAGCAGCCCTGGGCAAGGTGAGCAGTTGGATATGGAAAGCTCCCAGGCTGTTAACCAGGCTGCTGGCTTCTCCTCCAGCCCCCAGGGCAAGCAGCATTTCTGCATATGCACCATCTCGCTCTCCTTGTCTTCTTCATCCTCCTCTTCAGTGCTCTCCACCAGTTCTCGTCTCCAGATGCCAGCAAAGCCACTGCTACTGTGGCTCGGAGCCTCCCCAGCCACTCGCCAGCCCTCGCAGACCCAGCTACCAGCACGTTCAGAGAAACCAGCACGAATCTTTGCTTTCCAATCTTCAGCACTTTCTCCTCAACATTTTCATAGTCTGACAACACTGCCGGCATCTCCAGGAGAAATGGCCCATGGGGTGGAGACAGTAACAGCATGTCGAGGGTGTGATTATGGCTTGTGAAATGGAAGACAACTTCTCCTTCCTAATACGCACCCTGGAGCCTCGCACTGGGGCGGCAGAAGCAGCTATAAGGGTGTCCCCATGGCACTGTGACCACAATTCAATGAGGATCCCACCCCGACGTATCCCACCACAGCTGTCACATAATAACAGCCAGATGTACGGGCAGTTTTTTCATCAAAGCATTTACTCGAAATGGGTTTTTTTTGCTTCAAACCCTCTATGAGATAAAGCCATTCATGTAGAAAAGCCGATTGTTCCCCTTGTAATGGAATTTAACTGAATTACGACCACTTACACGTAAGAGATTTATGCTGAAACCCTCAGGACTGGAAGGCCCTATAGACCAGCGTGGTCTCCTCGGTCTGCATTAACACCCGTGGAGTTGGCCTGTGTGAAAAACCTCATATTGGCAGGGTAAAGGTAAGCAGAGGAGATAACTTCTGACACTCACCAGCCCTCAGAAGGATGCCTCAGATAGTGGAAACACTAGAATTGAGATCTGCTTTCTTCATCCCTGAGAAAAGCCAAGCAAAGTCCAGCACGGCTACTCCCTTCTGTAATCCCACGGGCAAAAGGTGTTGCCGTAGCTGTGGGCTCATCCTTCGGCCGGTGGGTGCAGGTAATGGATCCTGTTGATACAAATCCAGAAAGATATGTAGCCACAGCTATTTGATATCCATAATTACATAAGGAAGGCAATGAATATAAAGCATGAGGGAATTCTGACTCACCATATGAATATGTTTATACGCCTTTAATATTATTTACCAGTCTTATACTAGGGCAGCCTACTTCTATTAAATTCCCTTTGGAAATAAAAGGCTAGAGCCAGCCACTTGGCTCAGGGTGTGCAGCATTCCCCTTTCCAGTGAGCCAGAGCTCAGCAAGATGGGAGAATCTGACCTTGTGTAAGAATTTAAGCTTTTATACTAACTCCATTTAAAACACGACAATTGTTTTATTACTTTAAAAGTCTCTCTTCTCTCCTCTCCACCAAAATGAGATAGTTAAGTAGAATAACATACAATTTGTACATTAAGCATCCATATAACATAATAAATATAATAAATTAATATAAATTAATATAATATAATATAAGATATTATATGATATATGACATAACATACTTTCTTTTGTTGTACAGCCCATCACAGAGGCCATTATAGCGGGGAGCTCTTTGACAGTGAGCAGACACTTGGCTATTACCCCAAACAGGGCACCCTGTGCTTTTTATTTCCCTTGGCAAATATTGCAGCATATAATATTCTGTTAAAGCAGGGAGGGAGGGCTATTTGATGCAGCCTCTCAGGAGAGTTAGGATGAGAGAAGGATTTCAGTAATAAATTAAATGTTCTCAGCAGTTTAAATTTATAAATAAATAAAAGCGAGTGCAATGACATTGAGGGTCTTCTGGAAAAAGCTCAACCAGCTTCAGCTCCTGCCAAGGCTGGGAAACTGCGTTACGGTGTCCAGGTGGACAGCAATGTCCTTTCCAAGGACATTCTCATTTGCACCTTCACCCTGCAGTCACAGCCCCTGCAATGCATCCGGCCCGAGCTGGGCTTTGCTCTTTGCTGCTCTGGGGATGGGTGCAGGCACTTTGGGGCCACATTACCCGTCAGCCGTGATTGCAGTTTATTGCCCTACCAAGCCTGAAATTAGCCCCAATGATCTGGCATAGAGCTGAAATGCAAACAGACTCCAGCAAGGCTCCCGGGTCAAGATCAGCCTTTTCTTACCTTTAGCACTCATTGAGTGAGCTTTGCCCTCTGATGGCCTTGGGCACGCCTGGGGAGGATGAGAGCGTGTGCTTTTAATGGTTTGAGGAGCAAAATGTGCAGGATGGGAAGAAAAAAGAGAGTGATGCAGGAACAATGGCATGGGACAGTGAGTTGGGGTGAGACTTTGAAAGACACGGGAAAAAAATGCTCAAAATCAGAGCTACGTTCTAGGGAGAGGAGTTGAGAAAAGCGGAGTATCCAAGTACCAGCAGAAATGGGGTTTGCTCCTACTTGGCTAGAACACACTTGTGTCTTAACAGGACCCCAAAGTTAGCTGGAACAGATCCCCAACCACTTCACACGTTTGCTTGAGGGAGCATGGCAAGTGTCCACTTCTGGCACCATCTGTGGTCCCAAATGACTCTGAGCAAGGAGCACGGCTGCGTCTGCTTGCACATCGCACAAAGATGGGTCCATGGGCTTCCTTTCGGTACCGCTCCCACCAGGACTGCGGGTCTGCCTCCTTGGCTTTTGGCTTCCCTTTGTCAAAATGAGGGGCACTCAGCCTGTGGGAAGAGAAGGGATTATCCCATGTACAGCAAGATCCACCCAGGAATATGAACTTTCTCTTCGTACCAAACTGGATCTGCCCAGAGGAGCCGAGCAAGGGCAGGAAATCCATTCCCCTCAGTGCCTCTCCGCTTGGGCATCGGTTCTTGCTTGCGGGGTCAAACACCGGCCACTGATGGGATGATAAAGAGCCAAATTTTGATATGGGAGTGGAGCTGTGTAATGAGTTACCACAGACATCTCTGTTTGGTCTGATTTATTATGTCTGCTAATTATTCCAATAAATCAGTGTTTGAATGAAACTTGCTGTTGATACTAAATATGAAGGATTGGAAGTTCCTGTTGGGGAACTAACAGGAAAGAATCCGGCTGTATGAGACAACTAATAAGACTTAGCTTGGCAAAATGCAAGCAAAATTTGTAGGTACAAAAGCAGTATGAAGTACACCAAAAGGGTGGAGTTCCCTATGTGTTAGAACTCCATAGTCCTCACTTTGCCAATAGCTTCTTCACCGCCACGACACCCTCAGGTGCTACTTGTGGGCAAAGTCCAAGGAAGCCACACTCCTGTCCCAGTGCTTTCTTACATTGTCTGAAATGTGCTGTAATGAAAAAATGCACGTAAACCACACAGAGCAAATTAAGCCCTGATGTTCTTGTGCGTGCCGACTGGGGCAAGGGTGCAAATTACAGTGCCGAAATCTTGCTGCTTTTCAGAAACAGAGCAAAAAGAAACAACAAACCTTCTCAGAGTGAATGCATGCAAGATTTCTTCCCCACGTTTCCAAACAAATAGTAACCTAATATCTGGGGGAGGGGGGCGATATTACCTGAGTGCATTCAGTTAGCTACTGAAACAAACCCCCCCCCCTTTTCATCCCAGCCCAAGCCAGCCTCTGCAGAAAGCACGAAACGAGTGAAAATGCGAAGCAGCCTCTGCCCTGATGACAACCAGGTTTTGCATGCGTGTTGAGTCAGTGCTGCTGGTTTTGCTCGCTCACTCCAGCTCTCCTGCTCCACCCTTCTGCTTTTTTTTTTTCTTTTTTTTTTTTTTTTTTTTTTTTTTTTTTTTTTTTTTTTTTTTTTTTTCAGCTTTTGCAATCTGACAGAGGCGGGTGAAAGCAAGTTGAGGGAAAAGACATTCCCCTGAAGAGGAGCAGGAGAACAGTCCTCGAGCCCTGTCTGCACTAGGTAAAGGACAGCCAGCCACACCACTCGCTTTAGCTTAAAACCATCCCCCCCAAACCCTGGAGATATACTGGCGGTTGAACTGATTTTCCAGGTAAGCCTTTTTTTTTTAAACCCCGAATCTTGGTAGCTGAGCGCTCCCTAACCAGGAAGTTAAATCTGTTTGAAGACGAAACACAGCAGAAAATGGTGTAACGGCAGAGTGGGGAATGCTCAGCCGCTCGGTGTAAGAGATATGCTGGTTTATTTACTCCGTTATCAGCCTCAAGCAGATCGGGCATTCCTGCCATCTGACGTTTCAGATACCACAGCTGAAAGGGCCTTATAAACACCCGCAAGAGATGGACAGACAGACAGAAAAAACCCCACATCAACGTTTTCCCTTTAAGTAAAAGTTACTGTATGTGTTTTGCCTGCTGTGGCAAAGTGAAAGAAAGGGAAGAGCAGCTCATTGCTGGTGATGCTGGTTTAAAGTTCACATGGCAAGAAGTAAGTTTCTGCCAAGTTTTCAAAAATGGATAGAGTTGTAGTTCTGGGGTTTTGGGGAAAAGCTTGGGAAGGAGCCAAAAGCTGAACAAAGAGAATCCCCCGGATAATCGTCCGATGCTGTTAACCTGATGGTGGATCATTTGGGCCTGCGCGTTGGATGTCGGCGATGTGGTGGTGGCCATGATGCACTAGTTACAGGTTTCTGTAATGCTTCTATCCTAAAGGTTAGGAAATGTGGGAAGCCAAACCGGGGCACCTTCTGCCAGGATATTATGCCAAACAGAAATTTTTCATTGCTTTTTTTATATACTGAAAGTATCTTTCCAAAATTCCTGTACAATTTGGGGTGTGCCATTTTTCATCAGATTGAGAACTAAATCCTGGTGGAACAGTTGGGCTTTTTCTTATGATCTTCCCTTAAGAATCGTAGACAGGACCTTGTGAACATTTTGGGACCTCTCGGGTTAATAATCTGAACAACGTCGCTCTCCATACTCAGAAATTTAGCTGTGCTTGGGGAGGAGTAACAAAAAGTACTTGGCTACATCCAAATCCCTTTCTTGTTTCCTTACCACCAAGGGCTGGGAGGGCTCGGGCTGCTTTCCACCCCCGTGTTTGTGAAACGCAGCGTCCTGCTGAGCCCTGCTGCCACCGCTGGGATGGGGCAGGCGACGGCAGGTCCCTTACCCAGGGGCAGCCACCCACTGCTGGGGAGACTACGTATTGAAGGAGCAAACGCATTCCCCAAAAAATGATGTCAGAAAACGTGAGGCTCCCTGAAAACTTGTAGTTTTGGCCCAAACCTTGGTTTCCTCCTGCTGCTGGCATAGGGCTGTGATTAGCAGAGCTGGGGAGCGAAGCTGAAGCTGTGCTGCAGAGAGGCGACTCACAGCAGATGCAGCCAAAAAACCTCCCAACGGCCTTTTCTGCCCTAAAAAAAACCTTTCTGCGCTCCGGGTCATGTCTGCTGCCACCAGCACGGAGAGCAGGAGCAGGTGAGACAAGCTCGTGCCACGCTGCCCAAATAATGAAGGAAATACCATGGCAGAGGGCAGATTTATTTCAGGTTTGGTTGCAGAGGAGGCTCTGGATTGTTCCGCAAGAGTGGGAAGGTTTCTTTTCTGCTTCTGCTTTGCTGAGTCAAACCACGAGTAAAACAGTTCAGATCTGGCAAGTCTCAGTTCCTATAATTTCTAGCGGGGAAACAGTGCTGCTACTGTTTTTGTTCCTTCCTACGGAGATTTGTAGCTTTGCTGGGCAGGAACTCTGCTGAAATGTGCTTAGCACAGCTGGAGCCTCTCGTCACAGCTGTAAAAGAAACAATTAAAAATAACATTTGTGCTCATCAGCAGTGTCCCATTGGCTTCCCTCAGCGCTAATACTCCCACTCAGCTGCCTTTGATAGGGCCATCACTCAAATCCCGCTCCTCTTCCGAGCAGGCTGCCCATACTGATGAGCGCCCCGTCATAAGGAATGGGGAAGATCCTTCTGTCACTTCTTACACAACCTATTGCTTTTTTCACCCTTCTCCCAGAGGCAGCATGGACATCAAGGAGTATTTTGCCAGAATTTCTTACCGGGGCTCCTACGATAAGCCGGACCTGGCTACCTTGACAGATGTATTCCAGCACCACATCCGAGCGGTCCCTTTTGAAAACCTCAGCATCCACTGTGGGGAAAGCATCGAGCTGGACCTGGAAGCGACTTACAACAAGATAGTGAGGAAGAAACGTGGGGGCTGGTGCATGGAAAACAACCACCTTTTATCTTGGGTCCTGAAAACCCTTGGCTACGATGTCACCCTCCTGGGATCAAAAGTTTATGTCCCAGAGTACGATGCGTATGCCGATGAAATCGATCATCTGCTGCTAAAAGTTGTGCTTGACCACAAATCCTACATCGTGGATGGCGGCTTCGGGATGGTCTACCAGATATGGCAGCCACTGGAGCTGGTTTCGGGGACAGACCAGCCGCAGACCCCTGGGGTCTTTCGCTTCCTGGAGGAGAGCGGGGTCTGGTACCTCGAGAAGGTGAAAAGGAAGCAGTGGGTTCCCAACCAAAGCGTCTCCACTTCCCACAACGTGGATAAAGAAGTTTGCCGTCGGGTTTATCTCTTTACCCTTCAGCCACGAGACATCGAAGAGTTCAGAGCCCGCAACGCCCACCTGCAGACAGCACCGGACTCGCTGTTTGTGACCAAGTCTATGTGCAGCCTGCAGACCCCCGACGGCGTCCGGGCTCTGGTGGGGTGGAAACTCACCGAGATAAAGTACAATTATAAGGATAATATGGATCTGGTGGAAATCAGAATCCTTGCAGATGAAGAAATAGAGAAAACACTGAAAGAGAAATTCAATGTAACACTAGACAAGAAATTTGTACCCATCAATACAAGCAGGTTGTCTCTGTTTTAACACACTGCCTGAATTATAATTCAATCCAGTGGCATTACATGCAATCCTTCCCCCTATTTCTGACAAGCAGCTAAAGGTTAAGCTTTCTCTTTCCATCTACACCAGTGTAAGGCAGAACATATTAGCATGAATCTGGGAAAGAAATTGATTTTCACAACTGCTCCTGCATCTTTTTTTGGTTTGGGTACAAATAATTCCTTCCCAGCTCAATCGAATCACTGCCCTTCTGTTTGTGGTTAGCTGGAAGCAGACTCTGCCCGTTCCCTACTCCCTTCATCTCTTAAAAGCTTTTCCAAATACGCTCAGAGTAGCAGGGCAGAGTGATGGAGCTGTATGTCTCTGTCTTTATTACTATGTGCTGCCACCTGGGGAAAATCATACCCACCTCTTAAATGAATACCATATTATTTTTGGAATTTAATAGCCAGAAAAACAAAGACATCCAGTGCCAAGTGTGCTACAGTTAAGCCATAAGCCTGTCCTTTTTGCTCTTGCATTCACAACACCCTCTCGGGCGGCAGCCGGACAGTCCCACGCCTGTGCCGCACTGTGCAAAAACTTACGGACGGGCTATTTATGGCCTAAAACTGATGATGAGAAATATTAGCAGACAATTCTGCCTTATTTCAGACTTCACACGACTCCTGTTCCCTCGGTGACATAACCGAACAGCAGTATCTCTTTGAACTGAAAGCGTCTCCCATCCCTTTTATTTGCTCCCACCCGGCAGCGGACTGCTGGGAATACATGCTCCTCTTGCAAGACCCAACTCCAAGCGTTATTGCACATTAATTATCATGGCTGAACTCAAACACATGCGCAGAATTATTGGTCTGAACCATATCTGTTCTATTGAGGATGTGTTTGCAGTGATACTAATTATATTGATATAAGGAGAAACGATGAATCTTAATCAGATACCTAAAGGCTAAGATTTTTAGTATGAGAAATTACTCAAAGGTAATCACTTTGCCCGTTGAGATGATGCTTGATGTTCCTTTATGTACAAATCATGGAAGCATTACAACTATGCACTTATGACTAAGTAAATTGTATAAGTGAATTACAATTAAATAAAAAAAATCAAGAATTGTGAAGTAGTATTCAGCTGTTTTTCCCCAATCTACAGCATGTATCCCCAAAGTAAAAAAATTTCATTAGTCACTGAAGTTGTCCTTATTATTTGCATGTGATAATATTTTGCAGCTAAGCCTTTTAAAACTGCAATAACTCACTGGCCCTGTCTTATTTGTTATGCAATATGTGCAGCTTTCTATAACTAGCAATTTATCGTTAATAAAAATCTATTCTGCAGGTTCACAACGTATTTCGTAGAGACACAATAAGTTTCCCAAATCCCTGTTTTCCCAGAGTCGAACACATCGGTATGTGCTTGGCTGCATGTCTGCAATAGTCCCTTATAGCGCAGGAGGCTCCCCAGTCCTACAGGGAAATGAAATGTTAACAACCGCCCCTGTAGTGGCTTGCAGGAGAAAAAAGGGGCTTCTTGTAGTGTGGACCAGCAGTTTGGAACACAGGTGGTCGGAAGAAACTGTCCCAGGATCTGGCTTGTTTGTAAGCTGTACCCTTCTTTGGTCCCCAGGTTCGTGGAAGAGCTGAAGGAGCTAAACTCGGTGGGGTTACCCTTGGAGCAGTCCGGCAGCTGGGGCAGAGCGTCGGGATGGAGGTAAAAGCCCAGCCAGGTCTCACAGAGGTGTGGGGTGGGAGAAGGACCATGGCAGAGCCAACAAGCTCCATCATTTGCGGGCACAGACCTGGGAAACACCTAGAAAGGGCTGTGCCTGTTCCTCTCCCAACGCCTGGGTGCTTCTCGTGCTTTGGGCTGTTTCATAGGCTCAGGGAAAGGAGTAGGGTGTTATGTCCATTGCCCCAGAGATTCAGCATGTGAAGGGCAAACAACAACAGGAAAAAATCACTTTCCTTTCACCTGCCCCATCTCCTCGAGCGTGTGCCCCGTCCACTGCTCCGGCTGCTGCCCGCTCCGAGGCACTGAGCTCAGCGCTTCTGGCCCTCCTGCTCAGCACACCCGTGGAAGCAGGTTTTACTGCCGAGCAATCGAATGAAGGTCTCTGGTGGAAGGGGGTAAAAGAGAGGCTCTTCACCTCAGATTGCACTGATTTGCTTTTTCCTTATCACCAGCTTTGGAGGCGAATCCTTAAAGGCACAGCAGGCTCAGGGAGCGCAGCGCTCTCCGGGAGCAGCAGCCTCGCTGCCGCAGGACGGGGCTTCTCTCGGAAGCCAAGGGGATTTAGGCAGCTAAATGACTTTGTGAATCTGGCCTTGTTGCTTTGGGGGTCTGGTATCAGCCACGACGAATAGCTCAGCGCGGTACAATTAATTCAACGGTTGTCATCCCCCACCAACAAATCAGTGACTTCTAGGCTTGGATTACCATCTCTCTATCATAAGTCGCTTCCTACGGGGGATCCAGGCCACATGAGTGTCAACAATGTAAAATCCGTATCAAAATTTGCACTGTTGCTTTGCTGCTTCAGCATGGGCTCAACCATCAAGGTGCCCCGGAGACTGAAGCACCTGGGTGGCCTCCGGGCTTGAGGACGGGGTTATAACCACATGCACAAGTTCCTTGCGCTCCCCATCCTGTATTTCTCCTTTGCATTCCTGGAGGGTTTCAGCTCTCCATCAGTAACATAAGAGATTTAAATCTACTCGATATCATAAGCAATTTGGGGACCGGATCATTTTCAGGCTCCCTGTACAGCACCTAACACAATGAATTGCATGAGAGGGCTTTCTACACAGATGGTGATACAAATAAACAAATAAAGCCATCAGAATATAAAATATTATAAAAGAAGAAACTCTCTCCCCTCTTTTCCGGCTCTGCTGGAGCGTAACGCTGTCCCTGCCAGGCAGTAAAGGCAGCCTGGACCTTTAAGAGCAGCAGTTCCCAGTACAACCCTTCCTGGGAACTTTGGAGCAAACCAGAGTGGAAAGCCTGAGCTGGCTGCTCGCAGAGGTAAGTGCCCGAGTGTCTGATCTTTAACTTCATCCTGCAGCCCGGGGGTCAGCCTGTTTGGAAAAGCCCACCCCTGTGCGTCTGCATACCATGGGCTTTGCACTGGAGGCATATTAGCAAAATACAAATTACAGCAACCCCAGGGCTGACAGCATGCGTTGCGTGGCAAGGACGTTGTCCAGGTACAAAGATCAAGCGCTCGCGATTTAAACTAACCCCTTTATGCTGAGCCAGTGCGCGTGAAGACCCCAGCTCCTGACTTGTGATGTAGCTTAAAATCAAACGAATGCTATAGGCGTGTGCAAGAGGATCCAACCTTGGATGCCTCTCGTGAATTTTAGCGGAGAAGAACTATTCAGCCTAATTATGAAAGGACACAGCGATCCCCAGGGATGCTTGCAGGCAGGCAGAACTAACGTCTGAATCTCGCTGCCCACCACACTGCTCCCGCGAACGTGCGGGAACGAAGCTCGGCTGCTGGGGGAACAGAAGTGAACAGGGCTGAGATCTGGACTGAGGCAACCCGGATCTTTGGCAACCCTGTTTTGGAACGCAAAGCGTCCCCTGGGCGAGGGCTTGCTCGCTGCTGCAGCCCTGTCACTAGCGCGGCGGGAACGGTTGTGCCAGGAAGAAAAGCTGCCTCCGGGAAGGCGAGGGAGTGAACTCTGGGTTACGTGAATGCTCCCTAACGGCACTGATTTTGTACTGCAGCTTTATTGTACTTAAACCTCTTCAAGTATCCAGTAAGATCAGAGCCCATTTTCTCAGGCACCGCGAGGCTGTCTCTACAGGCTTTAAGCTGATGAGGCCAGAGAAAGGGGCAGCTGGGGAAACCGAGGCACGGGCTGCGAATTTCCCAAAATATGTTTTCCCGAAGCCTCATTGCCAGCACCCCATGGAGGCTCTCGATGGAGAGGTTGCTCATGGCTGGAAGAGAGGAGCTGGTTATATGCTGGACTGTTTCCGGGGTGGTGGGGACACCCAGACCCAGGAGACAGGTGATAGGGAGGGCATCACGTCTTCTGCTGCTGGCCCAGAGCAGGGACTGATCGGTTTTTGCTTGAAAGCAAATTTCAAGCTTATCAGACTCACCAGGCTAACGGACTCGCTTGGGCCCCTCCTGGTCACAGAGGTTCAGCTCGACATCATCACAGGGAAAAGATGTTTCTATCTGGCCACACAAAATAGCTAAAAGTGGGAACAGAAAGAATAACGAGGCAGAGGACCACAGGATGAGCTGGCCAGCGTACACGTGCACTGTCTGTTGGGGAGGGAATGGCTTTCTACCACCAGCGTTTCCAAGGAGATCCTGCCAGAGACGAGTGCCCTTGTCCTAAAAAAGGGATGGAAAAAACCCATAAAATGCAGTATCAAAGACACATTTACTGTTTTTTTCATGTAGCCTCTTTGGGTCCTTTTGAAGTGAAAATGTTTTTGTCTTATTCCCTTATTGGGATAGTCCCCTGTTTTATTACATTTTCCTGTGTTTTTGCATCAGCCAGTCTGAATCCCGGTACCAGTGCAGATTAGGAGCAATACAACTAAGTCAAGTGAGTTGTGCTGCTGGCATCAAAATTGGGATTAAAGTCTAGAGAATAGGTCATCTGATGTGCTTACCTGCTGGGGCACAGGTATTCCCACCTATGTACTTGAGGTGGGGTTTTCAAAAGCTCCCAGCACTCGCTCGAGCCCTGGCATGGACATTGGGTCAAACTGCTGGTCACTCCTAGGGGAGCAGTTGGACCAAAGCTGAGAATAGTCGCTGGAAGGTAATCTCTCCCATCTCATCTACATCAAATGATTTTTGGAAAATCCTCCCAGGGAACGTGCAACCGATTTCAAGGAGCAAGAAATCCTTAGAGCTTGTGGAAATTGGTACAGTCCTTAGCAGCTTGTGAATTGTTTTGGAAAACAAATACCCTTGCATGGAAAAAAGCCAAATTAAATCTAAATTTCAGGCAAAAGAAATCCTTGCAGATACCAGATGAGTCAATGTATTAGAAGTGTTACAGGGAACCTTTTGCATCTTGGCCACGCAGTCAGTAGCAATGAGAGTCTTTCTGCTAATGAAAGGAAAGGGGATCAGAAACATGAAGATACAAAATATATCCAATAATCTGAGCTGAAACTAAAGCCTTTGGTTTGTAAAAGATGTTAAAAGAAACCAAAAGCCGATGAATACGCCTTGAATGTATTCTTAGTAATTATCAATTCCTCTGACCCTTGGGTGAGAAAAATTAACAGTTCCTTCCTTTCAACAGCCAGGGTCAAAGCTGTGTCTGAACTCCACAGGGAAACTAAAGAAAACAACAATCTACTTCACATGGGAGCCTGTCTAAAATGGTGACACACTGAGATGTTAATCCCACTTAGCTGAAGCCATGAACGCAAAACCTGCCAGTTAAATTACCTGTGGGATAAATAAAGAATTGCTTACCTGTTACGGTAAAAGAAAGAGTAAGAAATTGCTGTGACTTTTATGCCGGTATGGTCTAGCAGCTTTTCTGCAAACCTGTTGTTTGTCAGTTTTATAATTTTTTTGTCATGCGGGACCCTCATCTGGGGAATTCTGTTGTGCCACGTGCCGTGTCTTCCCACAGGAAAGACATCCACCTGGCTGGAAGGCAACAGCTCAGAGAGAGAAAGCATTATTGTCACCTGCTCCTATCCTCATCTCCTTTTTAAGAAATATAGATGACACAGGCAGGTCTAGCCTGCACTCATCTCCTATCGAGGGCACAGGGTTCTTTCAAACCCTCAATAAAACGGCCTAGGCTGCCTTTGCAGGCTGGTTAACCTGTGCTACAGAAATAGGAGCGAACCCTTTGACAGTCGCACAACAGTAATTGGCTATTTTTCTGCTCACACAGGCAAAATGAACATACAAGAGTATTTCACAAGAATTTCTTACAACGAGTCCCATAGGGATGCAGACTTGCAAACCTTAACAGTCATCTTCCAGCATCACATCCAGGCAATTCCTTTTGAAAACCTCAGCATGCATTGTGGGGAGACCATCAAACTGGATTTAGAATCTACTTACAATAAGATCGTGAGAAAGAAACGTGGTGGATGGTGCCTGGAAAACAACCACCTTTTATTTTGGGCCTTGCAAGAATTAGGGTATGACGTCTGTATTCTTGGAGGAAATAGTTATAAACCAGCAGAGGGGGCATACACTGCTGAGATGGATCACATCCTACTGAAAGTGGTGATCAAGGGAAATTCCTACATAGTTGATGCTGGTTTTGGCGGTGCCTACCAGGCATGGCAGCCATTGATGCTGATTTCTGGGAAGGATCAACCCCAGATCCCCGGCATCTTCCGCTTCATGGAAGACAATGGCACTTGGTACTTTGAGAAAGTCAAAAGGAAGCATTATATTCCCGAGCAAAGTGTCCCTTTCACTGATACTCCAGAACTGGGGAATATCAGAAAAATATATACGTTCACTCTTGAACCACGACACATAAATGACTTTCAGGAGCTAAACACATACCTACAAGTGTCTCCAGAGAACATACTTCAGAAGAAGTCAATCTGCAGTCTCCAGACCACTGAAGGGCTTTATGTCTTAGTTGGATGGACCTTCACTAAGGTGAAGTATAACTACATGGAGGACGTGGACCTGGTGCAGATCACAACTCTTACAGATGAAGAGGTTGAGAAGACACTGAAAGACAAATTCAATATAGTGCTGGAGAACAAACTTGTACCAGTAAACGTTCGTGGCTTGCCACCTAATTTAGTGGATAAGATCCAATTGTAATGCTGTGCTAGATGGGTCTTTAAATATCCCGTATAAAAAGTTCTAAAATTAACATTAACAGCATTACTGTGATTCTAAAGCTGAGCTAGCGAGCTGAACACAAAGCTTGGTAAATTCAACTACATTGCTAATTAATTGCATATACCAATTGCATGTTTTTTCTTGAGCTTCTCCTTCTTTAGAAACTGAGACATCCTACTACCTCTAATTTGCTTGAATGGAAATTGCTTTTTGACTCCATAACATTTTGTTCCACCTCTCTGGATCTCATTTTATTTCAGATATATTTTGTGGCAAGGGAGACCAAAATGATACAGAAGGAGAAGCTGCGTTACCATTTTACACAAAAGACCTCTAACCTTTTTAGGTATTATTTCCAATCTTCTTCTCAACAGAGTTTTACAAATTATTCACTTCCTCAACAGTCTGAAATAGAAAGTTGAGCTGAATTTGGCTTTCAAAGACCTCATAAAAAAAGGAAAGGTTAAGACTTTCTCAAAACAAGCCACTATTAGGTGCTGATTAACTTATGGTGAAATAAGTTCAAAGACTTGAGTCCTATTCCCTTGCCAGAAATTGACTTAAAGTGAGCTATTTATGTAAGAGCACTTAAAAAATCCCCAAAGCTATCTAATTTTGAGTGTCCAGTTTTTCTGAGTCTGATTTTTCTGTGGCTCTGACATCGAAACAAAATTAATAGAAGCCGAGACAATTCAACGGTTCTTAAAAATGAGGTTTTTGGTATCAGAAATGGAAACAATCGAAGTTGGGTCAACCTTTGCAAACTATAACCTAAATTTCTGGGACCTAACCTTCCTGCGGTGTCAAGTGGGCATGACAGTATTATAGATAAAACTCTGCATATTCATTACAAACTGTAATCTGCACAAAAGCTACCTTAAATAAGTAATACTGCAGATGTGCAAGAAAACACTGGGAAGTCAGGACATGCCACCGGCGTGGTTTCACAGCATGTTATACGTAACACAAAAGCCTTCTACCTTTATGATACCTGTGGCAGCTACCGTACAGGATGCATCATGAAAGAAGGCAACAGAAGAGCATCAGTTCCCAGCCAAGGAAAAGACTTTGACGCTCGCATTTGTCAACCAGACACACTCATGGGGCACCTGATGTACCAGAAACTCACGTGCTTTCCCAGATGCAGTCTAATGGCTCTTTGCCTTCCCAAAAGGGACGTCCGACTTTCCACCTCCATCAAATGAAGAGGAGACATGCTTGACAGGGAGAAAATGAAATAAACAGCCCTGCAACACTTTGAAGATGCAGGTGCCCAAGTTTTAGAGAGGAAATGCATTAGTTTGTGCAACTAAATATTTGTCATGGTATTCGAGGTGTGGCAGCTCCAAAATAACTACCTGCTGCAGTGGAAGCTTTGAACAGATTGAAAAAGTTCCTTTGTGGACAAAGAAGGGTCATTTTGTGCATCCGCAGAGCCTGGGAAAACGCAGCCTACAATACCTTGGCAATTCAGTGCACCCTCAAGGAAGCAGATGACTAGCCTGCACCACAAAATAATATTTTTATATTATTTAATATTGCAAAACAATAATTTAATTTCAAAAAATTACAGAGCCATGTGCGTCTGTCTACTGTAATTATTTTACATGGAAAACAAGTCCAGTCTGGTCTTAACCAGGGGAAAACAGAAACATCTACTAATAGAGAAGAAACAAAGTTTAATTTGCTCATGGATCAGTGAAGTCCAAAAATGTGCATTCATTTTGGGTGGACTCTGCCCCTTCTGCCCATTTAAGATTCAAGAGTGAGGGCCAGCAGACCTTAAAGAGGAAACCAACCCTCGCAATTTGTATCCGCTCCTGGCTTTACTGAGTGCTGCCCCAGGAATAAACAACTCAGAAGCTGAACACATCAATAAATAAATAAGGCTATTTTAAGAGGTAAGTTTATTTTCTTTAAAAACCTCCAAAACCCCGAAACAACAAACTTGGTTTATTTATGATGGTAAAGGTCACGGGCAATAACGTAAGTAGTGTTCTCTTTAGGAAAAATGTTATAAAAATGTGTGGATATAGAGCTAAAATATCGCCTGCTAAACACAGGCGCTTAAAGAGGGCAAAACAATGATACTGCAATTTCAATTCTCTGTCTTTCTGCTCCTCAGGAGGAATTTCCCTTGACTACGAGAGACATGATTTTGTTTAGATACAATGGTAGATACAAATTTAGAACCACCACCTCTTGTTGGAAGTTATTCTTTTAGATCTTTAACTTTATTTAAAAATATTGCAAAGGCAAAAAAGCAATCTAATAATCAACAGATTCTGCTTTATGGGTATAAAATTAGTCCTTTAAAAACAGCTTAAAAAAATGAAATTACAAACTGTCCAAAAAGTCCATGTGCTGACATATTAGGATAAAAGTGGATAGGTATCGTATTTTAACAGTGGAATTGCTGATAGTGTGTATAGTCCTGGTAAGGAATATTTTTGCATGAACACCTTCATTTGCACATTTAGGCATAGTCTTCAAAGTTGTTCTGCTGATGTTTTTCTCTGCATAAATCATAGCCACATTTGTGGGACTTCCTTTCAGTATCTAGCTTTTCATCTGATCTGCTCACAATTCAGAACTGCTGCTTTAATCTCCTACAGTCAAGATCTAACACTGATCAATCATATTATGGAGCTGCAGAGAGAAATTACAAATAATATAAACTGGAGAACCAGCTTTATGCTGGTGTGAGCTATTTAGCATTCACAATTTGAGCGGGTATAGTTGGATAGACTTGGATTCTGCAAATCAAAACAAAAGTGCCAGTAGTCTTACGTTCTACTTAACAAATATTACATTGAGAATATCTTAAATATCACTGGAAGCTAAATTCCTTTCTGTAGAAGATAACATGCGGTTTTTGATGGGGGTCTCCCTTTACTTTGGACAGCTGCTTCTATACCATGCATATGCACATCACGAATCTGTCACTGGAAACCATCTTGAGAAATTCTAGTTTGCAGTAAACATTCAACGGTTCACCGCTGAATTTATCCAAACACACTAGTCTTCCTGAGTCACTAATATTAAGCGTCTAAACCTCAGCTTACTGTATGCACAAAAGATTTCCAAGTAGGAAATCTGGTGGGTTGTCAAGAAGCTAAATATTTGCAGTAACTCGAGACTGCTGAAATGCCTAGTGCTTTCTTTGCAAAGGTTCAAGCCTTCAAAACGTTTCGTGCCCAGCTCCACACCCAAGCGGACGATTCGCAGTGTGTTTTACAAACAGTCTCTATCAGATACCTACAGAGCACCCAGCTCCTAACGGTGGCCAGCAGACTGTGACGGGCCATTGCCAAAGCCAGATGACTGTGACTTTCCACAGCATTAGAAGGTAGAAAATAAGTTGAGTAGCTCCTCATCCAGCAATCTTGCTCATGAGGATTCCTACCAAGGCAGGCCAGGAGATGGACACTGCTGGAGGCAGGCCAGATCAGGGACGCGCTGCATGAGGCTTCGGCAGTTCTCAGTTACACCTCTTCTGGAAGGAATACAGTGAGTTTTGAGAAAGGCCAGCACTAGAGAGCTCTAAAGCTGCCCCCTGTCCATTTTCAGGGCACCCTGCCAGATGTGGGGAATAGAGGTGAAGTCTTTGTATTTTAGGTCACTCGCCTCTGTTCAGATTCATTATTCCAATACCAAAAATGACTTTGTGCAACAGTCAGAGCAGACAAGAGACTCAGTGGTCTGCACCTCTTGCAAAGGTCAGAGGTTTTTTTCCAGTTATAATTATCTGAATAAAACTTGACACGTTACAAAATGTGCAGGGAGTACCATTTTCACTTTTTGTAAGTGGTGAAAGAGCGACGTATACCACACGAGCAATTCATTTACCGCCACGTAGATCAGTGGCAGAGTCACGAAAAGAACATGTGAATCCTGGCTCAAATAACCCTCCCTCCCACTGGCAGACAATACTGCTTCCCCCTCTGACACTCCTTTCACTCAACAGTGGATTTAGACTAATTTTCACGAACCCTCCTGAACACTCCCTAGCGTGATCTTACATTTCTTCTTAACCCCACTGTTACAATGCAAATACAGCAAATCCCCGTTTCGCAGCCACGGTGTATCAAGCTGAAATTGCATCAGCTGTTTGCCGTCAGGATGACCCTAAGACGAAAAGCAAACCCTCGCATGCACTGTTCTTCTTTGCTCTGGGAACCATTTGATATGAATACTTGTTACCTCTAAAAACTGCTCTGATGAGGTTCCGTAGATTAATGCATCTTTGCTGGCAGCAGCCTGAGCAGTTTTTCACAGCATCGTAAATCATTGATGTAAAGAAACAAAACCAAACCGCAATTCCTTCCTTTACAGGTGACATGAACCTTGAAGAGTATTTTGCGAGAACTGGCTATAAAGGTTCCCTTGAAAAACAAGACTTGGCAACACTAACCGATATATTCCAGCACCACATCCGTGCTGTTCCCTTCGAAAACCTCAGCATCCATTGCGGGGAGAAAATTACCTTGGAGCTGGAGCACGTTTATAACAAAATCGTGCGGAGGAAGCGGGGTGGCTGGTGCATGGAAAACAACCAGCTGTTGGGCTGGGTCCTGAAACGCCTGGGGTACGACGCCAGCTTTCTGGGAGCGTATGTGTTCAATCCACATCAAAACGCGTACGCCACCATCATGACCCATCTCCTTGTAAAGGTAGTTATTGATGGCAAAGCCTATATTGTTGACGGAGGCTTTGGTGTATCCTATCAGATGTGGCAACCGATGGAGCTTGTGTCAGGGAAAGACCAGCCCCAGGTTCCCGGCATCTTTCGCTTCACAGAAAAAAATGCCATCTGGTACCTTGAGAAAGTGAGACGGAAACAATATATCCCCAATCAAAATTTCTCTAATTCTGATCTTCTGGAGAAAAAAGAGTGTCGAAAAGTTTATATGTTCAGCCTTGAGCCACGGACAGTGGAAGATTTCCATTTCCAGTGCACGTATCTTCAGACATCTCCAGATTCCCTCTTTACAAAGAAGTCCATCTGCACCCTCCAGACCACCGATGGCTTTCGAGCGCTAATTGGGTGGACACTCACTGAGACCACATACAACTACAAGGAAAATATGGATCTGGTGGAATTCCTAACACTTGAAGATGAAGAGGTGGAAAAAACCCTCAAAGAGAAATTCGACATAACCCTAGATAGAAAACTTGTCCCAATTAACGTCAAAGGATTTTACACGATCTAGATGACCAGAAAAATCTACAATAATGCTACGTATGTACAGTACCTTCCACGGTCTGCGCAATCACTACTGTAAGATTACGGGATTCTTTTGCAGGCGATTGAAGGAAAAATACATTAATACCAGATTAAAGTGAATTTCACTCTAGGAAAAAATCAGGAATGTAAGACTCTTCCATCAGGTAGATAGAATTATTTGCTGTGAGATGACTGCAGTTCAATTTTTGGCACAAATGTAGGATCTGATTCGAACCTGGTTATAAACTTGGGTAATAAATATTTCTAGGGAATTCTGGAGTGCCTATAGCACATAAATAGGAGTATGGATTATTAATTGTGATATCCTGCCAACACATTTTCTACGGTTATTGTAGGGAGAAAAGTCATCTGTGAGCATTTAGACAATGAAGTACACATTTAAAACTTCATTTTTCACAAGACCTAACCACTCGCAGCTCATCTCATTTCTCTACCTTTAATGTAGGTAAAACAATGTCATCTTTGAAAGCGGCATTAGGAGGCATAATTCTTTCACCATCATCCTTAGAAAACAGTACAAAATGAAAATTATCATCATGTGCATCCCTTTTGCCATTACTGTAGTAAACTGCCCAAAGTAATTTTTGGTATGTACATGTTTTTCCGGTGATGAAAACTGTATATATTGCAGCATTATTGTGGCTGACAGGCTCTAAGGAAACACCTACAAGCTTTGCTTCTGACAAGTAATCATCTGATAAAGGGTGAATGGTACTTAAACATCGCCACTGACTTAGATTTACTTCTGTCCCAAAAGGGATGGAAATTCTGTAGTTTTAGCATTGCGAGTTATTTGTATAACAAAGATAGAATAATGAAGCTAACCCCACTATACTCTTAATTTTGCCTTCTTTGTGTATAGCAAATATGGGAGTCCATATGGCTATCCTGAACGAGTAGCACTTAGCACAGGAGCTTTAGTGTCACAAGCCAGTTCATCTGTATCAAAGTGCAAAAAATCAAGGAGCCAACCAAATCTAAATGAATCCCTTTCTTTAGAATTATTTCACAATCACATTTCCCCATTTTTTAACTTTTTTTTTTTTTTTCCCCCCAAAAAGCCCAAACAAGGAAAGCACTGAGAAAGGGGAAACATTCTCAAATGCAGCACAAAAATAGCAGTAACACAGAAAAACACCCTTTCTCCCCAATCTATGATAATCCTAAGCATTGGTCAAACGTTGATTCCTCCCACTGATAGCGTCTCTTTTTGCTCAAAGATATCATCTGATCATAAATCTCACAAATGCTGTAAATGTATACCTGAAAATAAATAAAGGAAAATAAAACATAAAGAGTTGCTGTAAATAAGACCTCCCCCGCAAATGCATGACTCCCGCACACACCATTTCTGAAGTACACGAGGTCTGCTCAATCATGCTATGGATCTGCTGGCCAACCCTCCCCACCACAAGCTTTTTGAACCAAACAGGCCAATATTGAACAAATTTGACAGCAGCGTTGGAGATGGTAAGTTCCTACAGGTTCCTGGAAAAAGAGCTTGTAGGCTGAGGAAGAAGACGATTACTGAAGAAGAGGCCCAGTAGCCCCCTCCTCTGCTGGGCTCAGCAGCCAACAGCTCTGGGCTGGCTGCGGTGTGTGCCAGCTCTTCCCGGACGACCGGCCATGGTTGTAGCTGATGGCCTGGGTGCACATGTACCTGCACAGGGACACGGAACCAAGGGCAAAGCAGGAGGCCATAGGGGACACTGAAAGATCTTACTGAGGTGGGAACACAGTTTTTCTATAAATAATGGAAATAAGGACTTTGTTCTCTAATTTGTGTTCATATTATTCTCTCACACTAAGGTCCCATTAAGGGTTTTTACTGCTTTCTAAATGATTGATCAAACCAAGGCATTCCCCGAGACCCCAAGGAACATTATGAGCTTCAAAACACTCACCACCTCCATTCTAGCTGACAGAAATTCCCATCTGCATTCACCCAGGCCACCAAACCATATTTCTCTATGCAGCGAACTACAGTTGTTTTCTGGTGCTGCTGCCTCTTGTCTTGAGGACAGCCATTAACAGACGGGTTACTTTGCCTCCACACTTCTCTAGAAATGTTCTTGCTGTTGCTCCAGCTAATTGCTCAGGTTATGGTGTGCAAGGGTTTCTTGGGTAGAGATCTATGGACTCATATCAGCATTTTTAACTGTGCCTGCAATGTTGGGACTCAACCCAGATACCCCCTTCTACTATTCAGTTACTAAAAATCTACGAGGCTGCCCACGACTGAAGCTTCAACGATCTCCCTGACTCCATCTGTTGATAACAACTCTCTGAGCAGGATTTTTCCTCTTGATGTGACAATTATAACCAGGTCCTCACTGTGCAACATCACATCACACGAAGAAATGTCAACATGTACAGCTGAAGAACAGTTTCACAGTTTAACTAAAGCTCCCCAAAAGCTGATGAAAGCAGGTTGTTGAGGTGTGAATGCCAGACCCCAAACGCCTCAAAGGTCTGAGATGAGAACAGTGTAAAAACAAACAAAACCAAACAAACCCAGAGGCCTCAAGCTGGGGTTCCATTAGCAAGGCATTAGTGTAGAAGGGAGATGCTCTCCCAGAATGAAAAGAAAAGAAACAACCAAGTCCTTAAAGCATCAGCTCTCAGAGAAACTTGTATTCACGTGCAGAAGGGAAACACTGGATGTCTGACATCCTTCGCCACCACTATGCTTTATTAATACTCTCTCTGATAAAGGTTTAATGAGAACCTAAGCTATTGTGCAGTTTTAGTTGTTGACTGTTGTTGAAATGAAGCAGAACAAATGCTTATAACCCCCCACCCAGGACTTGTCTAATTCCAAATACAATTTAAAAGTATGGTATTCCAATTAACAGAAAGACGAGACAATTTCTTTTTAAGTCTGAATGCTGGATTAAGTCCCAGAATCCCAACCCAGCTGCCCGTTACACACACACGCAATGCCCAATGGCAAGGACAGCCATCCGCGATTGTAGATTGTATAATGGAGTGTCTTATTACAGAGCAAGGCACGTAAGAGAAGCAGCACGGTTTAAACTCCACGGCACCACTGAACATCCTCCCCCCTCCCCAAAGAATCAAAGTTTAATCAGCTCATGCATTACGAAAGGGAGGATACAGGATGGCTTGCTTCAGTTGGACTCTGGTCCTGGACTTCTCAAGATCCAACATTAAGCAGAAGAAAAGTAACAAAATCAGAAACATCAGCAAGATAAGAGAAAGTTATTCAATACTTCCATGTTTCAAACATCAGCAGTTATTAGAGAAACAAACACTGTAAGCCTGTCAAACGGAGGGACAAAACTTCACCTGACAAGAGACATGCTTAAACTTAACACCGTGAGACGTCAGTGAGCACGAACTACAACGCACACTTTCCTTTGTTTGCTTTAATAGGTACCTTAGTGTAACAGGCACAAACACTTCTGCTATCTGGTAACTCTTTACCCATTAAATTCTGCAGGCAGCCATTTTCTTTAACAAAAATGCTTACTACTTACCCGACTTGCTTTTGTTCTCAAAGGAGAAATGCTTTTCATTTAGAAACATGACCATGTGGGAAAATTCTACAGTTTAGGCAGTTGCACATTAAAATGCATCTGCATTTGAGACTGTGTCAGAGCCAAGAAAGCTTGAATTAATGCAGGTTATGAATATTTCACTGCTACACTTACATCTCTGTCAAAAGTAGTTCCAGCACAGATTTTATACAGTAGAATGTTTCCACCCTGGCTAGGAAGCTGAAGCCAGACTTAAAATACATATATATATATATATATATACACATAAATATATATATGTGTAAGGCTCGAAATATAGATGGGTATTTCAGAAGATCCCATCATTAAATGCCTGCTTGCAACTTTGGGCACTTAAAGTACATTTAAAATGTCACGTAGGGCTGATTTTTAGTTTTGTCTTGCTCATAACAATGCACTATGAATGCTGCTTTTAAAGGTGCATTTTACAAACTCCCCATGAATAAAAGACTGTGCTAAAAATTAGTAGTTGGTCTTGCTTGTAGCATTTAATAGCTCACGCAGCCACCAGCTAAACGTGAACAGCAGAGCACCTAGACTTGAAGACAATAAACCAAAATCAATCTTTTCTTCACAGTTGGTGTTGGGCATGTTTAGGAAACAGAAGAATCACCCTTACCCCTCCCAAATTCCAAAATAATGGCTTTTCTAGGAAGCTCCTTAGAGCTCAGTCATGCTCTTCCCCATGCACCATGCTGCTCAGATGTCCAGCCATCCCTCAGGAAATGACAAGAAATTAAGGACCAAGGTATTGCAGAACGCCCTTTAACTGTGCAACATTAACCCCCACTGGACTGAACAGAACTGCAATGCAAGACAGCTCTCTTCACAAAGCCTTGGCAAAGCAAGACTTCACACACAGTTCACCTGAACCACTAATCGTTATCAAAATTACCCAAAAGCTCCTTTGCATGACACCACTGGAACCTTCTCTAACCCGCCATCTCTCAGGGTGTGCAATCGCAGTGACATCTCTTGGTTGCTGGTGGTTGACTAGAACGCTTTCCCCCTCAACTATCCAGCACAGCTATGCAGAAATTCTCTCGTTTTCCTACTAATAAGCAAGAAAGAATAATGGGATATATTCTGAGTTTTTCTTGTGATGACCAACAATAAATCATTTCTTAGCTCAGGTCACATCTTCCATGGGAAGAAAAATGTCTTGCCATCATTAACTTCTTTTCAGCTAGCAATAATATATGATCAGGTTTTAAGTAATTGAACCAGTAGCATTTAATTAGCTCTGAAAAAACTATCTCAGATCATGAATCACAGACTTTCCACCTGTATGAGGTCCTCTTACTAGGTTAAAAGTATATTTCTCTTTCCATGTGTGATCCATCTTGAATATATAATGAGGTGCTTTTGATATATGGATTATAGTTCATATATCACAGGCAAAATACAGTAGACACACAGTCTCTTTCTTTATATAATTGAGTTTCACGTCTTGCTTCACTGAGTTATTAAAAAAAGAAAAAAAAAAAGCCTCTTCTGTCCATGACAGAATGGCCACTACTCGCTTCAATTTAACAAATTCCTCTTTCTTCAGAGAGTAAGGATGAGTAACTCAGACATCTAGCTGGGGAAATGAAGTAATAGAAATAAGTATTTCTTGTTGAAAGGCAGGATACAGAGAACTACTATGATTTTAGACACGACCACACTGACATATTTCAATAGGTCCAGCATACTGACTGACCAAAAGGCATCATGTTTCCATCCTAACATTTCTTCAGATGGCTTCATTGCATGCTAGACAGAAAAGATCAGTGCAGTCAACTAATATTTGGGGACATCTGTGGCCAGCACAAAACAGAATCACTTCTTACATCAGATTGTATTAAGCATCATTTTTTACATTAAACTAGCTAAACCACAATCATTAACCACAAAAACCCCCAGTTTTTATTCAGCTTTCAAATATGTTTCTGAAGCTGTTATTATGCTTTTATGACAAGACCTAGATAATTATAAGATTGCATTTTTTTTTTTTCTGAAAAAGAGACAATATTAGCAAACTTCTTTTGGAAGCCAGAAATTAAGACTCACAATCTGCTCAAGTGTCAAACTGTAAACGTTACCCAATATTTGGCTTGCTCTATAAAAAAAAGTTTTACTACAAACCCCTCTATTTTTAAATTAGCTTTACAAAAAATAAAACTCAACATTGATTTTATCTCTCTCTTCTTTTCCCATCTAATTTTAGAACAGTAAAAAAAAAGAGATACAAGTTTCTGCTGACTTTTTTCAATTTGAAGACAGCAAAAGTTTTCATTTTCATAATTAAAAAAGCAGTGAAAGCTGAACTGCCTTACTGGATTGGACAAAGCTTGTCTTTACTCCAAATAATTCTTTCAGATGTTATCATAAATTGTAAATAATGTTGCTCTCAATTGCATGTGACACCTGATGTAGTTATGCATAACACTTAAAAAGGCTGATGGTATTAGTGCCCCACACATTAAAAGCTGCTGAGCGAGGAAAGGATGTATGACATCCATTATATACACATCCACTTTGAAAAATGTTTGTCCTGTGGATGGTAGAAATTTCAATGAGAACAGACTCAGATTTACAAATTTATCCTTTACATTAAATAGCAAAAACTCCAGTTCGTGGTACTCTATTTGGTAGATAACATTTGTATTAGCTCCAGTTGTGCAGCTGACATTAATCCTGAGGTTTTAAGAACTTTTTCTTAGCTTTTTTGCTAGGTCTTGTGTTACTATTCCCATCTTCATCTTCATCCTGGAGTACACGCTGGTCTCTTTTTCTCAGAAATTTCTTCCCGATTGTTCCCACTAATGTTTCATATCTGTAAAGATAATTAAAAAGTTACAGCTTTTACTAAAATCAGAGAAAACTTCAACGGAGCAAATCATAAATCTAATCAACAATTTAAGTGGTGTAAAAAAAGCTGGTCATCAGAAGCTTACGAAGCACAAGTACTACATGATCACTTATTACATTATTATTCATTCTGATAGACTGGGTTTGTTAGCAATCTGGAACAAGGAGGGAATTAGCATGGAATACCTGGATATCAAAGAGCAGAAAAACCCTACAAGGTATTTTATCCCCAAAAGTGATGGAGAGTCCACTGAATACACACCAGAATTCCTGGAAAATCAGTTCTGTAAAGTACCATATCTGTTGTTTTGGGTTGGGTTTTTTTGTGTCTTTTATTTTGTTTGTTTGCTTTTTGGGTTTATTTTCCAACACACAATGCAGTAACATACCATATTCCTAGCTAATATTGATTATGTCATAAAATATAACTCACCTCCTGGCCATTTCTTCATCTGACACATCAGCCTCCATTTTATCATCCACTTCAATTTCTTCTTCCTTGCACCTAGAGTTCATTTGGATCATTAACTTCTGAAAATGAAGTAAGAAATAGCTTAAACTTGTAACCCTGACACAATGGCAACTACGTTGAAATTCACTGGTAGGAGAAATGCGTAAAAGGTAAGAAACAAATTTAAAAATTATTTGCTGTTCCTGGTCAGGCTAGAGCATGCTGTTACAAAAACTCACGAACAAAAGGCAACATGCCTGCCTGTTGCTAAGCTGAGCTTAGAGTTTGCCTTTGGGAAAAGAGGCAACACAGAGACAGGGTTTTCAGTGAATTGTACTATTCAAACATCCTCAATGGCATGGCAGACATCTTCAGGAGATCAGAGAATTAGATCATAATTAATTTTTCATTGTGATGTTAGCACATAGTCCTTGAAATGGTTTTGTTAAGAAGGAAAAATATCTGCAAGGATTTACAATAAACTACTAGTCAAAACGATGAAGCAATAATATGCCAACTCACAGTGAGAGCAAGTTCAAAATAACTAAAAGAGCCCCCTAGTAAATGACCTTGCATGGCCTTTTGCATACCTCTTAGTCTTTACACCTTCATCCTCTTACTTCAGTTCACTGATAAGATTTTTATTACTATCTCTGTGTAGTTCTACCAGCATGAATCATGCCAAAAAGAAATTAAAGACTCTCTTGCCCAGAATTTTTACTTTGGAACTTTAAGCCCTTACTTACACAAGTAAGTGTTGAATATCAATAGGGTTGAATGTTTGTAGGATTGGACTCTAAATTAAATGGCAGGAGGAAAAGTGAGCTATTGTTTTGGTGAGCAGCATGTGGGACAATTTCCTCACTTGAGGGAGAGAAAATCTGCAGGAGTCATGCAATTACTGACCATCAACACAAGGAAATAAAAAGCTTCTATTTACTAGATGCTGCATAGATCAACATTTTGGTTTGAATCGGGGATTTCCCGTACATAGGAGGATTTATGGAAGGTGATCCAAAGGCCAAACAGCTTGCAGTGTGAACACTCAAACTCCCATCCCCAAGGGCTTCAATCCTAATGCGAAACCACTTCAAAACAGAACATTTAAATGGTACCTCAATTTCTGGATTGAATCCTTTGAAGGACATTCTGCCATAAAGTAGATCCTCACATGGCATAAAGCTCCTCTCTTCTATTATAAAGCTCCTGCATGAAACCACAAACCCAGCATTTATCAAACGGTATGCTTTAAAAATAATCAAATTAAACAAATGCAAAAAGCATTTGTTGTCTTCCCCCCACACAAATAAACAAAACCACAGTGGATTTTAAACCATCAAATACTTTCTGAAGCGTAATTGCTCTGATAAATCTTTCAATACAAGGAGCTTGGAGTGCAAAGGAATACTTTTTGCCAGTAAAGCTGTGCCAGTTCCACAAGAAAAATTAACTCTCCTGACAAAAAGCACTCTTTGCTTGTATGATTCCACCTACATTAACGCTTTTGCCAGAATAAAAATACCACATAAATATCACTCTCCAGGTGGCATTACTATACCAGCAAAAGCTTCTAATTAATTTTTCATTGTGATGTCAGACTGGCATTAGTTGAATCTGTCAGGATATAAAACACTGTGTAATTCTCTGTTCAGCAGAGAAAGATTTCCCCTTTCTCCCTCCTTTTTTCCTCTTTTAATGAGCATGGAGCGAGAAAAGAAACATGACCCTGAGGCGTTCATAATACATGTGTTAGATAAAAGTACTTCCATGAAATGTTCCTTTTTTCTTTTCCTTGCACACATATGCACCTCTTCCCTCACACTCTTCATCTCCCATGTAAAACAAACTCCTACAATCATAGCAAGTTAGGCTGAAGAGAGCAACCTCATTCTCTCTCCTACCTTAAGGTAGGATCAGTTAAACATGTACCATGAACAGCAGAGGTCCATCTAACCTGGCCTCAAAAGACTTCCAATGATGAAGAATCCAGTCTCTCCTTAGGCAATCTATTCCAGTGCTTCAATAGATGCATTGTTAGAAAAATTCTCCCAATGTCCAGTTTGAACCTTCCTTGCTGCAACTGAAGCTCAAATACCTTTTTGTCATACCCACCAACAGTCATGGAAAATAGTTTATCAATGACCTTCTTCAACTACAGCTAATTCCCTGGACCCCAGCTTTTAAAAAAATTATGTATGTTCTCCCTCAATGGAATTTTTGTCCTCTTTTGAAAGGACAAAAATCAAGCAATTTTAAAAGTAGTTCTCTTGCTATTTAAAGCACCTTTCCGAATAGCAGGAATGAACGTTTTCTTCCTTATTAGCTAAGCTTTCCTTTATTTTTGCCATTATCTCTCCTATTTCAAAAACAGGATTTGAAGTGAGCTGGATTCAAGGCAGTACTGTCCTGAACAGACCCAACCATGTAACTGGAGCTGAATTTACTAACACAAAGTTTCAAACTTCTTTTTTCAAATGAAGGGGAAAAGCAGCAATGAACGAATTGGTCCCTGCCTGAAAGAAACTAATTACATGCATCTAGAAGAATGTGTGAGTGAAAGAAAACAACACACACAAGAAATGAAAGTAGGTCAAACTGCACTAGGAAACCTTGAGAACGTCCCTGAAAATAAATAAACAAAAAAGCTGTAATGCCAGCCTGTCACTATTTTTGCTTCTGTTAATTATTTATTAATAACAGTTCTTTTATAGGAAAAAGTACGTATATTCTATTCCCACTCCACAACTGTCCCATGATGATAGGAAGTACAAAAGGGTACAAGCTTACTCTTTCTCCTTTAGATCTGGTAAATCAAGATACCAGTGTTCCTCACTAATTATCTTCTTTTCTTCCTCTTCTAGTAGTTTTTTAGTTTGTGAATCCAAACCTCTTTGCATGAACTAAAAAGAACACATGAACACACAGCTTCAGTTTTTTGCATCATTAGTATATGCTGAACATGCAATAATTACATGACAACTATCCATTACATAATATTTAACAGTTGGTATAAAAAGTAAATGCTTTTTGTGATTTTTCTATGTGTTTAGTCTGTTTGGACAAAGAGGCAATGGAAAAGTAAACAACTGCTGATAACAGCCATCTACTGGAAGTCAGCAGTCAGTCACATCTGTACCTTACACAAAGAAACAGACCCTTCCTGGTTAGTTTTGATGGATCTGAGTTGTTACAACTCCATAACTTTGCTAAGATTTTTCTAACGTTTCAGCAAAGGCTGGGGAGAACGCAATGGTGTTGAAGTTACTGCTGCATATCAGAAACCAACATCACCCATACAAACAGCACTGGCCCTCAGAGCTAGAGCTAGGTCATACCAGGTTGGGCATTGTTTGAAACATCTATGCTTTCAACCATCCTCCTCTTTCCTCAGATTTCATTTAACGAACTGGCTTGCGTTTGTAGCTCTGAAGGCTGGAACCTGCCTTTGGAAGTGGAAAAAAGTAACTGAGGCTACAAAAAGAAGTCTTCTGTACCCAGCTGTGCTAAAGGAAGATGTTAACAGCTTTTAACTTCTCATCGATGAGCCACCAAAGTACCAGTCAAGCAGTACGTGTACCCACCCATTAACTCACTGCAGGAACAGTCCGCCAAGTTAGTTGACACTAATAATTTAGTTTAGGTAAGGCTGCTAATTTTGCCTAATAAAAGAACATTCTTGTAAATTGCTTCCTCGGTGATAACCTTTGGCAGAGGATGGGAACAGGCAGATAGGAACAGTAACCTCTCTCACAGCTGGGAGTAAAAGAGGACATCTGTCATGGCCTGTGAGAAACTGCTGAGGGTGCAAAACTACAGACCTGACAGATGCGAAACATCCATTCCTTTTCTTTCCATTTGTCTCAAGTCAGGTACCTGAATTGAGTGGCAATTTAAGTATCAACAACGTTAATCAAAGATGCTGGAAAAAACAGAATTCTTCACAACTTTACAGAAGTAATCCTTATATTCTCACATCCCTAGGAGCTGACACCTCCTTTATGGTCTACAGAAAGCGTTTGAATAACTGTATCTGTCAGAGGTGTACATTTATACCAATGCAACTCCCAGCTAGAGGCAAGTCTACCAGTACAGTTTAGACACACTCCTGTACAAAAATTGCTTTGTGGCTATCAAAGCACGTGCAACACAAAGTATGTGCAACACTGCAGAGGAATTTCATATCAACTAATTTTACCCCTCTCATTTAACGCAATATCAATTTTGTGTTTAGATAAGCCTGTAGACTGACAGATAACATGCCAGTGGGGCTCATCTGTCCCTTGAAAACTAGCAGAGACGTTTTTTAGGTCCTAGCTAAAATGGGCTTGGTTGGGGATAAAGCCCAAGAAGACATCATAAAACACTTCCACAAAAATCCTGCATCACTGAGCTTATTTAAAATATATAGGTAATATATGTGTAATATTTATTATACCCAACCCCCCCACCTTTTCAGTCTTTACAAAATGCCCAAGGAAAACAAACCAAACCCTGAAGTAAAAGGCAATAAAATGCTAGTGTCTCATTTTCCATTTATATTTCTATTTGCATCCATTTGTACAAGATCTTTAATGAAAGAAAAATTGACTTTTGTTTTCTGAGTCAATCCAAAATATGTCAAAGCTTTCCAATTAAAATTACAGTATCTTCTTGAGGAAAATAAGGGAATCTATCATGTGGAAAACCATATTGCTCAAGGAAATTGGTTAGCCAGTCAGAAATCTCAACAGGAAAAACTCTGCTACAAGCACCCAATTAAATAATCATTTCACATTACATTTTAAAGATTATGTTCCTAAAGATTACCACAGGAACAACTAGATAAAAAAACATGTGATCACATTTATCTAAAATGTGAACACACATGGATGAATTAAAAATATACCCATTGTGGTAGACACAGAGTATGTCAGTCGGTAAACTGAGTGGTTATTTGGATTAGTTTCCCCAAGCAACGGGACCTGCATCAAATGGTGCAAGATTTAAAAGCACGAGCCATCCTTCAACATCCAGAGGTGAGCACACGTGGTCCACTGCTTCACGCAAATGGTCTTCACAACACTACCACTGACCACGTCACCTTTGGGTGCCACTTTCCCCGCCTGTTGAATCGTGATAATACATCTTATCAGTACCTGCGGAAGCAGCTGCTAAAGGATTAATTAAAACATTTGTAAACAAGAAGATCTGCAGAAGGGAAGTGCTAAATACAAGATCTGTGTATGACCTTTTCAAAACCTACTCATCTCTTCAAAGCTGGTTGGTTACTACAGCCCGGACTGTAAACCTGCAAATGTCAGGGCAGCACGTTCACAGGCTGGTTCTCCACAGCCTTCCAGGGAAAAAAAGAAATCTAAAAACTGGCTTTTGAAATCTCCAGGGGGTTAATAAACTGGCAAAAAGCAGGAGCAGAAATTTCACTTTAAAAGAGAGTATTACATAAAAATAAGAAAAAATAACAATGCTGCAATCCAGGTTATGGGAGTCATACGCTGCTGGCTAACTAAGCGCAACATCTACTCCCTTTTCAGAGCAAGGCAAGATGTGTCCTGTTCCCTCTGTGTATGAGTTTTAGTCTTTCATTAGCAGCACCTGTTAATTGGGGTAAATATTCCACCATCTTACTGTATCAGAGTACACTTTATGTGGAAGACTGAAGTTAGCTAAACTCGGGTCAGCCACTGTCTGAAATATAGACCCATATAAATATACAGGGGAAAAAAAAATAGTTAAATAAAACACCACAAGCAAGAAGCCAGAAAGGCCCCTTCATATTCAGTTATAAAAATTTAATGGATACTAGCATTTTTAAAAAAATTAATGGCAATTCAACTTCTACTGGTTGTTTTCCAGCAATAAAGAACCATCAATCACAGGAGAATGTACTCTACTGAATTAGGTGTTGTAGTACATGACATGAGGCAGAATCCATTAGCCAGTAAGCGGAGACTAATTTTACATTGGTCTTGACACGAGATTCACAATTCCAAGGGTAATGGGCACGTTCACGATGTCACTAACAGCCCTTGCATTTATGATTTGGGAAAGGCAGTTAACACTGCCATTCAGGTTGGGCATTTGATTAGCCATCAATGTAAACAGACAAAAAAATGGACACAATTAAAAAAAAAAAAAAAGATTTTTTTTTTTCCCAAGATTAAAAGCCCCTTAAGTTAAGGCAAGCAACATTAGTATTTTAATTTCAACATGTGTGTGATGGGGGAAGAAGTCTTACCATTTTTATTCACGATAAGCAACCTAACTGCAGCGAACCCAGGTGGAAAGAAAAAGGCTCTCAAATGGTGCCCAGAAGTTGGCTCTTGCTAGGGTGAGACTTTTCCTGCAACCATGAAGTTGCTCTCCTGGACCAAACCCGCCAGCACCCTGGTTTACAACCCCCCGAGGCCTCTCGCCATCATTTAAGCAGCCCGGTATTCGGTGACAGCTCTCTGAAACCGCCTCTTGCCGGCCAAGTTGGAAGGAGGCAGCCCACAAAGCTGCAGGCCCGAGCGGAAGGGCCAGCGAAGCTGAAGATAAATACATCTGTATTCTAAAACGTGCCTTACGGGAGGCAGGGGACAGTCATGCCCGCCTGTCAGACCGGGACGGACGCTGCGTGGCCAGGCGCAGACACGGAAAAAGCCCCAAACCGGGGAAGGGCCACCCGCGATGGCCTGGTTTACCCGGGAGACTTCCCCCGCTTCACAGCACGGCTCGGCCCCTCGTGGCCCCGGCACACACCGGCGGCCCCATCCTCCCGCCCCCGGGGGCCGCCTCACGGCTCCGGGCCGGCGGCACGCAGCTCCCCGGCAGCAGCGGGCCGCCGCTGCCAGCGCCCCTACAGCCGGGCCCGGCCCGGCCGCCCTCTCCTCACCCCACTGCGGACCGGGCCTCCGGCAAGCCCCTCCCCATTCCCGGGCTCCCCCCGCCGCCCCCCGCCTCACCTTCATGCGCAGCAGGTTCTTGGACAGCTTCGTCTTCACCTCCCCGGCCATGGCGGCCGGCGCTGCCCGCAGGCCGCACTGGATCCCCGCGCTCGCGTAGCGCCCAGGCCGCGCACGCCGGGGGAGGAGCGGGAGGAGGCGGCGGCGGCGCGGCTCCACCCTCCACGTCCGGGGCGCGGCTGCGGGGACAGGCCCCTGCCCATAGCCCGAGCTGGGGCCGGGGGATGCGGGGTTGGTGCCAAACATCGTTAAAAAAAGCAACATTCCTGTTCAGAGCCGGTTATGTGGGGGGGGAGTGGAGGGGAGGTGCGAGCAGGAGATAAATCTGACTCGGTATGAAAGAGTAAATTAGTAGAGGAACCTGAAATGTCTTATCAATGCTGGTGTGTTCTGTAGTGCTGCTGGCTTATGGTTTCATCCGTAGTTTTCTGATATTTCAAAGAGAGAAGGAAAGAGAGTATAAAATCTATTTCATATTGGCATTTGAAGACTGCTTGACTTGTTGAGCTTTCATTTTGTAAAATCAGCACTGACTTTTACTTGCAAAAAAACCCCCAACCAACCAACCAACCACAAAATGGTCAAATGTGATTAAAACTGGAAAGCACATAAATTCAAAAATATTACAAAAAGCTTCAAAGCCTTGTTAGTCCTGAATCACCATCTCCCAATTCAATCTTGGCAGGGCTGTCTTTGGGCTGCCAGGCTGGGCCCATGGAGGAAATTAGGGTAGGAGATTGCCACCTGACTCCCAGTCACAAGCAGGCACCACAATTTCTGTATATATCCTCATAAATCAGATTTCTGGCGCCTGTTTTGACATTCGGCACATAAGCCAGGCGATAAAGCAATAAGAGTGAGGGTTCAGTGTTCAAAACTTTAATGAACTGGTATGCTCCGAAAGACAATCTAGGGAGAAAAGTTCCCCTATATGCAAGGTGTAGGTCAAAGCCTGTAGAACTCTGTAGAGATTTATGCTCCAATAGAGTCCACAAAAATGTATAATGAAGGGCAAAACCTGATTGCAGTGGGAAAGGAGGAGGAAGAATTACCCACATCCAGACATCCTTATTACACAGTTAAGCCTGGTGGGTTAAAATGACCACAAATGTGAATGAAACATGGAGCCACCACCGCTTCAAGGCGAAGTCATAACGCTGCACAGAAGTATTTAATTTTTATATAGGCAAGGCACCTTCATTTCCAGGGTCCGTAAATGAGTTGAAACTGCTCTGACATTCAAGGCCCCAGCAAGAAAGTCTCTTTGTGAGTACGGGAGCTATCCTGCTTTGTTTGGCCCCGTCGTGTTTCGCTCCTTCTCTGTTCACTTTCTCATTAACAGCTATAAACCCTTCCCAAGAAGGCTGAGAAGAAAATTCACAGTTTTGTGAATACAAATGTTTATCAAAGAATTCATATGTTTGAATCTTAGTGAACAAACCGATAGGGGAAAGCTGTTAATTAATATAATGGCACAGTACAGCCATAATCTGACCATTTCTTATATTATTTTCTATTTGCCATGCATTCTAATAATGTATTTGCTTTTTGTTGATCATTGCAAATCAGAGCCCTGCATTTAATTGCATGGCCTTCAGTGTCACTCAGGGCTTTTTTTCTGAGCAGTTTCAGTTAATTTACAGTCCAGAAACGTACTTGAAATGATTCTTTCTAAATACATTACTGCGCACCCATCAGCACTTCTCCAGCCACTGAGCTATGGCAGTGCCCAGGTTTCGTTGGTGCCCTTTGTGAGAGCTGTTCCCGTCCCCCCTGCCCTGCCCGCGGAGCAACCTGGCTCATCCATTCCTGCCGCCCCTGTCTTCAGCAGGCTCTGCTTACAGCCTTTTTTGGATGCAGATGCTGCACACAGCAGCTGCCCAGCACCTTTGATGTAGAGGTGTGTGATACCACCAACTCTTTAATCTTTGTGAGCTGAGTCTAATAATTTACAATGCCATGCGGTATCTAACTAGGAGGGGGACCGTGCAAGGGGTTTTCAACTCATCTAACCAAGGGATTATTCCCAGTGCTTCCTGCTGAGCTCGGGATCCACAGCCTGAGCCCCATTGCACCCCACGTCTTGGTGCCGCACCACGGGCTTGCATGGAGATGCTGCCACTGTTTGCCTCATGTGTCGGCACATCAGCTAACAAGCTGCTTCGATACAGGCAGGGAGAAGTGTTTTGCAGCAAAGGCAGTGCAGGCTCTGTGATGTTTATTTAGAAAAGTGGAGATTGTAAAAAGGCTGCCACAGAATTTGATCTATTTTGGCAGTAAAAAAGTCTGAAGGAAATTTTTGGATTACATCTCCCATAGCTTGAATTGGATGGGGAGGTTATAGATAACAATCAGCTGTCTCGTGGACCAGATTATACTGTCTGGTAAATGTGAAGACACTCCATTGATTATAGGAGAAATTTTGATGATTTACTGGTGGTGGTGGAGGTAGCTCAGAGAAGAATCCAGCCCTGTAAATACTCCTGCTTGTGAGGTGGAGCGAGGGTGAGGAGACGAGGTAGGAGAGATGCTTTGTTTAGAGAAGAATTGAGGGTCATTGTAAATGACAATTAGACACCTCTCCCACAGCTCTGACAGCTGCACAGCAGCTCTGCTTTCAACCTGGAAATCCATTTCTTTTTCAAAACAAAAATGCTCAGGGAAATAACTCAGGGGAAAGGAGCTCCATCACATCAAAGATTGTACATTAAACAAGCAGATAAAAGATTTTTCTTCCTAGGCAATGCAGTCCCTTCTCCCTCTAGTAATTACAGAAGTCAAATCAAAGTTGTCATTAACATTATTTAAGAAGTAATCTCTCTTGAAGCAACATAAGTGACAGCTGTGAACTAATTTCACGCCAAGGGGATCTAATTTGAGGGAACTCCTGGGTTACTTTTTCCATAACCTTTTATTTATTCATATTCACGCAGTATTGTGATTTTAGTGCAAAACGGGTATCTCAAACCTTACACCAACCTATCCATTGACTTGTTTTTTTATGAGCTGTCTTTGAATTCTGAAGCAGCTTTTTACATCTCTAAGAATACTTGAAGCATTTTTTTTCCCCCTGCAAATATAAAAATCCTCATAGTATGACAGGTGAGTCACTAATTTGTCTCAAACTCCTCCGCTATGTTTTAAGTAAGGATATTACGTGTTTTTCTCTATGAATGAGGAAAAGAAAATGAGAAGTAGAGCTGCCGGGGGTCTGTTTGCAAACCTGAAAGGAAGGTGTGAAGTGCTGTGTAGGACTGGGTGGGATCAGAAAGGCGGTTTTATACCCTACGCTCCATACAGAAATGGTGTGAAATTCTCCAAGTGGTAGAGAGGCACGGTTTTGAAGTGGAGGACTCCTTTTTTATCTCTCCTGCTCCCACCAAGCTCTGAGCCGCTAATGCATGCAGCGTATTGACAACTGCTAAGGTCCTAGGTGACCGGGGATTTGTTACAATATTCGTTACCCTTTGATGCATGCATGTTTAACCCGCTGGCCCGCCTGCATTGCTCAGCCCGCTTTGTACCTAATCCACGGAGGATATGGGTTAGCTACAGCTCTCGGCTTCAGCATGTGGCATGCCAGCTCAGACTGCACTGACTCATCCTCTGAGCTTTTGAAGTCCCCTTTTCTGGCATTGGCACCGGTTTAGGTGGCAGATGACACATGCAGAGTGTTTTAAATCCCTGCCCCATGTTCCTCGGCTGACCCCAAGGTTTCCTGCTGATGAGGGATGATACGGAAAGAATGAAGCAGAAACCAAACTCCTATAATTTGGGTAACACAGATCCGTAAGCACCATTCACATTACTGATGCTTTCCTTTTAATAGCCTTATGTGGTTCACAATTTATGCAGCGTGAAAAGGTGCGCCTTAAAAAGGTGCTTGTAGCAAAACAGAGTTACAAAATCTCAAGAAGAACCAAGACGTGTCTTTGTCTGGAGAAAGTGCCTCTTGTCAGTTTGGGAGAAGACAATTCATTCTGAGTGCTTCTGGCTGTCCCGGTGGCAGGGTGACCTTTATGTGAATAAATACAGTAATTCCTTTTTGATTACAGAAAGAAGCAGGTTCATAATGGTAGCTCCCTGTCTTCTGCCATCACCTAAAGTAGCGGGGGGAACACAAACCGGTCTGTCATTCTGCTGGCATGCGCATAAGCCTAAAAATTTGATCCTGTGTTGCAATGGTTTGCCATATCCCAGTGCTAGGAGTCGGAGCAGAGAGAATGACTGAAGAACAGTGTGGAGCATCCTTCTCTTTGCTTTCCTTTAAAAATCAAGAGGCTTTTAACTTTTTGGATTTGATGGAATCACAATTAAGAAGAGAAAAGGAAAATACCACCTTGTGTTTGTTAACTGTAAAAATGCAATCCAGCAGTGCTGCTGGTGCTTTTCTATTTCCCAGGTCAATAAATGGTTCCCCTGACTTTAATAAACATTGATGCTGCAGGCTTGTTCTACAGTGATTGAACCTTTTTATAGTTTCAACCACTCACATTGCATGAAAGCTTGAAGATTTTTTTTTTTTCTTTTTCAGGAAGGTTGGTTCTGATTGATTAAATTGTCATTTTCTGAGTTAGTTGCTGAATTATAATTTGGCATTTTTAACCGTGTGATTTGTTTAAAGAGACAGCTTTTTGATATAGCAAACCAGCTGAGAATTTTTAAGCAGTAAAAGGAAATTTTACTCACTTTGTTCTCAGCCTTTCATCACTGCCTGACAAAAAATGCTCCTGAAAACAATGTAGAGGCTATGATATGAGGAGAAGGTTTTTAGATTCACACTCACTTCTTCTTTATTCCATCACGGAGCTGATCTGTGCAGAATTATATTGCTTTTGATTAGTAGTTGGACACCTCGTTGTTGTTAAAATGTTTATCTTTCCAAGGAGAAGGGAAGGGAGGGGGAATTAGAGACATAAATGTGAGTGCTACGCAAGGTGATATTAAGAGTAAGTGGCAGACCTGTACTTTGGACCAACTGATTTACCCCTTAATACCCACAATGGCTTTCATTCCATCAAAATGATGGGCTCTGAACCCACCTAAGTCAAATAACTGCAAGGTTTTTACCTAAATCCTGACTGGGCCTTGTCCAAAGGGACAAAGACTTTGTAATTCTCTGGAAACTGAGAAAATCACATCCATGTGATGATGCATTAATTTTTTTTATTTAACCAGCTGCCACATTACTTCTTTGTGGACAGCTGCTTGGTTTCAAGGTCTGATTTTTTTTTCTTTCCTTCTCTCCCCCCAACTTAAATCTGTATTTGAGACAGTAAAGCTGAAGTGAATGAGACACATAAAAAACACGTGTGTTCAGAATGTGTTTGGAAAGAAAGCCCAACAAAACTGTATTGTAGCACATAACAGGGTGTCTTTTGCATTTGATTTACAGCACCTGCAGGGGAAACGGAATAATCTAATGGTCTGAATATGGGAGATCTTACATTTGTTCACTGCAGTGTTACCCTGGTTGGACTCTGAAACAGTGCTTAGCGGTGGAAGTCTCAGGGTATCAGTATGAAATACTGAAGTCCAATTATACTTCTGCTTGTACATTTTCCCCTCTCTGGCCATTTCAGCTTTTGCTCTGAAATAATAACTTATGACAGCACAAAGCTGAATTTCAGCAGTGAATTATATCCTTGGCCTCTAAATTTAATTGCGTGATTCTGCAACTAACCCGCTATTCATCTTGGTCCCTTGAATTCTTTTTGCCTCTTTTCCTCTATTTCTATACCATTAATTCAAAACCTGAAAAAAGTGAAAAATAGGTGCCTAGGAAGAGGGCAAATTGTGAAACAAACATTTCAACTTTTTACCCGCCACCAATTCCTGAAGGTCTTTCACTAAAAAGATGAGGGTAGAGTTCACCAACATCTGGGGTCAGGATGAAGTGCTGCAGGCTCTGGCTGTTTTCTTGCAGTGCCGCTAGTGATGGTTACCCGAAAGAGGTACTGGCGAGTACCAGTTTGGATGCGATCCAGCCAGCCAGCTGCTTCATGGGATGTCCATTTCCCCCCTGTAGTGCCAAACCAAAGGTGACTGCTGGAAACGGAGCCGGGAAAGACGACAGATTAGTGCTGTGATTCAACATGGCAAATCTGGTGTTCCTAACACCTTTGTTTTAATCAGCTGAAGATTTCACAGCAAGATGTTGATGCATGAGCAAACTTTTAATGACAAAAGCAAAAAGTAAGGTATTCTTCTGCAGTTATTACTAAACACAATATGAGAAGATTTTTAGGAGAGTTGGTCATGGTCATTTCAAAATCATCTTGAGGCCATTTTATAGAGTGGGAAATAAGCTGTAACATGAAAAAGAGTAAAATATTCATTAAAGCTGTAATGATTTATATCATAACATTATGAGGTAGCACACTTTACCTCAGTACAGTTCCTCAATGAATGTTTTTCTAATTTCCATAAGTAATTGACCTCTCATTAGCAACTCATTAGAAAAATTGAGGTGATGTGACAAACGCAAACCCACTGCGACAGAAACTCTGCATGTGAATAAATTATTGAAAACTCTAACGGATTCAAAATGAAGGACTACAGGAACCTTGCTTTCTCTGGCTGAGAAGAAAAACGTGTCATTTACACTCACACTTCACACTCAAGAGTCCTTCGATCCATACTTTGATTCATGGCTGATTTTCAAACACAGTGAACATTCACATCTTCTTGCAGGTAACTGCATAGGAAAAGGAATTAGCCAAATAGTGAGACCCTGGTATGACTGTAGACTCCATAGTTGGAAAAACGGAGTACAAATTTTGGAACATGGACTAAGTATGACCTAATTTTTGAAGAAACTAAACATCAACTGACACTTCTCAATGACTTCAGCCTAGATGTGGATACTTATCAAAAAAGACATAATGCTGAATTCTTGTCCATGAGCAGTTGTTTCAGGAGGGAGGTGTCTGCCTTGTCCTTTTTATAGCCACTGCAAACCAACACATGAATGTTAACAAGCTCAAATAATAGATTTTGCACATATTGAAGTGTTAACTTTAATAACCTTATCTATCTGTCTTTTTAGGGATCAATAAATCAATTTCGAGCTAGTTCTTCATCACTGCAATATTGTGAAAAGTGAGGCTGATATTTAACGTAAAATTTTATGAGTCCTCGATGCTCCTGGACAAACCCAGAAAAAACCCCCCCACACTTCTTTTGTAATATGTCCCTTCAAGTCCTGATGCCTATCTGAAACTTATTTCAAAGTAACTGGATTTATGGGTTCCAAGTTAGCGTTTCATTACAGAGTTACACGGAGATGAGAAAGGGAAAAAATCCCTGTCTGAAAGTCTTGTACAACAGAGAAGAGAGGAATTGCTGAACCTCCCTGACCTTTTGCAATGCCAGCTAAGAAAGTGCAGGGTCTAAGAGGAGAATAAAAGCAATGGAGTAATAATGTAAAACAATGGGAAAAGCTGCTGGCTTAGGGCTGCCCTGGGAAAAAGGCCAGGAGAATCTCACTTTTCCTCCTTTGGGAAGTGTATCTGGGATCTGGTTACTCTTCATACAAGTTGAGCTTTTTCTTTCTTTTGTTCCTGAATTCTCCTGCAATGGGCCATTGCATAGCACTGATTCAATATAGGCGAGTATCTTCTTGCTTTGACAACTAAACCGTAGAAGAAAGGCGGCACAGAAGTGATCGTGAGGAATTTCTTGTTATGGAAGAAAAATGTATTTTTAAAAGCTCCCTCAGAAAAATCAGACTGCTTAGCTTTCCATGGCATTTAAAAAGAAAAGATTGACGAGAAAAGCGATGCTAGGTAAACAATGACGTTTCATGGTGTATGGATTGCGTCACGCCGTGGGACTATACCAAGTGACTAGTTTTGTGACTTTGCTCCTATCTTTTTTTCTGTGTGGTTGTAGAAACCATAGTTGCATGGTTAAGCCCTGATGGTTTCAGTTCAAATTGAGAGTAAAATCTGCTCTCTAATGGCTTTTAGCACCAGAGAACACCTCTTCCTAAAGCCATGACTGAACTGAGTTGCAGGGCTAGTTAGGAAACCAAACACGGTACAAAACCAGAAAGCTGAGACTGTGTTACCCAAACATCTGTCTTCTATTCAACATCTCCTCTAGAATTTTCATGACTTCTATGGAAACTAAGCATTTTAAAGTCCTGGACAGCCATTAGATTGGTGTAAACCGTCATAACCAAGTTTATTACCATGTCTCTCTGTATAGCGCTATATGCTCTCCATTAGAGCCCACCCTTTCCTACACAGTTACACACTCCTACACTGCACTACCAGCATGACTCACAGGCAGAATTTCTTTAGGATTTAGGAATACATTTGGATTTCAGCCAGTTGTGGAAAATATACATACTTCCTTTTATACCCACGCACGTACTCAATATATTTCTTTACATATGGGATCTGAATCAGTAAGACTAAAAGCCTGAAGTTGAAGGAAGAACAAAATGCATTTATAACCATGTGCCTTGATAAGTTTTGTTTTTTTTTTTTTAAATAATTTATTCAATCATTTTATGTAAGTGAAATACCTGATACATTGCAAGGTGAAAATAACACACCCCAAAAGAGGTAATTCTCCATATATGGGTTGACTTTAAAGAAGTCATAGTGCTAAGCATAAAATTAATAATTTAACTGAAGTAATTAAAAACACTTCCCTTCCTTCCCTCAAAATGGAAGGAAAAAGCTCACCTGTGGCAAGTGTGCATTTTTGCAAGACTTTGGGGGTACACCTGTACTGCCCTTGGATGACCCTGAGATGAGCTGTGTCTTGCTTCTTTATGCCAAAAGTGGCTAACGGGAAAATCAGAGTGTTATGATTATGGGTCCAAACACAATTTCCAAACCTGCAATATCATATCAGCATCCCTTGGGGCTAGCAAAAGTGTAGATATTCAGGAACCCATCAAAATAGCTAGGAAGGGCATTGTTACTGACACCAACAAAAGAAAACAGCTAGTTTTTTGTTGCAGCATGCTTTTAGTTGTTGTATGCAAAATGGTTTAATATCACCTTAATCCCAGCTTGCCATGTGAAAAATGACCCTGTCAATTTGAAACAGAAGTAGAATATTGAGAAGTGGAACATTTTGTCTAATAGGGAAGAGCTGACAAAGACAGACTGAATAATGCTTAATTGGATAAAACGGACCCAATTGTGAATTCCAAACGAAATTAAAAATATTGCACTAAGATTTATAGGCTTCGTTTTCTGTCTTTTTTTCCCCTGTCTGTGTGCGCTGGGCTTTGCTTGTGTCATCAATATTTCAGTTTAGCAGCAGCATTATTTTCTTTATTGATAAAAGCCAAAGGCTAAATATTGTGAGACATTTGGCAATGCCAATATAAATGGGAACTCTCCGTTGTATGCAGTCCAGTTATTGATGGTTTTAGTTGCAATCCTTATAAGGGCATATTTTGTCTTCCTTCTCACTGCCGTAACGTGGAAACGAGGAAAACGGTAAAATGCACTGTAAGACAGTTTTGACTGAACACATCTCTGTCCCGCAACTAGCCCCAGGCATAGTGTCAGTACATTTGAGCACAGTGGCAGGGTGTCTCAGCAATGTGACTTTTTGCATCTTTGCCCATGGATGCCTCATCTCCTGTCCTGGCTATAGGGGCGGAGCAGACTAATCTTCATTGAAGCAGCTTCAATGAACAAAATCTCATGTAGGAACTACTGTCGCGTATTTCTCCAGCTGCTTAAAATAGCTCGCCGGTTCTCCAAATGTGTGAACCACAACCCTGCCGAGTTCCAGCAATATGTATTATCATATCTATTCAGGGCATTTCTTGTGTGTGAAGACACTATAGGGAAATTCTTTGAGAAAATTATTTTCTTAGAATTTTCAGTAGCCACTATAAAATGTCTGAACTTTTATCTCTGTTATTTTTTCTCCCGCTCTGCTTTATAAGCAAACATGACACTTTATTCTACAAAGTGATTTCTTTCTGAGTTATAGACCCACAGAAAAAGCATATAAAACCCACAAACCTTATTATTTTTGGATTCTTGAAACTCAAAATTGATTTAAGCCAAGTTCAGCCAGCAATATTTCCTCCCCATCTGAGAAACTATATCCTGGGTTTCAGACTAAAGTAAATTTTTATAGGCATGTTGTAATTATAAACCCTTGAGAAACGGATTTTGTAACGGCGACGCTGGCACAAACACAGCTTCGCTGTAGTTACTCTGCCGAGCGCTGATGCGAAGAGGCTGAAAATCCATTCTCCCAAGAAGGAGCTTATTAAAAGACTGCAGTAGCTTTAATGACATTTCTTGTGACATCAAAATTATTTTATTTGGAATCACAGAGCATCTCTGCTTCTGCATTTTTGAAGATCCAAGGAGAAAATACTGCTGCAGCCTCACAGCTCCGAGTGGTGACTGAGGGAAGCAATCCAGAGAGATAAATCTGCTCTGGTACTCGCATCCTCTCATGATAGGAGATGTAAATTAATCTGATTAATTAGAGCAGCATATAATAATCATCACCAGGAAGGCAGGGGAAATGTTTGGAAATACCATACAGGTTTTGCAAGCGATCTGGGTTCAACTCTTCCTCCGAAATTGATGAATAATAACTGAAATGTCAGTGATAACTGAACTCAAGATAAGGAGGCTTGGCTCACATCAGATGTGTTTGGTGACTTATGTTCTTATTCAGTTCTGTAGAGATCCTGGACTGATTTTCTTGCAATATTTCAAGCCAAATGGGTATTTTCAAGCAATAACCATTTCTGATTGGGCTAATCTTTCACTGTTTATGTCATGTCATTTGTACACGTGAATTCAAATTAAATGATGGCAAGGTGCTTGACCCAGATGTATCACACCGTAAGAAATTAAGCCCTGCTCACCTGATCAACCTTAAATTACACTTCTCAGCTGTACAGGTATGCCGATACTTTACAAAGATGGATAAATAGCTTTATCCTCATTTTAGAGGTGTTCAAAGACAACAGTGAGCCCCAAAGCGTGTACTAGCTCAGAGGCAGAGGTCTGAACCGCAGCCTTCCTCCACTGTAATGTGCATAGCCTCAACCTACATCCCCTGAAGCCATCAGGAAAATTTTCACCTACATCTAAGCAGAATATCCAGCCTCTGGCAGCAAGTTTGCTTGGCTTTCTTCTGATCTCCCTGGGTTTACTCACAGGAGGAAGGGGCTAAAATCTTACACGGTTCTCAAACGAGATGTATAAGACAGCACGTGGTGGCAACAGCATACAGGGAAGGGAGGAGAGTTTGGTAAAGCAGACAGACTGCTGCAGGCTGTTGTATGTGAAACAGCACAGTTTGTATCACAGCCTTTGATTTTTTAGGGAGTTTTGGCATTGGTTATTTAATCAGTCAGACAACGGAGTGGGAAATGGAAAACCACAGAAGACTCAACCTCTCCCGCAGGGCATGTGGGCAGCCAAAAATAGCTGCACGAGTTGAATAGTGGAGCTGGGGAAGTTTTCCAAAGTTTTTCAGAATCTCTGAGGAATTTTTGGCCCATATTCTGAGAGAAAAATCATGTTGGTCTCCCTTCCTCTGAGCCAGTTCACTCATAAGTGCACAGCAAATGCGGGCACCTGGGACCGAACCCAGCTCCTTCTAAAGTCAATGGCAAAGCTCCTGCTGGCTTCAGCGCAGGCAGGATTCGTCCCTTTGTGAGGTGATCATATTTATATTCAATACCCTGCAACTTAAAGTGAGGATTAGCAGAATTAAACTCTCCTAATTTGTATATCTCAGCCTGCCAAACCGCAATTAACTTCTGTGCGTTTGAATTAACAGGGAAAATTATTAACCACGCTTTCCTCGTGCAATTATCATTTTACACTTCTGGACAATTTCTCCTAAATATGAAAAGTAGCCCACACCCCTGTGAACCTATCCCTCTTAATATCCTTTAGTTATTAGAGCAGGAAACAATTTTTCACCCCATTGCTTCCATATGCAAGTGATGCCTGCCCAACACCGCTGCCGTGCTGTGCGCTCCGCCGACTCGCTTTGCTTTGGCCTAAGGCTGGCCACTTTTCACCAGGGGACGGGACTCAAAGCTTTAAATTCACCCAAGGATAACGCCTGGGTGCATAGCCCTTGGCGAATATTACAACCAGCTGCTATTTTGTGCTGGTTTTAACCAGGCAACGTGCAGACTCAAAATTCCCCCCTTTCCCTCTCCGGTTTTCCCTGGGTACAGAGCTACAGGTTGGCACAGGGGAATGAAGGCAGCATAAAGCAACCAGAGTTTTTGGCCTTATTTTCTGCTCTTCTTTTCTTGCATGTGCCCAGCCAGACTCTGCCCTTGCATAGGGCTAGCGGGGGTCCAGTTTGTGCCAAAAACTAGCAAAGCATCCGTTTTCCCATGGCAGTTTTCCCTGTGCTGTAGCACACCCTCTCCGCTATGTGAAGAGTGATAGTAATTTTTTCTTAAAACTTTAGTTTCCTGGGAAAAGTAGAATTTTAAGCTTTTTTTTTTTTTTTTATCAGAGGTGGGGGGGAGATATGTAAGAACAGATAGCTTTTGATTTATGCATCACCCTTTTGTAATAGATACGTGTGTAACAACATAATGAAATTGTTGAACAAAAGTTCTTTTCCAGAAGAATAATCTTTTAACTGCTGCGAAATGCCTCGCTGGGATTATGTCAGGTTTTAATTTCAGTTTGAATAAATAGTGTGACACACCAGGCTGGGAAAGATAAAGGTGAATTTCATCTGCTTCCAGCTTGCCATAATGGAAATAATAACTACTTTAGCCAAAAACAAGTTTCCAATTAGTTTCTCTAAAATAATATTATCCCCTTTTTTTAGAGATACTGCAGCTCATTTTGGAACTTAATTTTGATAATATACAAACATTTCTAAAACAGCTATTCCCACCGAGAGAATGACAAGTACAGACTTTGGCAGCACATGTTGGGAGCCTGTTTGTGCTGAAAAGCAGTCTTTGCTTTTCTTGAACCGAATCTTAAACAATGAAAAATAGAAAAATCCATTTAAAAGTCGTCTTTAGGATGAAGACATCTTTCCTGAAAGACTTTATTTTAGATGGCTGGATAATGATCATTAAACAAGACATTCTGAAATTATAAAATACATTTCTTCTGGAAAACAGATAGGCTACTTTTTTATTTTAAGAAAAATTAGTGTGGTTTATGGGGGGCTTCAAGACACAGGAAAAGTGAAATAGTGCTGCCTCTTAAATGCAGCTGAAATTGGCTGATTTATATGTCACATTAAATTCAGAAACCAACACTAATGTGGCTCAGAAAAAAAAAAAACCAACATCTCAAGACTAGGTTAATGTGTTTGAAAGGATCCTTTGAAGGGATGTAAGAGGACTGTATTCTGTTCAGTCTCACCCACTGGTCTCGGTCACAACTATCATCTAATATGCCTGTACAATGTAAAAAAACCAGACTTTCACTACTTAGCAAGATGCTTTTTTACACAAGAAGAAAAAGCCAAGCTCTGGTATCCTGTGCAATATACTATACGCACTGAAATAATATTTGTGCAATGGCACCACTTGTTTCAGGTCTGATCTGGCACCTTCTCCAAGCCTCTCCAGAGCCTCCAGCCGGTAAGTTAGCTGGCCAGATGCCTCCCTGCAAAGACCAAGTCGGTGCTGAGCAAAGCTCCAGGGGTTGTCCTGGATCTTACCCAATTCCCCCAGACATCCCACACTTCCGACCTTGACCTGCTGCCCTCTGCACTGCAACCGCATTTCACTAGAGCCAAGCTCAGCCCTAAGACAAGTTTTTAAAGGCCCTGAAAAACAGGAGCAATTTGGTCAAAAGCACAGCAGCTGTGGGGCTCACCAAGGGCTTTCAGCTGCCTAAAGCCGTGGGGCCTGAGGCACGCGCCATGGCGTTGGCTATTGAAATGAGCCTAGCATCATCATAGCACAGCATTACTTCATTAGCTGTTCTGGCTAATGCAAAGTCAGCGTGGTTGTTCCTGCCCCCACAGTGGGTCATAACAGCAACAGCACTGAGGGCGTCACCAGCACGGCTTGAGCTCTCACCCTGTGTCGAGGAGTCCAAAACGTGTGGCCCTGTTGCTTTATCCATCCCTGCCTAAGCAAAGGAGGAAGGGATGATATTACGCAGAATTTCAAAGACTCGGTGCAACAAGACAGTAAAGTAAAACAGATGTGTTAAACGCCCCACATTTAATTTAAAAACTGTATTTCATCATGTATAAACCTCTCATCATCCCACGTACATGCGTGTGCAAAGCTACGGGGGAACAGATCTTCTGGGAGACACTGATAATTCCAGTGACGTTTTTCTAAATTTTGACACTTTACAGTCCACTCTAGCTGTAATTACAGAGCTACGTGTAGAGAATAACGGAAAATTCCCTCATGATGAAAGACTAGGCCAATAGCTGGTATCTGTTCTTTATGAATGTGGATCATGTCGGCTATCATACTGGCTTGGATGCGAGGTCCTTCTAACCCAGCGTGTTGTCTCCGCCAGCAGGCAACACGAAGCGCTGCGGATGAAAGCGTAAAGATCATGCGGGAAGCAATTATAAAATAATTCACCCTTCACACTGGGTCTCAGCCTTCCTTTGTTTTGTAAATTCTTGCCACTCCAGTTTTATAGGAGTAAATGATTACAGCAAGTAAACCTCGGGCTTCTGGCGTGACGTGGTGTTAACAAGAGACTCAACTTTTGTGGTGATACAAAAAAAAGTCTGTCACAAACTGCCACAAAAGAGCTGCTTGTCAACAGCCAGGCTGGCGTTTGCCCGCGAAGCCCTTCAAGCAGTTCTGAAATAAAACATTTGCAAACAACATGTGCTGTTTGGAGGTGTAGATCTCTGGCAAAAACCTCACCGCCACACAAATTACACGAGGTGATTAGACCGGCGCAGGTAGTTTTTCATGAAAAAGGAATAAGAAAACAACAGCAAAGCAGGGCAGAATTTGGAAGTAGCAGTTGCTCTTTGTATAACATGCAAAGTGTACCAGTTAACCTAGAGCAAAAAACACATTTGTGTTTGCTTCATCCTCTGTTGTAAAAGGAGGCAGATGTTATACGTGTGATTTACTGAAGTACGGTTTTGCACAAATGAAAATATGGCACTGATTTGGCAAACCTGAGCACGGTAATTTTTGCAATAAAGGAGAGAAGGTGGAGCAGACCGTACTTACAGCGTGTAAGATTTTGTGAAACCTCCTCTGCGATGCCCGATCATTCTTAATTAAGCCAGAGGTTGACCTTATTGTAGCTGTTTTGATTTGTACTACCTGAGTAAATGGACATTATAGGGGAATTCTATAATGCAGTTGGCAGAAGCTGATGTAAAGTGCTGTTGCAAGGGACACACAGGAGGACTGTATGGAGGCTTTTGGCACCTAATCAGCTCTTTAATCACAGACCTGGAAATACAATGGGACCAAACTCAGCAAGAGCAGCAGCATTCCTCAGGTGGGATTAGCTCATAGGTGTGGTATGCTGAAATCTCACCTTGCCCAGCAGAAAAAGAAGGAATTCTTTACAGACCTGTGTATTACTCAGTGGAAGGGAAAAGGAATCCTTTACTCGAGAGCTGGAATATGAAGTTTATATTCCATGAAAACCGTCTCATGAAGCTGTGCATTAAATGGGTTCTTAGAAATGTGCAGCCCATTAAATAAAACTGGTAATTCTACCCATACAATAAGGAGACGAGCCAGTGACGGTGTGAAAAAATAAAGGAATGACCGGAAGCTTCATTACGAGTGTGCTGAGGGTCTTCCCCACTTTGGGCAGGGGAGGGGGCCTGGAGTTTTGTCAAGCTTGCAAGTAGAAATCATTGGCTCAAGAAGCAGTAAAACTTACGCTTGATGAAATGGAAACCTAAAACCAGCATAAACAGAGCCACTCAAAAGTAATGAAATGAAGTTTTAAAAGGCTTTATCGCCTTCCAGGTTCAGCACCAGCAGCTGAATTTACATACTGCAGAAAAGCAGCTGCAGAGGTGGAAACTAAGAAAATGCTGTTAGAGACGGGAGTGCAGATCCAAAGGGGTCCCGGGAGAGTGATAGCAAATTCAGAATTGCTGAATGTTTCCGGATAATTCGTGAGGACTTTGAGTTTCTCTCAGTCCCTTCCATGCAGAAAGAAAAGAGTTAATAAATATTGTTAGTGCCTGGGGAATTGTTCACAGGGGATCTTTTTGGAAGAGTAATCTTCATATTTAGAAGTATTTTCTCATTATGGGTAATAGGATGATGAACTGAGAAATGATCTCAGCCACTTATGATTCTAAAAGCCCCTAGCCTGAATAATCTATGCTGATTTGGAGATAATAGCATCAAAGACATAACTCATTTAGCACGATGTCCATTTACTTACTCTGAAGACTTTTACTATCCTACACCTATTTTATAGATGCTTATAAAAAGTTGATAATGATATAAAAAGAATAACATAATAATAATAAAAAAAAGACAAGTGTGCAGTGAGAACTACTCTGTCCAGGACTGTACTGCAGACATACCAAACCTGCTCCTAATGAAGGGCAATACAAATGCTAAGAGAGAGGAAAAATAGATAGCACTCCCGTTCCGCACTCGTTGAAGTAAAACAAACTGAGAGAAAGGATGGGTTTGTGTGCAAGATGCTGCAGCAGCCCTTAGAAGATGAGAGTTGCACACTCCCTGTGCCAATGAGAGCGCCTGCTGCTTCCCTGCTGGGTTTCTCTTTGGTAAGGAAGTGACGTTAAGCCTTGATTTCACCGCTGCATCTGCTTAGACTCTACACTTTTGGAGGCAGAAGTCGTCTTTTATCTCATCTCTGTGCAGGGTCCAGAAGAACTGCATCTCTGCTGTGGGCTCTGCATTCTCCTGTGACACACGTGCTAGCACACTAGCAGAGGCAGCTGTCCCTAATTGCTCAGGATCACAGCCAACAGTTTCCCTCTTTTGCTTCCAAGTCCTCGTGACTGTAACATCTTATTTTCAGTGAAAGTGTTTTCCCACGCATGGGACAGTAAATGTCAGGCTGACCTGAAGAGCACTCTTTTCCTACATTTCCCTTGGGTTCTCTCCTCTTCAAAAGGTGACAATGAGCTCTTTCAAATGCCAATTAGATCATCATAAATCATCCTTCACTTTTTTTTTTTTTTTTCCCCCACGTCATAGAGACTGTGCTTCCATGGGTCCCATTGGTTTTAGGCAGTTTTTGTATCTCCTGAGATGATCGCTGCAGGGGTTACTCATAAACTGTGTCATCCTGGGTGACTTGGGTTCAGGCGTATGGACAACGGAGTCAACACTCGTGGCATTGCAGTAACCAGGGACAAGTGTTTGACATATGAAAGGAGAGACGTAAAGAAAGGAGACTGTGGTTTAACCTTGCCTCTCTGCATTTTTAGGACAGAGCTGGTGATACAGCGGAGCCAGTACAATGCCAGTTGCCTCTCCAAAGGGGCAGTCCTTATCCCTTTCTCCTCCACTCCCAAATGTGCACTCCCAGTGGAAATACTAAATTTTGACATCACGCTTGAAAAATGTCGGTCTCCCTTCTAACTGATTCTTTCAATGTGGATTTTTGGCATATTCTTTTCCCTAACCGGCTCTTCTATCTTGCCAACACGGAAGGCTTACCCTCGCAGATCAGAGGTGAGGAGCAGGCTGGTGATGCCATGTGTGCACCAGCGGCTGTCCATCTCCCCCTCGCTTAATACCTTGTGGTTTTGCATTCTTCCACTTCACTTTTTCCTGTGCTGTTTCCTCCCGTGCTGAGGCCTTCTGCAGTTAGATTCCTGTTTGATTATGTAATAAACCCATGAATTATTAACGGGATATAAAATATTGACAAACTGTTCTCTGAGATAGAACAGCTTTAAAGTATTGATTATGAATCCAGAGAATTATAATTAGTTTCTGCATAAGAGATAATTAAGTTATTATTGTTTTTCTTTCTTCTAATATGGTGATGGATAGAAGGTATTTATACCAAACTCTATGGAATCTTATTAAAATTAAGGCAATAGGTTTACAAGCACTCAAGATAATGGGAAAATAAAGCACGATGGGGGAGTGTTTGTATTTTCAAAGAGCTCAGCTGGCAACATCCCCTTGTTGTGGAAAGAAATAATTTCCGTTTGGTTTTACCAGACATTAAACCAACACCACTGTGCTTCGTGTATGTGCGCACTTTTTGGACCTAGGGGCTGACTTCAGTCAAATTTGGCTGGGGTGGATGGTCTTAGGGATATTTAGTTTCTACAGGTTTTTGTACAAGCTTGCTGGCAAAACCATTGCACTGTTAGTTTAGCTCTCATTAGGTGCCAGAAAATTCAAGCCAGGGCTCAATTTCAAGACAGCATGACACTGATAACTAGTTTTTATGGGTTCTGCTGCTCCAAAGTGATTTGTGCATCCTTAAAGTCAGATTTTTTTGCCATGAGGCTGTGCCTTATGAAAACTTAATTTTATTCAGTGGAACTTATCTTACAGGCAGAGCATTCCCAGGCAGAACTGGGCAGCAGGGACTCATCCTGCCTGACTTAGTGTGTCTTCCAGTGCTCTACGGTGGAGCCCTTGGCTGTACTCCCTCCACAGTAAACAGGGTGGAGGGTTTGCTGCTAAAGTATAATTTATCTGAGCAACTCTGGATAGAGACAAAACCACTGTAGGCGTTTAAAGTTAGGCAAGGTGAATCCCATCCTTGGATTGCGGTGTTGCAGTGGAGCTAACGTAAATGTTGGGTAGGAGAAGCAGCAGGAGGAGTGTCTGCCTCTCAACTGATCCGGTTCTGCCCACCTGCCTGCTGCTACTCTCTCTGCCTTTTCCTCTGCTGGTTGTAAGGGAAGAACAAGCTCCAACGTTGTGTGGTAGGTCAAATCCAAGAACTGGATGAGAACAATTACAACAATTCTGGGACACATTCTTTTTACTGAGGGTCTCCTGGTGCTTTTTCAATGCGTATTAGCTATTCCTGGGAAGTCCCCTCTCAGGCTGGTGCATGGTTGGCCAATGAGAGAAAATAGGGCAGAACGAGAATTCAGGAAGCTGAGTCCTCCACCCCTGTGCACCAGGACAGGATCAGTGATGCCAAAAACCTTCCTCATTAGATGGTTTGTTCCTGAGACCCTCAGAGATGGAGGTTCCCCAGCCTCCCCTAACTCTTGAATTTCGTGAGTTATCCTTATGATTACATTTCCTAACATATAACCTTTTACAGCCAAGAACCTGAAGCAAAGAGAAATTAAGGATGAGTTAAATTCACAGGGTGAGTTAGTGCTACAATTTATCTTGTGAGGAAGCACGGAGGATTGTAGAATGTGCTGGGGTACCTGCTGCTTCTCTTGGGACAACACTTGCGAATTTGGGAACTTCTGTACATTTTTGGTTGATTTTCATCATTTGCGGTTATGAGCTGCTTGGCATTTCTATATTTTGCATAGCACAGTTGGACTGTTCCCATCACCCAAGAAGGCCTAAAGGCAGGGCTGAAGTGAATTCCTTCAAGGCACAGCTTTTTCTCCAGAAACAAGAAAGAAGTCTCAGACAGCAACAGGCGCTGCCCTGACCTGGCACGGTGCTGGGTGCAGAGACTGGAACTGGGGCTTGGTTTTGCTGAACGGCCACTTTTCATGTGCCTCTCACCCCACCAGTCCTTCCAGCTCCCTCCAGCAGCTGCCTGACCTTCTCCCCTGCTGGGTTGGAGCTCTGAACCGTGTCCAAATAGCTGCTTTTAACAGTTTCTCATCTTCAAGCCTTTCCTCGTGGCATCTGGTAGGGGTAAGTTGCCTTCTTAGGCTTCTGTGATCCACTGCCAAAGTGATGTGATTGACAAAGTCCATAGTATATCCCAAGAAACTGTTCAACCACAGTATCCATGGACACACCGTGGTGAAAATTTAATCCAAAGAAATACTGTAGTAAAGAAACTGTGAATAGAAGCGCATAAGGAATACATTTGCAGGTCTCAAGAGCTGTCTTCAACTACTCAGAAAATACATGAAGTCTATGAGGGAACATGCTATTAGGATTTCCACCAAGTTTGTAAGAACAGACTCTTAAATCCCACCCTCTAGGCCAAGTCCACTCTAAATCTCTGAAAACTGCCTGCTAATGGCAAATAAGTCTCAGATCCAGGTCGTGCTAATGTAAGAGGAGTCCGGGGGAACGGCTGAGCCACGCACACGATGAACATCTCCGGTATTGTGAAACGAAGTTGAAAGTGCAGCTATCTGTCAGTAAAGTGGATGCGACGGTGCTCCGTCAGCCATTAATAGGCATGTGTGGCTGCTTTCATTATTTAACATTTATTTGAAAGTACCTCTCTCTTTCACTTTCGTGCGGAGATATGAGCATCCTCGCAGAGGGCACTGGTCCTGCGCAATCACCATCTGCCTACAAAACAGTTTAGATTAAAATGTCTCCCCACGCCTGTGAACAAAACAGGGCACCTAATTGAAAGCCACGCTACGAGTGCTGCTCCATCCCCTCCCACCCCAGCACTACATCTTCATCGCATCTTTTGTTGGCTCGACATCAGATGCGCCTTTCTTTCTTGCTCTGACGAAAAACAATCCCTGCTTCCCCGCAGCGAGCATGAAAACCTCTTCACAGACCATGAGCACTAAATGAGAGCTGTGCTTGCTCTGTGTACTTTGGAAGGCAGGAATATTTTGAGGGACTAAACTAATCCTTCACATTTTCAGCGTGCACGGCACAGATTTGAACTTCAGCTCCCACAGCGGCTAAAGCAAGGGAGAGGAGATGGGGTCCCCTGGGTTGAATTCCCACTGAGCCCCGGTGCGATGTGTGGCACAGCTCGGCTCTGCTGTGTTCAGCGCCGCGGGCAGGGGCTGGCAGACGGCCATCCCGCGGGATCCGTCCTCCCGCTATTGCTGTGAGGAAAGCTTTTTTCCAGTCCCCCAACTGGAAACATCTGAGCTGTTGGGAAAAAGGGTTACAGGGGAAAAAAAAAAAAAATAAAAAAATTGTGCACTGTGACATTTTGGGAGTACACACTTGCCTCTTGCTCCTCCAAAATGTGTTGCGTGGGCAAAGGGTGCAGCTGTGCTGGGTTGAAAATTGCCTCTCCGTGCTCTTGCCTTTGTGCCAGCGGTGTTTATGGGCTCAAAGGACCGAAGAGGCAGGGTCTGCTCTGGGAGAGCGGTGGCCAAGAGATAGAGGCATGACTGCAAAAAGCAGCTGCGTCCCGGCTTTGCCAGGCGGTAGGTGCCCTTGCGGAGGCTGGGAGTGAGCTGGAAAGCCACCGATTCCAGTGGAGCAGGGCTTGCCAGGCTGCCTCTTACCCGGGTGCCCTTTGCAGGTGTGCCAGCCTTGGCTCCCACTCTCCCGGCCACGAGCAGAGCCAGCAGCAGCCCTCGCCCACGGTTCGGTGCCATCTGGGTCTGCATGGCCACCGATTGCGGTGCCCAGCTGGAACACGCAGCCCCAAGGAGAACCCGTGTTTAGAGTGTCTCTTTGGCTTTGCTTTCTTCGGCAACTTTTTCTTAAATGATATTCCCTGCCCCTTCTTTCCACAGCGGAGAAATGTCAAACCTCTGGCCACGTAATTAGACTGAGAAATTCCGGCTCCCCACTCTCAAACAGGTTGAGGGTAATGAATCCATTGCAAATCAATGCCCCCTATCAGCAGCAAAATTGTTGTTGCAGGAAGAAAGTCACTCACAGCTGCTGGGTTTGATGAGTCCCTCTTTCCTGGCCGTTCACCTGCGGGGCTCAGCCTCTCACTAAAGGGGAATGGTTTTATCCGAAATGGAGGTGAGAACACAAAGTGACGGTTCAGTAGAAGGTTACCTTGAAAAAGAGAGGGAGAACCTTCTTCTCCAAAGTCAAAGAGGGAGTTTTTGATTCGATGCAGACTTCTCCCTGGGCTGTCACAACAAGCTGCTTCTAATCGAGGTTGCCCTCGCAAAGCGCAATGTCTCTCGGTAGCAAAAAGGCAGAGAGATGTGCTGCTTCAGAACAGCTGTTATTTGGACAAGTAGCTACATGTCTTGCTGCGTTTTTCCCAGTTTGGATACAAGTACAGTATCTTCTGCCTCTGTGGGCAGAGGACATGCACAGAACACCTTGCTTCCCACAGTGCTGCACGACACACTTTACATCATCATTAAGCCCCCCAGCTCTCATACTAATTGCAGTTGACTGTCTGGGTGATGAAGATGGGATCAGCAAACATAGACATGAGCAGGATTTTCGGAAGGCTACAATGTGCAAGTAGGGGGGTACACCTACTCGCTTTAATTTCAGAATTGAAATTCCAGTGTGCCACTCGCACTCTGGTCCAGAAAAAAAATTGTCCGTGTTGTGGAGAGGGTGGGATTTGCTGCATTGGTATAAACAAGGCTTTGGCCACGCTTCTTTCAGACACATTATGGATATTAATTTTATTCCTATCTTCCCCTTCCTTCTCAAAGATACACAGATGCATTTGTCTTGATGCCGTAAAGCCAAAGCTCAGTTAATCATTGTGCCTAATATATCATGCATTTTTGGTGGGCTGATTTTTATTAGATTACTTACCTTGTAGAACTCACCATGCCTAAAGTCTTAAAAAATCCCTCCTCTACTCTTCCTTAAAGCAGGATTCAACAGCAACAGTTGCCACCTGCTTTTTGCCACCTGGTCTTTTTCCTCTCTTCTTTTCCAATGCTTGACACAACTGGGCAGAGTCGACTTCCCGTTTTCTCCATGTGTGACACTGCTCAGTGGCAGCTGCTGAAAGAAAAGCCCCATCATAATCAGTGTGTTTTGCCTGTAGCATAAGGCATTTCAGAAACATTGAAAAGCTGAAAGGAAATAGAAGATAAGTTGGAAATCATGAGCTGAAATGTGCACTCCCATTTTAGAGATTAAATTAGAAAAATATATTACCATGAATTTAAAACAGTATCATCAGCCAGCTTGAAAGCTCATCTGGGCTCACGCTGGGCTGTTATTGAGGGAACTTGGCCTAGCGTCCAGCCTCAGGGTCCTCGTGTCTCTGGTATCCAAAGGCTGGATCAAGCTTTGGGGCAGTGCTGCTCGGCGGGGAGCAGAAGCTTCTGCGGGAGCAATGCTGACTGCAGCACTTTGTAAACTCTGTGACAGGCCAGCGTTACCATGTTAGGGTGCTGCTGACCCATCAAGAGCAAGGAGGAAAAGGAACATAATGGTGAAAAAATTTGCACAGCTGGAAAAACTGAGATCAAATAAAACAGTGCCATGGAGAATGGCAGGTTGGGTGTAAACGAGAAACCATTTCCTGGTGAGCAGGAGCCCTTCAGTCCCATTGCATGGGTGACACAGCTGCAGTTTCATGGTTTTAGATGACATTCAGTCAATCCCCAAGTGACAGCATGCAGGAAGAAAACCTGACGGTATCTTAGATATGTCAGCTGGTGTATCCTCAGAGTTAAACCAGGGATCAAACCCAAGACTCCCTGGGGAACATGTGCACCTCTGCAGTGGGTTTGAACCTCTCTGACCTGTGGCTTCCAGCTTTGTCCCTTTAGTGACTCCATGGAAGGCAGGGACTCTCAAAACAGCTTTGCAGAACAGAATACAATTTGGGAAACTTTCCTCGTGCTAGTGGTAAAGATGAGGGGTGAATCTGTTTCTTGTCACTGCAGTCTATTCCACTGCCCATGCTAGAGCAGGAGTTCCTCCAGGGACTATCTTTTCTACCTTTTCCCCCTTTTGACCATTTTCTCCATGTAGACAATGGAATAGGTGAATAGACTGCTGTATGATACCAAGCTCAACCCCTCTTTTTGGTGAAAGCAGGAGAAAATGGAAGCAGAACATCTCTTTTATGAGCCAGCTTAGGGAGATGTCTTCATTGCATCATCTCTAAAACGTGGAAAAGGGCCTGGCCTTGACTGATAGGGTGTCTCACCTATGCATAGCTGTTTCACTGGCCCTTTCACAATGCCCAGTGTTCACGTGAAGAGCTGGGAAAAGTTCACTTATACATTGATGAAACAACCAAGCTGCAAGGCTGTGCAAGGAAGGAAGACTGCTCCTTCAAAGGCAGCTGAAGCACCAGACTGAGAGCTTAGAAACACAGTTAATTTACCATGGCTCAACAGGTTGCTACTGTGCACCAGCAGAAAGAGCTGGGCCAACCATACTCTTTGACTGCTATACATGTAAGGTAAAATACGTAAGCTTCAGCCTCTTAATTTCTCAGAGTCTTTTCCTCCAAGTAGAGAATTAGCGCATGCAGAATATGAAAATAACTTCTAGAAGTTGAGCCAGACCAAAGAAGTGTTACCCAGGGAAGAGCCTGCTTCACAGCTTTCTTAGAATGAGACAGATGCTGTTCAAGATGGTTTAATGAAGAGAAAAAAAGAGAGGAGGTGTCAGCAGGCTGTGCATATGGAATAGGGTTAGCTGTTGTGAGAAAAATTAAAAATAGGTAGCTTATTGTGCCGTATTTTCCTGGCTTCTGTCATAAACGGTCTCAATATCTAGCTAGGAAACCATTGGGAAGATAATGAAACAGGAGGAGCAAAGCAGCACAAAATGTACAAACAGGATCACTGAGTGAAGGCTATATTGAAGATCTGAACCTCCGACTACTGGTGGGGACCAGAGCCTGGTGAGAGAACAGCCAGGGCACAGACTTTATTTCTTTTTTCAAACGTAGCTGAAGGAAATCCTCTTCCTCCTTTAGCAGTTGCAGTAATATGACTTTTGGCACTGGCTCCATGATACAAAATGATGAGAGAGATGTTATCCCTATCCCAGCAGAGCTGCGGGGCCGGCATTCTCGAGGATGGTGACATGTCATGGGGAGCTTGGCATCTGCACATTGCACAATGCTGAAACAGGTGCCAGTGCTGAAGTGGGTGTCTGCATGCAGAATGTGGGCTCAGATACCAGCTCCTGGATTGAGGCTCAGCTCTCACAGAAGAAGCAAGAATGTGAGATTGATGTGTTGTGTGAAGAAAGACATGCTTCTGCCTGAGTGGCAACCTGCAGAGCTATAAGGTCATGGCCAGAGCCAGAGAGGGAAATGCATTCCTACAGACTTACCCTTCACGAGCTGGTTCTATTTTTATTTTTATTGAGCCGACCAAAAGCAGTGTCAAGGCTTTCTATGATGACAGTTGCAAAAGAAGTTATGATGCCATAATAGCACGAACAACTGAATTTTGGCTTTTCACAACCAGTAGGAAAAGTCACTGAAGGTCTTTCCTCATCAAGAAAAAACATGGGAATTCCAGAGAACGTTCAATCAATAGCAAGACCCACAGAAAGAAACCTCTAGGAGAAGACTGAGCTTGCCAGCCCTTCAGTCGAGAGCCTGTGTTGACTGGCTCCGTCACTAAATGTGATGACAGACTGCTGGGGATCATGAGTTTACATCTGGAAAATATTGCCAAGTCTTGCCCGTTTGTACTCTGTCCAGGACACATGCTTTTGGGCACAGTTAGAATCTAGATGACAGGGGAGGTGGAGCTTAGATGAACTTTACTCCTGTGTCAGACTAAAGACACAAGTTTGCATCAATATGTGCTGATCTCTGCATATCTCCATTATATGGTTGTATACATCTGTAATGATTTCCTATAAAAATGAATGAATGGACATTTATTTCAGAATTGCATATTACTTGCTGTCAAGATGAGCTTGGCTAGAACCACCCACAGAGCCCAGAAACAAAGGGTTTTCTCCTGTCAGCTGTCTCCTAAGTTAAACCAACACAACATCTTTGGACGTACTGATCCAAGTTGGGGGTCTGTCATTCGAAAGAGAGAAGATGAAAGCAAGGAGTTGGCTATAGGCTTGATTTCAGCAATTCTGTTCTAGAACAAGGAGGCCAGTCCCTGTGGTCCTCTCTGATGGGCTGCCGAGCGAGGCAGCGTGGGGAGGGTGAGCAGAGCTGGCACCAGTTCAGTGCTGTATACACCAAGAGTACGGCACGGTCCTTCTTGCAAGGAGCTCACACAGACTAATTGCAGCTTTCTTCTGATTGATTTTTTCTTTGTCCGTATCATATTTTTCCAGTAGTGCTTTTAATATTATAAACCCCTCTGGCTCTTCGACTTTCCCATTTCAGATGAATCCTGGGCTCCATTCAAAATTATGATACAATCCCCAAACCTTGAACGTAAGCCAGGCTCTCTCTTTCCCAAACTGGAAGGCTGCATGGGAAGCAATGAACATATTTTTCACAGTTATGCATCTTGCATCTGACTCAGGTTGTTGTTATTATGCAGTAACTGTTTCAGTCTGAACATTAAAGAAAAGAAAAAAATGTTCAGGTCCTAAGGGGGGAATAAAATCCACTAATCCAACATAGGCTTTATTTGCTTGTTGACTACCAACCAGTGTGGAGAACGGTGAGACTCCCAGAGCTTCAAACAAGATTAGAGAATAGGAAATAAGACATTTATTTCAACTCAGATTCTTATTTAAGTCTTCATTCTAGCTACACAGCTAGGTATTTGGACATCTGGTGAAAGCTCTTGGTCGTACACAAGCTCTGAAAATGTTGTTAATCTTTAAAATCAATATTGCGTTTAGGAAATTGCTCACCTACTTGTATGTTTGTGACTGCTAATTCATCCGTATGCCGTTTCATGAGTCATTAACTACGTAGGAAAAGGCATTACTTTCTTTTTATCAATCTTATACCTTCTTATACCTTTCTCTTACCACAACTTATACCACCCCTATATTCATTAACGTGTGAAATAAATTGTTACTATTTACTCATATCAACTGAAAGGTTTAAAAAAAGTTTTGTAAGTGATTTCTGTAACGGGGACCCAAGTGCTGGTTAAAAAGTACTTGAACACACCTAATGTTATATGAGAGTATGCTGGCATTGACAAGTGGCAGTGTAGTCCTTCTGACCACAAAAGCCCAGTTGTCCCACCCGTAAGAATCGGAAGGCTTGAAATAGAGATTGTGGAAGTCAAACAATGGGGCGGTTGCTGTAATTTCCTAAAGCTGCTGTATTTGATTTGCCTTTAACTCAGTTCAGTATCTTGGCAAACCTTTAATTTGAAATCTGTAGAGGCTGAGCATCACACCCTGCTAGGCCTACCAACAGATGGAGGAATTACTAGAGGCAAAATGTATATCTTTATGCTATTTCTCCCTCCCCCCATCATTATACTAATTATGCATTGAAATTATTAGTAACCTGAGAGACTGACAGATTTATTTGCAGCGGAGGGTGCCCCTGGAAAAGCGTGGGACTAACAGACACAGGTGGTAGGGGTTTTCCTAGCATGGGCTGACTTTTGTTGTGGGAAACTTAAAAGCTGATGGTAAACAAGGAAGTCAGGTTTGCGTCCCAGAGAGCAGAGAGTTTGGAAAATATGAAGGTGTTTGGATCGCAAAGAAGCAGCTCTCCCCCGTCTCTTGAGTTCAGACGGGAGCAGTCAGCCCCACGTGCTGGGTGTGGGGGACTAGGCATGGAAGTTGCAGGGATGTCGTGCACAGTCCGTGCCCTTTCTGGAGGAGATGGAGCCTGTCGTTATCCTCGTGATGCTCTGACACTGAGCCCTCCAAGCCTGGACCACTGTGGCAGCCCTTCTCCTTCACACTATTGCACTTAGCTCTTGAAGGAGATCCTGGATACACCAGGTTCAACTCAAGGTCTGACAAAGACAAAGGTAAAAAACTCTTTAAATTCAGTCTGCTTGCCTCCAATGTGCATATACTCCCCAAATGAACAGGAAGGAACTTAAAGAAGTCCATTCATTATCTCTTTACTTAGCTTGCTAACTTTTTCTTTATTAATCATTAGTCTTGGAGCTAACTAAGTTATGATGGGAGTGAGCTAGCATTATTTATTTCCCCCCAAATAATGCTCTTTTGTGCAGGTGCCCATACATTGCTGGAGTATCCAGCCATGGCACTAGCTGAGATTCGCTCCTGCCCCCTCAGGTGAGCTGTCAGGATTGCAGACCACTTACATCCCACAGCAAACTTCTCTGGCTTCCCTCTCACATGGCCCATTTCATCCATCCTGCCCAAAAGCACAGCTCTCTTTACAAGCAAAGCTCTTTAGGAGGAGGCATGTCCCAGAGAACTGCTTGCTCCAGTTGCCCTCTGTGCTAGTCCCGTTTTATTTTTAAAAAAATTTCCAAAATAGCCTGTGGACTTAAAAAAAAAAAAAAAAAATTCAAGTGCAGTTGAACCTTAATATACAACATAGATGTGAAATGAAATTCAATCATGCAGAAAGCACCAATGACTTATTATAGATGAATGGGATGGGAAGTACATTTTGTCTAATCCCAAGGCATTTTAAAATAACTATTCAGCATCTTCTCACCTGGCATGTATCATCTTATTGATTTCGAGCTGACTTTTGCAGATTGACTCCGTCTGCCTATTTGGCTGTCATGCTTTGGAGTCCTCAACTGCCCAGAAAATGGTGCCACTGCCATTCTCGAAGATGTTTTTAGTGCAACTGGTTTAAGGTGAACTAGAACAATGGGAACAGCCGAATAATAATGCCGGCCAGCTGGGAATAATGAGCGCATAGCTACAGCTGAGCTCTTCTGCTGTGGGATGGAAAATCGGAGTCTTTTTAAGGATTAACCAGCTACACAACCAGGAGACAATATTTTCAATTGGAACAGGATTTTGTCAATTTTCACGGTGCAACATGGTCAAACACAAGAGAAATGTCAGGTCACTTATTACAACGATTCATCTGCCAGCTAAATTGTTCCTCCTCAGGCCTTCTGGCAACATTCAAGACTTCCTAAGATATCTTTCAGACTGCCCCCAGATTTTCTTTTATCAAGTATATAATTCTTTGCAATGAAGAACAAGCCCCATCAGGGCAAAACACCAGGGCAGAAAAGGAAAAAAACCCCAAACCCAAACAAGTAAAACTCTAGAGATATGGGAGTAAAATGAGAGCATCTCTCACTTTCAGGGCTGGCATTGCATTCCAGGGTTGGTTCACTGAATCATGAACTTGGGCTGAAAGGGTTCCTTGTCTGTGCACTCAGCAAGTCTGTTCGAGTGGGCGTGGGGGAGGGAAGGCTGGCTGCGTCATTTCCCTGGGCGCGTTTATGTTTAATATAATCTTCAGTCCCGACAAATTTATGCAGAGTGAGAACATTTCAAACATAGCAAACTCGAATGCTATCCAAATACCTCGCTGTTCGACAAACGTCATGGACAGAGTTCAAACATGTCTTGGAGAAACACGGAAGTTTGAGCGTCGCAGACACCTGGGGTCCCTGGTGCACGCCTGCACCGGCGTGGGAAGCTTTGGGGCAGGCCGTATTCTGCGACTGCTCGGAGCGTCCAGATACCGTGAAAATGTGGATGAAGAGCAGGATGCAAAAGCTCACGCCCCTTCCAGCACGCCTCCCCCTTTGCTGAGGGGCTTCCTGGGTACCTGCGTGTCAGAAAGGTGCAAATTCACCCCAAATGCGTGCTGATCTGGAAATATCCAGAGCAGGATTTAACACTCATAAAAGCTAGGTTAGGGCAAGGTCTCTACAAAATTTGATGTGGGTAGGATTAGATTTGATATTCCAGCCTCATTGGCCAAATATGCAAGGGGTTCAGATTTGTGACTCCAGTGTGCTGCAAATGCTTGGGCATAAAGACACAAGAAATGGCAGTTCAGATTTCTAAACAAGTGCTGACACCACCACCCCCAATTGTGTTTTTAGATTTTTTTTTTTTTTCTAAAGGCAGAAAACCATCCAAAGATCTTCACAATTTTTCCTCCACTCAGTAAACAATTCCTGAATTTCCAAGGGGGGGCATTACAAACCACAGGTATGTGGGCTGGAAGGAGGACATTTCTCAGCATAGCTGGTCGGAGGGGTTTCAAAGCTGAATGAAGGACTCAACATCCAGCTACTATGGTTTGGGGTGTTTTTAGTTATTTCTTCTATTCTTATTCTAGAAGTCATTATACCAGTGGAAATTCACATCTCCCCATCCAGCACAAAGATGCCTTCCTCACGCTGCTGTGCTATTGTGCTCATCTACTTCTGTGGCCCCTGCTCGTGATCCGCACACGGGAACCAAGTCTCAAGTGCAGATTCCCCAATTCTAGCTCGCCCGATGCTTCCTTTTATCTCTGTTGGAGACGATCCAGTGCTGCCCAGCAGCTCCTGCAGCTCAGCAAAACGAGCAGAACAGCATGCCAGTAATTCTGACATAACAAGAACGACACATTAATCTCACAGCTGGGCATAACTAGCGATGGCCAAAACGCTGCGCAGGCAGAAATCAAAGGAGCGTTGTGCCGTTTACAGGTTCAAGGGAACCCAGGGTACCAGTCCCCCAAAGGGGACCGGTGGTTTTGAACACAACGTGGTTCATGTGAGGCAGAGATAAAAACCGGAGCATTTCTTTCGTCTAAATTGTAGCTTTGGTTTTTGAAAATTAATCACAGCAGGTTAGAGGGCCCAACACATTTTTAGAAAGATACAAAAGCGTGGTAATCTTTCTAAAAAAACCCAGAAAATAGCGTGTGGTAACAGTGACACTGCCAGCATTACGTCTAACGTGGAACAACAGGGGCTCTGCTAAGCAGGCATCACTTCACCTTAAGTATTAAGCTAATTCCCCCGTACCATCAGGAGACAGCTTTCCTGTCAATCACGTCTGGGTGCATGACAGCTTATGGCTTAACTGCTCCTATCTTGTATCATTTAACCAGATAGTATCTGTTTTGACATTCATGACTGAGATACTTGGCTTGTAATTGGGAATGGGTACAGCAGAGCAGAACAGAGTGCTTTCCTTTCCCAAGGATGGTTGGTAGGGTGATGTGGCACTCCGGTGCTTAACTCACTGCGCGGTAAAAACCCTCCTAGTAACGCGGCAGAATTGGGCAAGCGAAGACTCAGGGGTGATTGTAAACTCCTTGGAAAAAAGGGACACGCCCCGGAGGTACACGAGGCAGGTGACGGTGACTGGGTGCCAGTGGTCTCATCCATACTTGTGTGTTGGGCTCTGCAGCAGCAGCATCCAGAAATTTGCACAAAGCCGGGGAACACAGGGCTGCTGTGGGGCGGGCAGGGTGCCCCGCTGCAGAGGTGGAGTCCTCAGCATCAGCACACCGTGGACCTGAGCTGCATCTTCTGCTTGCACAGTATGTTATTTGGGTGTCTTTTTTAATAATATTTTAGGCGAATTTCTGGGTTATGAAAGTATGTTATCTCCTGCCTTGGTCGTTATGTGACCTCCTCCATTTGCTTAATGGAGGGTAACGTGCAGACACCGTGACGGAATCTGCTGCAGTAGTTTCTGCTTTCATCTGAAGGGGGAAAGTGGCTGGTGTCCGAACAAGGTGAGCCAACACCGCCCTGTTTCACACCAACCAGACCTCTGGCTTTTTCCATGATTCAAATAAACCAACACAAAACCCGATACTGCATATTTGATTATCACTTAGATCGGAATCAAGATGGAGAAAGAATTTTACACTCGCATGTCAGAACGACGCATTTGTTCTTCCCGAATATGTATGATATAAGAAAACTGACCAAGCTATTGACAGCACAAACCAGGAAGAATTATGAAATCAGAGGAGGAGATTGAGTTCCTTGCACTCTTTGATGTAACCATTACTGTCAGGTGAGCATCCTAATTAATGCAGGTATCTCATTCTAATTGCATGGATCAGGCCGCTTTGTCTTTTCAATAGTCTATAGAGCTGCACCTGGCATTAATCTTATTAATGGAACTATTACACTGCCTACAAATTAATTTCCAGCATGAGATTATCTACTGGATGTGCTTGCGTGCAGAGGGATTTCTTTCCTCTGAACTATAAGAATAGGAATCCCCCCAAAGTTCTCCAGATTTGTAGATTTACACTTTCAAAGTTGACCCCTGATGTTGAGGCTTTGAACGTAGATTTGGAATGTCCAGGTACAGGAATTGTAGTCTTTCATTTCCACTCTTTAGAACAGTGCTGCTGCTTGTATCACACAGCGTGTGGTATTGGGAGCAATCCTGTTGATTACAGCGTGATTATTTCACATTGAATGAAGTGGTGCTGCTTGGTGGAAAGGTTTTGTAGCCTGGTGTCTCTGAGAAGGGGAAAACAGCCTGTGGGACCATTCATTGAAGCCAAAAAAGGGGTTTGGTTTTTAGTCCAAGAAAAGGGAGTCCAAATGGGAGTGAAAATTTAGGCTTCCAACCCCGATTTAGTCACCTCCATAAATGGGCTGCTCTGTAGGTCTCCATGAAGGCCCCAGCTATCAAAACTGTTGCCCTTGGTGAAGTTTCCCCCCTTCTCAAACGGAGATTCTTGCAGCGTAAGTTATAAGTGACTCTACCAAGGTGCTGGGAAGCAGAAGGAGAAACAGCTCTGCTGTTGAATGTCACAGCCAGGAAGAGATGGATACATGAAAATGAAATGAAGAAGAACATGAAGGAAAACTCAGTTAAATGACTGACGACGCCTCCCTAGCCTGTTTGGATGTATGCACCCAGTGAATTTTCTTTTAAAAAACAAACAAAAAAGAGTAAATTGAGTTCTACTATGCATTTATTATTGAAAAAGAAAAAAATCCAGTAGCCGTCATGTCCATTCCTGTATTTTTGCCAACATGTGTTTAGATAGGCCATATCTTTTTTCAGGGTTTATTAAAAATTTTCCATATGAATGTCATATGCAAGAAAACGTTTGTTCTGGAGGTGATTCACACTTCAGATGCTGGTTTTCTCTGTAGATACATGTGTGTCGTGGACACTTCGTGGCCCCCTGTTCCCGCAGGAGTGAAGCAGCCCAGGCAACCGCGAGGTTCTCACCTCCGTCTCTCCACTGCCTGGAAATAAAGACTGCGATGGGCTCTCCTCCATGTAACTTGGGGGGTTAAGTTTAAGAAATCCCTTTTGTTATAAATTCTGTACTCACAGGCCTGTGAGATGAATAACAAAGCAGGCATCAGGATGTAGACTCGCTCAGAGGCTTAGCTTAGCTTTGCTGACAGCAATGGTCTTGGCTGGGATGCGCGAGGGCACACAGCTACAGTGCTGCCACAAGCCGAGTATTCTCCCCTAAACAACCTAATAAACCAGCCTTCCCTCTCTCGAGGTAAATCCGCCCGGTGAATGGGAGGCCCCTCTCACCCAGGAGAGACAAACAAAGTTGTATAACCCAACAGCTGAAAGAAAATCCCCTCTTGAAAAACACCATTTCCAGAGTGCTAGACCTTAATGTAGGCGGTTGTATTTTTTCTGCCTTGCGTTGATGGAGCATGAAAGTTAAACACCTAATCATTTAGGTTTCTATTAGAAACACAAGCAAAAATTGAAGTGACAATAATATAATAGTACTATGTTTCAGCCACCATTGCCACCGATGTCTGAAGCTTGGAGCTGTCAGGAAGTCTAATAGAATGAAATTGAAGTGACAAAAAGAAACAATTCCTTGTTAAAGCTTTAATTTCTGTACACCTCCGTGGCTGTAGCTGCTGTATGTCAAAATGAGCGGAGACGGGAAATACACCATCCCGGCTGTGCGAGACCCTTGCGCTGGGGACGACTCATGCCTCTGCTTGAGCAAAAGATGTTGAGCCTGGCTGCAGTACAACCCTCCGAGCAGACCCATATGTCTCCGTGCCACGAAGTGGAGGTGGACACAACCTGAGTAAGTGGAGGCACTTAATTTCAGCCTGAAAGTCACGGTGCATTTAAGACATGTATTGATTTCCGTACCGTGCTAGTACTTTATGAGTGATTTCTTACGTAAGTGTCAGGTAAGAGACATGAATGGAGACCTAATTAAAGTGTATACAAAGTACACGCAGTAAATCTCTTTGGCAATGTCAGCCTGCTTTAAAGCAGCCCAGGAGAGCAAACAAGATGGCATAAATGAAAGATAAAGAAATGCTAATAGTCTGCGACGTTCCCAGAACAACAGCTTAGCTTGTGAGACACTAACGCGAAGCGGCTAGGGATACCGAAGGAGAAAAAGTGCTATTCCTGGGACACATGCCACAGTCCTAAAACCCAAAACAATGAGAATATTGCTCTTAACTTAAATAACAGCCCTGTGTTTCTCCCCGGTGTCATAGCCATTATTCCATCATTGTTTTAAATTAATGCTCTCTCTGCATCTGTGATCCATCCCAGCAGATTTTTATACCCACAAGAACGTCGCAGAGACAAAGAGAGTGCAGAAAATACCAGGGAAGTGAAAAAAATAATTATTATTTTAGTATTAGAGATCCACCAGTATTAGGACAACGAGCTATTGTTTGTTTTATGACAGTCCCCAGCAAAGCTGGTGCTGCCGTCCTTGGAGGAGGAGCGGACCCTGCTCACAATGAGCTGGGTAAGATACCAGGATCCTCACATTCAGCTTTTGGATGGGTTGAAAGGCTCACGGCTACAATGAATTAAGAGCTTTATGGCAACATTTTCAAAAGCAAAATGATTTTGGATGCGTCTGTCAGGATGGATGAAAACAGATGCAAGTTTTCTCTGCCTTCAGTCCCGGCTAGTTGGAAATTCTGGTCTGGAAGTTACACACAGCTGCTTTCTGCTTTTGGGAAATACAGCAGCCAAGGTAATAAATACTACTGGAAATAAATACCACGATATATTGGCTTGGGCATAGCACTGCACTAACTTACCTCTACAGCTTTTTGGACTGGAGCCGGCTGGTGTTTCTGCACAAAGGAGCTAAGGTCCAGGTCAAGGTATTAAACACCTCACTCCCCCAAATGACTCTCCAGAGCTGAATTCCATCAGGTTTGGGGTTGCTGTTTTCCTTAGCTTCTCCTGAAGGTGGGACTCGGGAGTTTTTCAAAATGTTACCACTTCTCTGTTATAAAAGACTGGTCCAGAATCTGTACTGTAGTCCCTCTAAACTCCCGCTGTGGTCCTTAGACAAGGAGAAAGCCATTCCCAACCTTTTATCTTGGCTGTGTGGCCTGGGACCTATTTATATTTTACTCATCCATTCTCTTCATTAAGTCTTCATTGGGTTGAACATCTTCTCTTTTAACCTCTGGGTTTCCTTACATTGTGCCCGTGCCCCTCCTGGATAAAGTGATGGAGCGGTGCACGCCAAGAAAATCTGCTCATTTGTAAAGCCAGTCATTAATACCAGGCAAGATGGCTTTACCACAGGGATGCCAGCATTACTTGGCTGACAATGTCCCTTACGATCCTGGAGAGATTTTAATGGCTTGAACAGGTTGATGTTGTCATTTTCAATTTGCTGAACCATCTGACAGTGTTCCCAACAATTAGCACGTGCAAAATACGGAAATATGTTACCTTTTACATTAAAAACAGAACATGGGAAGCTGCCTGGTCTCTGGAGTTGTATAACAACTTGTTATTCTGAAGTGCTTGCTTTGACTTTAAATAGATTTCAGTACAGCAGAGTCACCCTAACCTTGGGATAAATTTAGCTGTCGCCTGAGTCAGTAGAGGGGTTTGGGATCATTAAAAGCCGATCAGGAATTAGCACGTGCCTTCTGCGGTCGGGGCTGCGGGATGCGACGGTTGCGCTCGTGCAGCCCGGTGGTGGGCAGCGCTGGCAGACACGAGGAGACGGGGGGCACGGGGGGATGGCTGCTGAGACCCCCGTGCACCGTGCCCATCGCTTCACCTCCTCCACCTCGGCGACTCCTAGCCCACCGTTACTCGGCAAAGCACGGGAGGGAGCAAAGTGACTCACCCAAGGTCACGCAGAGGGACGGACCCAAGATCCGGTCACCTTGTCCCCCCGGCTCCAGCAGTGTAGCTGAGAGAGAAGAGGGAAACCAGGACAAATTAACGTTCATGAATCAGGAGGTGCTGCAAGAGAGGTCATTCACTCTGGCTTGCTGGGATTAAAAGGTTGCTTTTGTTTCTGGAGTGGACGTGAGACCATGAAATGCAGCTGTCAGCTGAGGAGAGACTGAAAGGAACATCTAATGTCAAAAACCTGAAGGCAGCAGACATATATTTTTTAATGCAATGGCAGCTGCAGTCATTTTAGACCCTCCACATCTTACATTAAAAAGAAATACATCTTCTGGCTCCTGACAGTGGGGCTGTTGCTTGCACTGCCTGTGACATGGGGTGACCTTCTCTGAGAGCGGGGCGGGTTGAGGAGCCATCTGAGCTCTCCGACAAGCCGAGGGTTTTGCATTGAATTTCTCATGTGAAGGGGCAGGAGGAGGCACTTATGAGAAGCAGGGTTCGGCCCCAAGATTTTCCTTCCTGACCCTCAGCCATGTGTTGGGATACAGCTGTGATTTCGGACACATCTTTCCTTCCACTCTGTTTTTTTCTTTGCCACACCAGCTGAGGAGGAGAAGGGACCTGGGGAGCAACAGGAGACTCATTCAGAGCACATGTGGCTTTTGTGGGAACTACAGACAGAAATCTTCCTTCAAATGAAGCAGCTGGGCTGGCCTCGGTGACATGTCCCCACCTAGGACGAGGGCAGGAGTAAGGCGTCCTCTTGCAAACCCCTGTCAGTGGGGAAGTGACCCCTATTTTTCACAGTATAGCGACAGACGATGAATAATGGCTCAGGTTTGCTACCTGTGGTAAGGCAGGTCCTGTAACCCAGGAGGTGGAAGCTGTGCTTGGCAGGCTGCATCCATCTCGGCGCCGAGAGCAGCACTCAGAAACAAGGTACCAAATACCAACAATATACCATCTACCAGAAACAAGGTACCAAATACCAACAATATACCATCTACCAGAAACAATACGCCAAATACCTTTGCCCATGGCTATGCATAGCCAGCCTGGCTTGCAACCAGGAGAGGGGGACGGAAAAGGCAGAGGGGAGCCCCAAAACTGGTACCTGACCTCCATGGGTGGGTTCAGCGATGCTGTGGTGGCTGCAGCTTTCCATACTTCAGATTTCTGTATTTTTAACCTCTGGGGACTCCTCCAGGACTCCGGTGCTCGCAAGAAAAGACAAGCATAGCCAGAAGGGCTGCGTTGCAGCAGCCAAACATTTGAGCCTTGGAGCATCAGCCTCGTGTACATTTAGGAAATAAAAGTCTCCTCCTGGAGCATCCAAACCCCGAGCCAGAAGTGTAGGAAGCTTTTTGTTTCTTTGCAGGTTTTCATGCTGCTTTTCCTAGAGACAGTTTTGAGAAAGACTGTCAGAATATCTTCAACAAAATACTAAAGAAACACACTGGGAACTGTGAAAGCTCCGATTTGAATATAAATATGAACTGACAAGCTGCTTCGTGTGGTATCATTAAACTTCACAGTTAGACTTTTTTTGAAAACCAAATTATCATATAAAAATATGCCTGTAACGTTAAACTTGAGATGAAAACTGCTTATTTTTGTGTTTAGTGTAATAACTAGTAGAAGGGAAAGTTTCAGTGATTTAATGTTTAATAGGGTTTTGATTTAGTTTCACATGTATAGCAGCTTAATTATGAATAATACTCACGATGCTGCAAAGGCATAGGGGGTTATAAAATTGAGGGAAACTGGGATGATTTTAAGATTATTTTGTACTCTGAGGTTTAAAGCAGAAGGTGAAGGGGCACCCTGCTGCGGCGGCCAGGCAGGAGGCAGCTGGGGCTGCCTTAGGGCATCCCGAGCGAGAGGGAACCGCTCGCACCCAGCTCGGCTCCTGCTGCTGCGCAAATATCTGCGCGTTTCAAACAAGAAAAAAAAGGACTTTGCGAATTTTCCCGGGCAGGCCGGTGTCAGAGGGACCTGGGTGACCGCTGGATGTCACTGTTAAGTCAGGCAAAGGCAGCCCCGAGCAGCGCCCTGCGCCCGGGCTCTCTGCGCCCCTCGCCCCCGGCTGCGGGGCTCCAGCCAGGACCGCTCCTGCCTTGGGGGCGAGAAAACCCCTCCGCCTCTCTCCTTTTCTCGTTATTTTGAAGAGTTATGCCGAGTTCGAAGAGCCGCGGCAAAGCTATTCAAAAGCAGGGTGAAATTTAGGACAGCGGGAAAACAAAGGGAGATTTGGCTTGATCCTTTCTTTCAAACAAATCGCCGTACCCAAATCACCGTGGCAGAGCAATGCCTAGGACGCGCGTTTGTTCGGATATACGAGGTGTGGGGATTTGTAGGCAACTTGGTTTTGCTGCTTTTAATGCCACGGGAGTGGGAAAGAAAAGCGCCGTAATTCATTGGCACAAACAAACGGGCTTAATATTAAATCGGAGCAATGAATCCTGCTGTGACCTGGGTGTAGGCCTCCGGACTTTTCTTCCCCGGTGCATGGATACGTGGATAAGTTCCTTCTGTGTTTTAAGCATACGCTCAAGATTAAGCAGATGGTTAGGTAGTGTTCTCCTAAAGGAGGATAGACATGCCTTTCTCCAGGTGTCTCCTGTTTTTCTTCATTCACAGCTTTGACGACATGTCTGTTTTCTGCGCAGACTGAATGCACTTCTCTGTTTTTTTAATGCCAGAGCCATGGAAAATGGGCACATATTATCAAAGCCTCACTCCAGAGCAGGCCTGCTTGCCTGGCCATTTTTACTAGAAAGGGGCCTGTTTCTTCTTAATATGCCATCACAAAAATTTCCTTTGAAAGAAGGCCTGTTCTTGAATTCACAATGGGCTGCGACAAACTGTGAATTTCAAACAGTTTCACATTTCGTTGCAAAAATTTCTTGCCTTTTTTTCACATGGGCTAGTCAGCGTAGATGTTTGCCCCAGCCCCATCATACCTCCCTGTCGGTGTTGTGGGGCCGGCTCCTGTGCCGTTCCCACTGATGCCGACCCAGGGGAGCTCCCTGATGGCCGGGGCTTCGCTGCCATATAATTGAGTTCAGCCTCCAACCCATCGCATCTTGCTTTAAAATTCCCCTGCCCAGTGACACCTCGATGGCTGAGGACTGGTGTGTGATGACCCCGTTCTGGCTATCCAGCGAGAGCAATCGCTGACACCTTGTAATGTTTTCCACCTGCTTAATGCCCCATGAGGATATCCAGAGGGAATTTCGAGCAGTAAGGGCTGGGATCGGAGTTGCTGGAAGGACAGGGGTTTCTCTTACCTTTGGATAGCATCTTTGTGACAGCTCTCTGCCATTCTATACTAGTTAGTACAGGGGGTAATGACTCACTGTGGACCATAGGTGCCACCTCAGGACAAACATACAACAATTTAATCCTTTTGGGACCAGACTCAGAAGTCCTCAATCTTTTTTGATGGACAAGGTCATGGTTGTTTTTTCCTTTTTCCCCCTAACCCCAGTTTCCCATGACCTTGGCTGCATCACGAAGTCCCAGGAACAGAGATGTTACCAAGCACTCATCCTGCCACAAGGGATTTTGCAGAGGCTGCAGAATCCCTTGTAAAACAGCCCATTCCTCTCAAAGCACAAGGTGTTGACAAGATAAACTTTTTCCTGGGACTTACTTACCCCGTCCTTTGAACTGTGAGTCCAAATTCGCTTCACTTCTTCCCTTTGTTTCATGGATCCCAAATCAAAATTCTCACTTTTGTCTATTTGCTTTGATTGGTGTCAGCTGTAATAAAATATCACTGTGCTTCAACCTAAGGAGAACTTAGCAAGGTGTTTGAGGCTAACCAAAGTGTTTCATTCTCCCCAACGGCTGTCAGCTGAAGTAATGACAAAATAGATCTCCAGAAAGGAGAAAACACTCTCAAGCCCTGAAATATGTTTTGAGTGTGTGTATAAAAACACAAGGTATGAGGAGGGCTTAGATCGCAGCTCATCTCGCTGTCATCTCACCAATTTCTTTTATCGCCAAACCGCCTTCCCACTGCCCCAGCTCTGCTCCCCTGGTCCTTTCAGCCTTCTCTTTCTCCCTCTGATCTCTGACATTGCCATGAATAGTTCAGTCCATCATGCTGAGGAAAAAAAAGTAAATAATCTCGTGCTATTCAGGTATCGAAAGCAGCAGAGTTACTAACGTACTGAGAAACGGCTCATTTTTAGTGTAGGATACGAGTGTCTGATCCGGTATGTTTTCCAGATTTGTGTGAGAAACTGGGGAGACATCAGCTGCAGTAATTGTTTCTGACTTCATCTGAATTTTGCTCCATTAAACCAAACTGCACATGTGATGAACTGGGGAGTCAGCTGAGTTAATTGCACTGGCTGGCCTGTCTTGAAAACCGGGATGAGGTGGGAAAGCAGGGCGGTTTGCTTGGGAGACACCAGGCAGGGAGGAGGCAAAGCCCTGTGCTCCATGGGGTCAGAGGAGTGGGCAATCACACCAGGAGAGCCACGTGGAAGGAGCAGTTTCATGGCAAAGAGCAGGTGGACATTGTAAGTAAGGGTGTCAGAGCTTCCCAACAGGTGAAGAGGAGACGGAGAACAGAAATAGTACTGTGTTTGTAAATAACTGGAAGCTGCATTGTGATGAGAGAGGAGAAGACATAGGTAGTCGTGGTCACTAGCAGGAGATATTCAAAGGGAAGGTCACGTCCCCCCCCAAACGGGGGAAATAATGGAAGAACAGAAAAGCACCATCAATGGGAATCAGCCACAGAGCAAAAGATATTCAGAATAGCCCCGTAATGGTGAAACATAAGCGAATCAAACTGAGAAAGGGCAGAAACACAAGAGTAGAGAGATGAGAGCAATCATCCAGTCCAGCTTGCCACCACTGCAGGTGATCATAAGCTCAACATTCGATTCGGAGGAGCCCGGGCAATGTGCGCCCTGTACTTGCAGCTGTGGGTTCCCCCTTACCATGTAGCAAATGCAGACTTGCAGTGAAAGATGAAAAGACACAGCTGTAAAGTACCGCAGACAGGGCAGGAAAGATCGCTTGTCCGGATGCTAAGACCGTGCAACATCAGAAAGAGATTGCACCGTTTTCTTAAGGAGTAGGCAAAAAAATAAACCAGAACAAAATCCTGCCACACTGGTCTGGGGGGCAACTTTCCTCTTGGCTCCAAATCCAACACTTAGCTTGCTCCTGAGTGCCCAAAGAGACACCAACCAGGGCCCAGCTCGCCCATCACCTGTACTGAGTGCAAACACTGAGAAAGAGAAATATATTCTTCAGGGGAGGATTTCGTAGACTGGTGTAATTCAAAACAAAGGGGCCACAGAGCTGACTCTGGGGTGCCAAGGTGAAAGTTGCTGAGAGTGTTAGAAGCATTCAGCGTGGGAATAACATAGTGAAAGACAATCTAATAGTGGGAATTTTTATGAAGATCACAGATTAACAGTGGAGAGGAAATCAGATGCGAGAGTCCGCATAGATGGAGACTATTCAGAGGTCATGCTGCCGCTGTAAAGGTTTGGGGAGGGACCTGCTGCCAGGGAGGTTTGTGCATATCACCCCTGGGGAGTGGGGAGAAAAGCTGTGGATCCTTTAAGCACTCGAATGCTTTCAGCCATATAATGTTTGGATTAGGATCCACTTGAAGGTGCAGAGTGCACGCTTGCTGAGTTCAAAACCAGCTGAGATTTGCTGGTGCTTATTATAGGGTAAGAAGGAAAGAGGGAATGTCCTTATTGCTCAATCAGTTGCACACAGGTAGAAGAAAAGAGGAGATTCTGAACGGGGAAATGAAAATTATTATTATCTGGACAAAGCCATTCCTCCCAAAATGACAGTAATGGGGGTAAGATATGTAGGGTTGGCAGCAGGAAGAAAACAGACCTCAATTTTGCATTAGGAGGTGGCAGGGGGGCAAGTGGGGCAGCAACTGGAAAACACGACGCCCTGGGGTCAGGTGCTAAGGAACCCTCCTGGCACCCTCCCGGCACTTGGTCCTGCTCGTTAGCGGCACATGGACTGCCGGGAGCTCCCAGCACTGATTAGGGGGCAGGAGAGATTGATTTATGATGAATGGATAAATAGGTAAGATTAAAGCATGGCTAAATAGCAAGGAAGGGGGAAGAGTCTAGAAGTATCTGAAGGGTGTTAAGAGGGAGAAGGGATAAATTAAGGTGGAACAAGGGGTTTCAGCTATAAGCAAAAGGATGAAGTTAAAAGGCAACGCTCAGATTTTATACACGTGGGCTTACCTAAATAAGGGGGCAGCCCAGAATAGCTGCTCCTCACTTGCTTCCCGGAGGATACCTTGTGCTGCACAAAGACTGCTTTGAGCACTCTGGATGTGACGCTAGCCACGTGAAATAAGAGGGATTTCTACAGAATTGACAGTGCCCTTCACACTCACTTCAGCTTATTCCTCACTAGCCTCCCCACGCCGACAACAAGTATTTGTCAATGTAACTTTCTTTTTGTAGTCCTGAGATTTAAGCCTGTGAAATAATCCCCTCCTTGGATATGCAGAAGGAGCTGCAGTACTTGGCAGATGTGAAAACAAATCGGATGACAGAGAAAGGGATTTAAGCAAGGAAGGTCGGCTCCTGGGGTGGCAGCCCCAGATTTACCACCCCTCAGCAGACCATCCCAAAGCAGCCTCGTGCCTGCACACATGTGGGCACTGCCTACACAACTGCCCATCAGGCTGGGCAGCTGCCCCAGGAGAAGTTTGTGGCATTTCCCTCGGCATTCTTCCACCCCGGTGAGGTCTTCCCATGAGAGGACAAAACACTTTTACAGGAGTCGCAGGGAACAATCGTGTTATGAATACATGGACTTAACTCCAACTCATCCATCTTAATAGGACTTATATCATTTTCCTTGATGGTTCTGATTTTCTATCCCATTATTAATAAAAAAGCTTCTCTGCTTATATATAATGCAATTCAACATTAAGTCTCAAAGGAGGATCAAGATCACTTTGGCTTTCCATCAATTTGATACTGATGCCTCTCCAGTTAAATAACTCGAGTGCGGGAACAGTGAAAGGCACCGGAGATTCATCCCGACACGCGCAGCTTTGAACCTGGATTTCTCTGAAGACGACAGGAATCCTCCGACCAATGTCGGTAGACTTTGCATCACTTCTCGAAGGACGTATCAGGGAGATTAAAGCCTCTGTTTTCACCTGGTGTGAATCCGGTTGCCACACTGACTGCGGTGGAGTGAGGCTGATCTCGACTGCCAGAGAATTGGGCCCAGAAGACACCACATGAAGGGTCCGCGATCATTTTTTCTGAGGCACACATTTCAAATTGGTGTCTGGAAAAGGGCTTGTTAGTCAGTGTTTGCTGAACGGAATACTTCATGACAGTGCTAATTAAAATAAATGAAACTTGACTTTTCGAGATGACGGTTTTTTATAGCAAAGTACAGTAGTTTGGAAACATCTTTAATTTAATTGCAAAATACTTTCTGTGGTTATTTACTTAAAATTGTCTCCCATTGCAGAGCTGCACCAGTATTTCTGGATGCACGCTCTTGATTTCGACATTTTACATTACATTATCAAGTTAATCTACCCAAATCGTTAACCCCCAGCAGGAAAGATTTTTAATTATGTAGATTCACCAAGTGTTTTTCAAGAACTGTTTTATTTCTATGAGTTCAACCATAACACACTGTGGGGAGAGGGAGGGCACTGTCCTGCACTTGATTTCATTGAACCAGCATCTTGTAAGAGGCCTCTGAACGCGGAGCAAGTTTCAGCAAATGTATCTTATCCACAACAGAAAACAGCTAACGCCCTGGAGAATCCCTGCCCTCCTGGAAAGGAGTACTGATGGGCGCTTCAGCAAGTAGGAGGGTAATTTAGCCCAAACTGAGCCTGTTTTTTCCCTCTAACATAAGCCAGTTTTATTTCAGTGTATCTCCGTTCTGATTTGCATCTCAGGATGTGGTATCTGAATCAGGCTGAAGCTAACAAAAAGTGGTCATGAGCCATGGTTAATGCTGTTTTTACGTAGGTTAGAAACCACATCAAAACTGAAAACAACATCAAATCCCATTTGTCGACATCGTGGGGAAACCAAAGCTTTTGGAAGAGGATGGAGGGAGTGCACTGCATTAGCTTTTAATACTTAGCACTATTAATAAGTGTTGGCTTGAGCCCCTACCCGGCTCCTTACCTCTCGTATGGCCCCCCCATGGTGGGCATGGCAGGGTGGGGAGCCTTGCTCGGGGTGCCAGAAGGGACTCAGCTGTTCTCTCTGGGCTTGGAGTGATGCTGGGAGAGGATCCTCGCTGGAGGGCAAAAACATTGGTATCATAAGTGCTGGAAAAATCAGTGAGTCGCAACTGGCAGAACTCCATAAAATTGTGCTGATTTACTCATCCGAGTCACTATCAAAAGCTGAGCAGCAGTTGAGAGGAAACAATTGCACAAAAGTGTGGTGTTCTCTCTATTAATGTCATTGGGGGGGTCAGGAGCAAGGATTCATGCCATCAAATGTACTGCATATACAGGATGATAAATGATGACAATAAACTTACAGGAAGGGAAACATTTGAAGTGCCAGGGTTTGTCCTCCAAAAAAGATGATACCAAATTCTTCTGACTTGCGCAGCCAAGCCCCAAACACAAAACAGAAATGAAGAGCTTCAGAAAGCTGAGTGCATTTTAATTGAGTCTGGGAGAAGTGTCCTGTTCCTGGAGGCTCAGAACGATGAAGACATCAAAGCACAACCAGGAGAAGCGAAGCATTTTGTGGGCAACTGACTTCACAGCTTTGAGAGTGCCAGAGTACTGAAGTGATTCCCTCTATGGGACATCATTATGTGGAGGTCCCAAAAATGTATTGGCAGGTGTCTTAGCGTTTCATACAGTGTAATAGGTCATGAAAGCTTATGCAAACACTCCTCTAGTTTTCTGGTACCTGCCTCACCGTGTCTCTCCCCCTTCTGTCCTTGCAGAGGGGCACTCCTTGGGAAGGGAGATGGAGACAACTGACAGTTCAGAACTGAACGAACAAGTCTGACTCTTTTTGCAGGTAGGCATGGCCAGTATGGTGCAGCATAGATCATAAGTTATGTCTCCGAATACAGTGAGTCAGTGCAAAACCAGCAACTAGGCACTTCCCCTCTGAAAAAGCTTGCATGCTCTATATTCTGTAGTGTTCCAGATCCATAAAACCCCAAGTTTATAAAAAGTTTATTGAAGAACTACAGCTCGGTTGCTGCAGTTCATATTTCTGCATTGAAGTACTGGGTGCAGTCAGCAGTGGGAAGCACCTAGTAGTTTTACAGGTGTTTGGAAGCTTCCTCCATGGCTACTTTTATCAAAGAAAGTTCATTTCAAGTTTTATTTTCTTTATTCTTGTGCTTGAAGCCTGTGAAATCTCTAATCTGTCAGCCTGTGTGATGTTTCACCCAGTGTTTCACGTTGCTGTATCAAAGTTAGTAACAGCATCTCTATCTACTGCTACAGACATCATTATTTATTTGCCCTGTGCTGCACTCAGAAGTCCCAGGTGCAATCAGAGTTATCGTCGAGTCTGTACCTAATTTAAACGTCAGTCCAATATCAGACAAGCCACTGTACTGCCAGTATAAATATGTGCTCTCTGATCATGGGAATGGACTTGCAACCAGCAGCCCTTCAACACATTTCTTTCTTGGTTCACCTATTTCTTGCGTTTCAGATTGGCCAGGATCTTACCAAAGACAAATTTGACACCACCAAGAAGAAACATGCTGCCTCCGTCCTCTTCACTTGCATTACCTGCCTTGTTGCTATTCCCAGAGCTGTGGATGCTGGCTACTGCCAGCAGACATACGACTGTTGAACACAGCAATGAAAGAAGGGAGAAAGAAGAACAAGACACAACTACTTCATTGCAGGACTCGCTAGGTGCAATGGCCGAGGACATGTTGTCTCCATTGGGTTGTGGCAGAGACATGCTGAAGCATCCATGAGCTTTCCTCCTGGGAGATCTCCAGAGACAGCATAGTCTAGCCATGGCAATATGTCATTGTATGTCTGCATAGGGGAAGACAACACCTAATTTAGAGAACACACAGAAATGCAATGTGTGTGGTGGTACAAGGCAACTACCCCTGATAGTTTGGCCTGACCCTCCCGAGGGCCTTGAGGGAGATCGGTGGATGCTTTCAGGAGCTGCGGGGTGTATGATCTGTACAACAGGGTCAGGAGGAATGGAGAGGGATCAAGACCTCAAGGAACGAGGGGTTGCTTGGATGTACTTTGTGTATTGCTTGATGTAAATGAGGTAAAGAGTGTGGATCTAATGGCAAAAGAAAGGGAAAAAAAAGAAAGCAAGCTTGAACCCATTATCCTTTTGAACTGACATAAATCAGGAATAGCTTGGAAATCAACAGCCCAAATCTTCGGCTATTACCAATCTTCCTAGCGTTTAAGTGAAGTTGAAAGAGCTCTGCCAGTTTACAGGAGCTGAGGATATGGCCTGATGGAATTACACAAGCATGAATATACTGTAAGCCAAAAGAGAATTAGACCCATTATTTTTAAAAAAGCAAAGCTTTATTAAGGATGTTCAGTATAGGTTTAGAAAAAAGAGCACTGTCACGCCTCACTAACTCCGCTGTTCTGTTAGAACATAACTACCAGGGAGATATTACACTGCACTGGGATTTTCTAAAAAAGCAATCAAGGAAGTGCAGTTTCGGGGAGTGGGGGGAACAGCACTTTCGTCAGTGCTAATTGCAGGCGTTAATGGGAGCCCTAGCACAGCTAACTGTCTGGTACTCTGCAGAAGTTGGAAGCACAAGTGCACTTCACTTTATGGGTGCAGACACACAGAGATAATTTCACTTGCGGAACGGAGAGGCAGGATCTGAGCTCGAGAGGAGACGTGCTGATCGCTCCCGACATGATCAGTCAGAGGTTCAAGAGCCGCAATGAATGGAAAGCATTTCTTAAGATTTAAACATAATTAATGCAGATGCCTTTGAGGCTTGGTTGTAACATTTGTGAAATACAGAGCAAGAGCTTTATTATTTTTAAATGTATTGGGTAAAACACAAAGACTAACTTCTCAGCAGAGGTGCATCAGCAGATGTTTAACAGTAAAACCTAAAGTTGGCCTTGCAAATTGGGCATGTGCTGGGAAAAAAGCTGGGTTTGGCCCCATAAAAAACCACATTAAAAACTACCGAAGATGGCAGCCTGCTGAGACTTGGGTCTGGACCTGCCAGCGGCCACCACCACCCCACAGACGCAGGAACACTTCCAGAAGAGTCCCTGGGATGGACTGGATCAGATCAATTCAGTGAAGGCTCACTGTTAGTGCTCATGTCACTACCAGAGAGGAGGTACCAAACATGTCCTACACAAGCCCTGTGCTTCAAAAGTCTTTGAGTTAGTTTCTTAGTCATATCCCACATCAGAGATCAACTTCACACCATCCAAAGTACTGTGGTGTTATCAGAGATATATAACCCGTTCAAGTGGATTCATTTTTGGGTTTTTTTTTTGGATGTTTTTGTCTTTTGTTTCAGTGACAGTTCTCACATTAAATATTGGACAAATGAGACTCATGTAGAATTTGACCACTGACATTAGCAGGACCTCTGTTTCAATTCCCTTTTTTTAGCAGCATAATGCTATCAGTCTTTTAGACATGGTATTTTACATTACTTACCACATCTCCTCTTAGTCTTGTTTCTATCAAATCTTTAATATTGAAAGATTCTCCTACAATGGAAAAGTTCATTAGAGGCCAATGCCTCATTGCACCCTTGCATCCACCTTCCCCTCCGCTGACGCAGCTCCTCCGGGTACTACGTGCTCTGTCTCCCTTCATCATTTCTAGCTAGAGAAAACACAGTCGGAATATCACAGGGCCCCGTCTCGGGGAAGTCAAGCACTGCAGCTGCCAGGGATTTCAGCTAACACCGCAGAGCTCCTGAAAAGTCAAGTGTCTTCAGGAGGGGCAGACATCTTCTGCCATCCCTACTGCAGCGCGCCCATGTTTTTTCCCCTCTGTTCAGATTAACTATCTCTGTCCCTCTGCACAACTTGTTTGCTAGAAAGAAAGCCAGAACTTAAAGGTGTTTGTACTTTCCTGCTCTTTCAAAGAGGGGGAAAAAGAAAAAAAGGCTTAATATAGCCTGAGAAACAAAGACAACAGCATGGGTAAGTAAGAAAGCACAGGTGTAATTTCTGGGCACAGTAAGAAGTCTTTTAAAAGCTCTTAAATGAGTAGTGTGTACATGTTTACCGCTACTGCAGCTGACATATAGCCACAGGAGCCCTGCGCTACGGGGATAAAATGAGAACTTGTGGAGGGCTATTGAACACCGGGAATTTTCACAGTGAGGCAGAACAAAATTATTTAGCGCTAGGGGGTTCTCTAATTTTGGTACACTGGGAAAATAAAGCAGTGCCTTTGTCCAGGACTAATATTTGCTCACCAATGGCCAGACCCATCTGCTGCCTTTCTCAGATGTGACCTGGGATACAAAGGCTAGCATTTGTTATGTGGGCTGTTCAAGAAAATATGCAGACATATCCACCCAAGGCTTACTCAAGGCCTTTTTTGATTCTATTTTGGTTGCTTTGCCTACCTAACTTTTCTTAATTGTCCCAGGGCTTACACTTTGGCATATATTTAAAAATGTAAACAGATTTTCAAGGCTAGCTTTGAGCCTCTGGGAGTCTCCAGTATTATAAACAACTGAGCTGGTGAAACACTTGAAATGTTTGCTGTGAGAGGAGATGAAAACCCCCCTGAGATGCGAGCAGCTTCGGCCATGATAACAAGGCCATCGTGCCTTGCCAGCTGGGGTTCACTGCACTTGCTTATAAAAGGTGGTCATGCAATGACTCCGCAGCCAAGCGCAGATTTCGTGGAGGACAAAGCCCCCGTCACGCAACCAAGTTGTCCATCTGGCTAAAAGTTACAGACCCACCATGGGCATTTTCCAGCAGGTTAGGACTTTTGCCCAACACCTGGCAGGACTTCACCCTGCAACCGCCGAGGCTGCTGCCAGCGCTACCATTGATTCGAATGGCTGCAGCAAGATGCCTCACAAGATGATCCCATTTTTATGGCTGAAATTACACTATCTACAGCCATTAAGTACTTTTTTCTCCTCGTTAAATTTTCATCATTTTCTCCGATAAAATATGGCTTTGGAAGATTGCTGTTCCAGGTGCCAGCTTTTGCCTTGCTCCTGAGGCGAAGGTTTTAAAGGTGCGATCCTGCAAATTACTCCCCGAGTAAGGATTTTTATGCAAATAGTCCTGTTAACTTTACACAAGAAGGAGTTTGCTGGATCACGCCATTATCCCTAGGCTTACAATGGAAACACAACTGACCTTTAGCTGTAATGAGCACCAGTAAAAAAATAAGTGTGACAAAATTGCCTGGATCTTTGCAAGCCGATACAAGCTGTGCGGTGTGCTGGTAGGGGACAGATCTCTGAACAGGCTGAAGGAGTTAAGTCATTTCACGGTGTTAGATAACAGCTAATTGACAGCAGATATAATGCATGTTGATAACCAAATGTAATTCGGGAGCTAAGAATGAAAGAGCCCAAATATCTGCTAAACCAAGCTGTATAGGAGTTATTATAGGAATGTTCCCAAAGCTTTCGCAGCTGCAGGAAAAAGAAAAAAAAAAAAAAGACAACGTGCCGCCGCGATGTAATACAAAAGGAAGAGGGATCAAAACAGATGGTGCAGTTGGTATGTAAGGCGCCAGTGTGATTGCACCTAAAGCGTGGCATGTTGAGTGCTGCCATCGCCGCGCAATGTAAACATGCAGCAGGCTATGAGAAATGCAGCTGAGCACAAGCGTTATGACACCGTGCTTATGAGATTATAGGCGGGATGAACTACCTGGGTGAACTTGTGTATGAAAACAGGGCGGAAAGATCTCTGATATTCTATCAAATTAAATGCAACTCTCTGGAGGTGAGGGGCAATGAGCCAAATAGCCTCCGGTAGGTGGGCAGGTTACCGGCTCCGAAGGAAAAAGGGCGATCTATAGGTGGGTTGTCAGACCAATGGGCCTTAGCCCAAACCTTGGTATCCTTTACCTCTTAGTGCTTTCCCTCCCCTTTTAGTCCAAAAAGGCTGTGAAAAATGCTCAGCGTAGCTCAACCCGTAGCACTGACCAAACGGCGTCCCTGACACCAGCTAGCCACGACTCCCCCTTCCCTCGGGTAACCGAGCATTAGCATTATTAATGCAAACGCTTGCCGTCACTCTGCAGCTAAAAGAAAAACAGGTCGGCAGCATCACCACCACTCCACACTTCCCTTTGCTTCGTTTCCACTCCATTTCTCCTCCCTGCTTGTGCCTGCCCGTGACCCTGCTCCGTCATTCACCGAGTGCCTCTTCTTCATTTTTCTTGCACTGCTCTCACTCTACCTTCCCTTCATCTCCTCTTTGTCCTTTGCCACTCCATTATACAAGTGGCTTTTTTTCTTCATTTCCTTGCTTTTAGCTTTTCTCCCTGTCTTCTTTCTTTCCTTCCCCTCTCTGACGGTATTTCTGATGCCTTCCCCTTGCTTCTCTTTTTATTGCCCAGCTGCATTGTCTATTGTATTACTTGCCATTATCTCCAAATATATTTTGATATATTTTCCCCCTTTTTCCAGTCCAGCGTTTTGTTCCCTTTAAGGCACCAGAAAGCACTAAAGGTTAGAGGGGGAAACTGAAAAGCATTCCAGTAGTTTTCCATCAGCCTGTGTATAAAGCACTTCTTTTTCCACTTGATGAGAAAGCGGTAATCAGTTTCCCCCTGCATCAAGCTCTTTTACACAAAGAGGTTGCTGCAAAAAGAAACCAAATAGATTTCTAACTGGCCTCCCCCTTATCTCTGCCTCGGAGCCCGGTGAAGCCACAGCCTTTTCGCTTGCTGGGGCTGCTGCTGCCACGTGAAGCAGACACAAGGTCGAGGGGGATGAGCAGCACCACGGCTCGTCGGTGCGGTTGCGCAGCTGATCTCGGCAGGGCTGGTGGATTGGGCACTGCGGTTTATTTCCCACCTGGAAAACTTAAAGCCTTGGTGCGATAGCAGGGAAGGGAGATCTCTAACTTTGCCATACCTGAAATGGTAGCAAAATGGAAGGTAAAGGAGGACATGCTTCAGTACTAAAATTAAGCTTCGATCTTCAGACTAAACATCACCCTGTCTCTTAGGTACCCACCGTCCTACCTGTAACCATGGGGGTCCAAACCCAGCAATATGTGTGCAGAGAATGGGTCCACTTTAAGGTGGTATGGATGGAAATGGAGTTTCCAATCTGTTAAATACAATGTGCACCCCTCCTCAGCGTTGCCTTTACCAGAAGAAGTCAGAGCACCATCTGGAGACCACTTGCTGCTCCTAACATGTGTGCTATCAGCTCCCTTATCCTTCTGCATCAGCAGCCACGGACCCAGCTGGGCCAAACTGACCCCAGCAGAGCCCTTCCCTGCACCATGGAGCTCCCGATTCGGTGGGGCTGGGTCTGTCAGAGCCCACCAGATTTGCCCCAGACCAGCATGTCCTACAGGCGAGGGGCCAGCACCAGAGACTGCCCTGGTACGGGGCCTTCCTAGCCCCTACAATAAATGGATCAGAGCCCCAGGGCTGGCCCGTCACATCTTTCCCCTTCACCACGTGGTGAGGAGGTACGTGGGCTGCAGTGGCCCCCAGCGAGCCGGGCGCTGCATCAGCGCCGTAAGCATTTCTGCAAGTTTAGGAGGAGATGAAACAAAATGCAATCCTGAAATTATGCCTAATAAGGCGAAGGGAAAATGAGAACACACAGCCAGAAGGTGAAAACCCCATTATGAAAAATTTGGTCTCCTGTTTTTCTTTAAAATATAATTTCAGTCAAATGGATCTTATTTGCACAGTTGCATTTGTCATCCTGTCTCTTTTCTGCAACCACACAATACTTTTATCTCTGATGAGGAAATATTGTAACTGCTTTTGTCTCATTCTCTACCTTTGCTATAGTTTTCTGCTTTCTTCCTCATCACCAACAAAAAAGAAAAAAAAATATGAGTCCCTCATCTAAGGCACAGTACCAGAGGTTTAACGTTGACAGTGTGCTTTGTCACTTTGGCTCTGGAAAAGGCTTACAAAAGCTTTATTAACAGGCTCATTAGCACGGCCTGATTTACTTCTGCAGACTTTACTCTTTTACTAGTTTCCAGGAGCATCAGCATCAGTTGCAGGGCTAATGAATTCACTCAGATTTGCATGCTAATGAAGCTCCCATGACTCTCTGTGCTCTCTACTTCAAATCGATCTTTGCTGTTGCTTGAGGAATATTAATAGAAATAAAAGTAAAGGGGAGCACCAGGCATTTCAGTTGGACGCACTGTAATCCAAGGCTGCTGTGCAATTCATATTTCATACATTACACTGTTTCAGATCTTACTTCTTTCATGCCTTATTGACTCTAACTGTACAGGAGACGTCACCTTTAGGAAATTCCTAGTATAGCAGTTGGCCAGAGACTCAAGGGACTGCTTACCTAAAATCGTACTTGAGCTCTCAATAAATAGGTTAGTCACCTAAAAGTGCTTCCATGCAGTAATGCAGCTCCAGGTATTTTCCCCCAAACATATGAATTTCATTTCCCTTTGACAGAAACAGAAAACCTTTTGGCTTCAGTTGCCTCTGCTGCCTGTGCCGTACGTCACACGAAAATGAGGTGAAGAAGCTCTCCTTAACTAGACCTTAAACTCAGACAGGGCGAGGGACCCAGTCCGGGGGGGGCTCTGGCTCCAGACAGGGGCTGCAGCCATGCGGGGAGCAGAGGCAGCTCCAGCGACGTGACAACAGACTAACCCTCTTGAAGCGACCAGGGTGCCAGTACCAAGCTTATTCCTCAGCTTCTGGAAACCATTGGGAACCGTCTTCCCTGAGCTATCAATTCATTGCACTGCAGCTGCCAATATATAAATTAATACATTTATGTTATCCTGGAGCGTAACGTTTGCCGTTTCATAGGCTGAAAAGTCAGTTTGTGCCTGAATGCCTTTTTAACAGCGATTGCTTTATTTCGGGCTGTTGTTAAGAAATGCAAAAGGAGTTTGGAGGTGCAAGGAAGGATTCAGAGCCCAAATCCTCTGCTCTGGTAGCTCTGTGAGCTACCTAGCCCATAGGATCAAACTAACAGACCCAACCAAAACAAACAGATAAGTGATGCGTCTCTGTTAATTGGAGATGTTACTTTTTCAGCCCCTCTTTAATTTTAGCTATGATGAATGCTGGTCGATGACTGAAGCCCTAGAAAGAAATCCCATTGCGCAATCTTGTTTTTACAAGAATATTTTTGGCTTCTGAAAGTGCACTTAACACATCCAAATTAATGGAAAAGAGGATTCTTCACTGAGCAGCCTCCCGTGCCTGCTCTTCTTAATTTGATACAATAGCAGAGCATACATTGAGATTAAAATGCTCTTTTGGAGGCTCAATTGCAAGAAATCATTCAGCAAAAACCAAGGCACCATTTTCATGATATCTCTTGCAAGTGAGGATAAATCAGACAGCTCCATTTTGCTTGCTGCAAAAATAACACAGTCCCTACATTTTGTTTTTTCCCTTTTTTTTTTTTCCCAAACAGAAGTAACGAAAATTAAATAAAATGAAAAGCAAGCTGTGGACTAATTATGCTTTTCTAAATGACTTCATATTGTAAAATAGCCTATTGAATGTGTAATGAACATCATTACCACCAACTGCTTGCAAGTGGAGGAAAGCAGAGCGGTCATCCCGTCATTATCGGCACTTGTTTCGTGAGTAATGCAGAGTGCCAAGGCGAAGCGGATGCTTCAAGCCCCGGCCACTGAAAGCGCAAGCCAACTTGACAGCCTCAAACTTTCATTTACATTCAGTAGCACCTCGCCCTGCCTCCAACTCCAATCCCTCGCTGTCCTCTAACGAGCTTTGAGGGCTCCCGGATGCTGGTTGCAGCAAAGACGTGCGTTTTGGGGACTGGCAGCTCTTCCACCAGCTTCCCACCAGCGAGAAGGAAACGAAGGGCTGGGCTGTATCTTCTGCTGTGGGAGGTTTGAAGGGGAAATAAGCGTTAGGGCACTCACTGGGGTGGAGGTGATGATTCCCACCCATGACCCGGTGAGCATTTTTTGGTATTTATAGCAGCATTCCCTGCAAAGTGGAATGATTTCCTGGGAGAGGCTGGAGGAGCCCAGCCTAAAGCCCCTTTCTCCTCCCAGGCCCCAACCAGGCAGCTCCCACAGGCTGTGAGTGACCGTCCCCACTTTCAGCGAGACCCCCCTCTGCCCGACACACACGCGCTCCTACCCCTGACCTCACTGCTGACAAAATTCCCGTTTCCCCTCCCTTCCCATCTTTCCAGCCAAACGGAAACAAATGCCAAGCACGAAGCCTGGGGATTACGCTTTCACAGAGATGAAAATACTCAGAGAGATTAAAATACTCCTCCTAAGTTAGGAATTTTCCTAAATTGTATGCGCTGGATAGTTTCCCTGCTTTCCAGCGTTTGCAAGTCCCGGTTGCTCTGCCCTCGCAGGTGCACGGCCATGAGGGAGAGCTGCTCCTGTTGTCTTCCTTCCAGTCTCACCCTTGATTTAGCAAATCTGTTTTATGCTCTAAGGCTAAGAGGTCATTTGTAACTGTTTGGCCTGGATCGCCCTGAATGAAAACATCCAATCAAGCCCTAATTGTGACAAATTATATTAGTCTGTATTTGTGCAACTTGCATTGCAGCAACTTAATTCAGGCTGTGCTTAGGTGGTGGAAACCAGGCGAGGCTGAAGAGTTCCCTTCCATGTGCAGGGAGGTGTGTGTAGGAGACCTGAGCTTCCCCGCTGGCTCCATCCTGCTCCACCTCCCTGGCTCGACCGTGAGCATCCTCTCATCCCAAAGCGTTTATGTGCTGTCATCCAGCACTGCCTAAGGTCTTTGATAAATTGAGCAGGGTAGTCCCACTCCATGTTCAATGCTGGCTGAAAGTCCTGAGAAGAAAGAACATCTGGCCTGTGATACAGAAAAATATGAAAATAAAGTGCAAGAAAGCAGAATGTGATGGGATTGTGTGTCGTTGCCCCATTATTCCCCATTCCTATGGGGAAGGCTCACTGGACCTTCAAATGCTTCTCTCTAGCCCAGGATGTTACAGTGAGGCTAAAAAAAAAAAAAAAAAAGGAAAGAAATCCTAAAATTAATTTTCCTACATGACATATCTTAAAGGGCACTGTCAATTGGCTTTATAATTACATTTCTAAATCACTGGAAGATTACACTGAAGGGTGAACTTTACAAAACCTGCATATTTTTATTTTTTTTAAATTGAAAACCTTTTGGGGGATTTAAATACAATCTTTTGGTGCTGTAACCCCATGTAACAGCAACAGCAAGGAAACGGCTAGAATATGCTACCCTTGTTCCTCCTCATTTGTACCTCTCGTTTCCCACTGAGGCCACTAAACCTTGTGGGATTCAGCGGCTCCTTCTCTAAGGATGAGCAGCGTGGTTAATCACAAGTGCTCAGGTCTCCCCAAAAATGTGACACCGCCCTCATTCCTCAGGATCGTGAGAAAAGGCTTGAAGTGTTAATATTTGAGGCAAGAGATTTATTCTGCTATCTGGCTTTTGAGCCTCCCAGATATCCCCACTTCATGCCTTCAGGCTTTTCTCTGCAATGAGGAAAGCTCGAAGCATCTTAACAGAGAGCTGAGCTTCTCACCTTATCAAATTGCTCCAGGTCTGAGAGAGAAACTGGGTGTCGAGAGACCGAGCGGAGATATCTCCAGGTCTGCCTTTGGGGAAAAATTTGTTCTGGAAACATTGAAATGAGCTGAAGGGATGAGATCCTGCATGGGTGGGCACCCTGCCAGTGCCCTCAGCCTAAATTCCACCTTGTTTCCCACGCCCTGTGAAAATACAGCAAATCTTGGCTGAGTTTGTGCCCTAGCTATTCAGGAGACACTCAGGAAAGCTACCTGGGTTAAACAGAGATGTGATTTAAAAGCACCCTGGCTAAACCGCATTAAATTTTAACATCACCGCTCTACATTGAAATCAGGCTGCTTTCACTTCAGCTCCCATCGCTGCGAGGTGAAATCTGGTTTAACTAGTTAACTTTTCCACGTGAGCAAACGCACAGCCTGGTCTTAACAAGGCAGAAAAATAAAAGCACAAAGCAGCTTGACTTTGTAGTGGTCGGGCTTGCCAAATGCACGTAGGAAATGATGGAGCTCCCCGTGCTCATCCACTACAGGAATCTATATTAGGTTTTACAAAGTCTTACAAGCACAATAAGCTAATGCAGTCTCTCAGCGCAGGTAAGATTTATTTCTCTCTTTCTCTAATATATATATGGACCCAGACTCTCTGCTTGTGTAATCCGTCGGTTTACGTGGATTTATACCAGATACTGGCATTTGATCTATGACTGGTCTTGGTCTTTTGGCTCTAGTTTGAGTGAAGGAATAAAGTTCAGAGGGCAATTAACAGAGAAAAACTACTCTTACGTGTATTGAAGATGACAAAATTGTGGTCTGCTATCAAACAGTTGTCTAAATAGATGACCTTGAGAAAACCAATTACGGACATATGAGGAAGCTATTGGCAGAGGTGTGAGTACGCTCCTGCCGCATCAGACCAAAAAACCAATATTTATGTATAAAATGGATATCTCGTTACTGACACAGTATTGCAATTCACCGATTGTAATTAAAAAAATAACAATCAAAACTCAGGATAATTCTTCAGGTAATCAAAAGCTGCGTCGGTAGCAAGTGCTAGTAACGAGCCATGGCTTTGCTGGACGGCTACCAAAGGTAGGACAAAGCTCTGGCTGCTGAAGACAGGAGTTGACAGCGTGATGACCAACAGGGTAGTTTAGCCTCAAGGAGCATGTAGGGAACTTGGGGTGGGGGAAAAAACAACGTTCCACCTACAACAGAGCACCTCCCATAAACTGGGTGTGTATACAATACATTTAAATGAATTTATAGGCTACATTGAAAATTTAGGTTTCATGGCTCCGGTCAGAAAAAGAGCATCAAATGATTTTGCTTCTAATGTGAGCACGTTGGTGATTTTAACAGCATTTGGTCTACTGAAACAAGATACGACCTGGAATAATAAGCAGCAGTTCAAAGATTTATCTAAATATGTTTGGCAGTTCCCCCACCCTTTGCCTCACAATATGTGTATACCACAATTGAGACTACCCCTGTAAATTACCACCCTCCGTGGGGTTCTCATGTTAAATTATTTCAAATAAGCAAGGCCAAATGCTCTCAACTTAGCCAGAGATAATCAACTAATATAAAGTAATTTCCAACAGTTATATTTTTCTGCTTCAGGCTCTTAAAAAAACCACAAACACACAGAAAATTAGGGTGGAAAGAAATAAGAAATGTCATCTATTGCTTGCTGGTGCTGGACCAGCTATCGTGTGTGTTGCTAAATATTGAAGTTAACAGTGTGGGATACCGAGCCCAAGCCATCCTCTGTGGTTGAACAGCAGCAAGACGGGGCTCAAAGTCCCCCTGTACTTGACATTACTGTTGGAGACTCTGTGGATGAGGTCTTTCGCATTAGTCAGGCGATCCATCTCCTAGTATAAAGCTGCAGGAATTAGTTTCACTTCCAGGGCTTTTTAATTACGCTCAAATACAAGTGCACCAGTCAGACAAAGAAGTTGCATTGCCTCCAAAATTTCAGATCATGACACTCTCTCCTTAAGGCATTGTATTTGCTCTTTGCATTGACTTTCAATTTACAGTGGCCATTTCCCGTTGTAGTATAACACAACAAATTTACTGTACATTCAGAAACTCAGTGCAATAAAGATGAAATTTCGTAGTTTACATAATCAAGTTCTGAGCTGAAAGTTCTGATTTTAGACACGTCCCTGAAATGGGGTTTGCTTTTTCTATGTGTTTTTTAAGATATGACCCATCATTTTTTAAATAATTGTGTAATTCTGCCTTGCTATTGCTAGTGTGCCCCATTATCAGTCAAACTAATAGGCCTGGAGAAAGAAACCCCCACAAGAAATCCTCCAAATTAGTGAAATAAATACAGTTAATGATGATAATTAAGTCACTGGGGATAATTGAGAGATTATCCAATTACTATCTATAATTCTTTGGATTGCAAATAAGATAAGAGTGTGTAGAGCTAATCCATTCTAATAATAATAATAATAATAAAAAAAAAAGTAGGGGAAAAGCACAAAAATCCCCCAACCCAGGAATTATTAGATTTCTTCATGACTGGAGGTATTTTGCCGGTTTAATTGCCTAATTTGAGGTTTTTCTAGTCTGGAATAATTTTTCAGGCAGCTGTTGCAACATTGGGCTCTTGAGGAGGTGGGGATATTCTGGGTCGGGACTGAATTCCTTGCTGCAGGCACTGAGGAAACCCTGCTGTCCCCTGGACCCAGACTAGGATGGGTGCACGTAGTCCTAGCAAAGGTCTCAGAGTAACTACGGGCGAACTACTTAAAAATAAGAAGAGATGGGTTTAATCCAAGACGGGTTCCTGAATTCCAATAATAAATTTAGGGCAAGATTTTAACAGGCATGCCACACGGAAGCATTACGCCAGCAGGCTCTGCTGCGCAAAAAGATCCCCAAATCCCTCTGAATCCCCCAGAGACACTTTTTTTGTGCTTGAGTTTTCAGTCCTTCACCGCCAGGCGTTTAGGTTGTCACTGTGCTAAGCAGGAGTGGTTAACCTCTCACGACCAGGTCAGGTGCTAAGGGAAGGTTTTGGTCCCAAATATTTCTCAGTCTGAGACAGCCTGTGTCTCGGTGGCCAGAGTTTTCTAATTCAGCAAGTGGATTAGGGACATGGGCCAAACCCCAGGAAGACACAACGATGCATTGGGTAAGTTTGTGTGTTCAGGGATAGGCACCTTTTTTTTAGGAGGTCACTACGTTTTTGTTCTTTCTTTTGTTATAAGTATTTGTAGGGCCCTGTTTGGCACAGGTGATTTAAGGAGATCTAAATATGGCTCCCAGCAAGTCAATTAAGGATGTGTTTAATTTTAACATGTGCATAGTTCCTTTGGATCTCATCCATGGAAATCAATGGCAAGGCTGCTGGTGGTTTGATTGGCTTCGGATCAGAGCCAGCAATTTTGATTGTAGAGATCAAATGCTTAAAATTAAGCATATGACTAATGCTTCACTGGATTAGGGAATCAATTAATGGAAGTGGGGTGCTTGTTATAAGATTTCCATTAACTTTCATGCAGTTTTTTTCCCTAAACACAAACTGCATATTCATTGCCCTTGAGTGCATCTAGGTAACTTGGAATAAAAAGAAGAGGGTTGATATAACCAGAATCTTCTAATGAAGCTATTGAAAGGAGTATGTGATTCTGTACAGGAAATTAAATCCTTGCATTGAAAAACCTCATGCCAAGACCTCATACCAACAAGGTAAGTACCAGAAAGCTGTTCCAATCCTTTTTATGCCAAAAGCTCTTCAGAACAATCTGGGATTCACGGAGCTGGAAGGCGATCGCCTTCCCAAGCAAATCAAAAGGATCAGAAATGATGTAGCAGAGTGCAGCTCCTTCTCCGCACATCGTTTTTCATCTTTGAGCAGCTGCTGGAAGTAAAGCATCCCTCAGCGGTTCAGCTCCTCCTTAATACAGGCCTCTACAAGAGCATCCCTGTTCCCACCCTTGTTCGCTCCTACCAGCCCCGTAAAATTCCATTTCAGGCTCAAGGCTCCCTATGCACTCAGAAAAAAATCGCTGAAATCAGGTGCTGGCAGGGTTAAACACGCTCTGTCGAGGCCCAGAAGCTGCTGTAGGAAGGGACGGCTCCTCGGGAAGGTCTCAGCCTCGGCAGCTAGCACAAGCTTTGATACGTTGCACTTTATAGCGGTCTGTTTTTATTCCTTGGCCACAAAGGGAGCCCTGGGCAGTCAGCTCAGCTCTGGAGAAAATTCCACTCCTGATGGTCCCCAGACGCCAGCATGGAGCCCTGGACGGGGAGCTGCCTTTGGCCAACAGAGCCGGCACGCGTGTCCGTGCCCCTGCAGACGGCTGTAACGTCAGAGCAGCATATTAAGCCACAAAATGTTTCTGTAAATATTGTTTCACACTTGGGTGAGCAAAGCATGCTTTTATCTGAGCGACCGCGCAGGGTGTAAATTACATTTTAATTGAGAAATTGCAAATGCCAGCTTTTGCTTTTTATTGTTTTTATTTTGTTACTAAAAAGGCCTGATTGTTAGTGGGAATAGCTCAGAGTGAAGCTCCCTGCAATGAGCCCGCTCTTATTTTTGCAGACTTTCCCTCCTTCCTTCTGGCTTTGCTTGCCTGGATTCTCCTCCTCCTTCCTAATAAAGATGTCTCCAGGCCCGCAAGCATTCCTGAGCCTTGCTCGCTCCCAGCTTGGCAATCTTCCCCTGCAACATTTGCCGGCTGAGAGCGGGTGGTCTGGCTCTCCCTTTGCCCTGCTGCCCCTTCCCTCCTCGCCTAAGAGCGAGTGCCAGTGAGGCTGACAGTCTGCTGAGACCCAGCCTTGTCGCCCGGGGGTGGAAACCAGAAAAAAAGGCTCTGTTGAGAGCCTCGGCATGAAGTGGTTTTTGCTGCGCAATCTGTGAGCGTGAGTTCCCCCTCCCCAGAGCAGCTTGCAGGTTTGCATCCATGGAGGGGTTCACAGGAACATCTCTCAGGTTTGACGCCCAACTGCTGCCGTCCATCTGGGCCATGGTGTGGAGCAGATGTTCTTTCTCCCCCACCCTAAAATACCATTCCTGGAAAGTTGCAGCTGGGAGCACAAGGAACATCTTAAGACTTTGTGCATCTTCGTGAGTCTTTGCCTTATCCTCATTTCTTACATGTCACTGCCGTACCCCAAAGGACCACCATTTGTCTCATGCTTGGCAGAAGTGTGAGACCTGTAGGATCTCTCTTTTTCCTGCTGATGGAAAAAGCCAATTGTTCGTAGCCGGAGCAGAAAGCATCCTGTTTTCTGGAGTCTCAGACGTCCCTATTTGCTGGGAAGCTTCCTTTTAGAAAGGGGAGTGGAGCACAACCTCGTTCCTCAGGGCAGTCGATGAGCCGTCAAGCATAGGAGTTGGAGGTGGCCAGGCGGGAGGTGAGGGCAGGAAAGGGAGCGGAGGACAGAGCCAGCTGTACTAAATCACTGCTCCTCCTGGGCAGCTTTTGCTGGCAGGGCTCCGAGAGAGCCCAGGCTGGAGGTGCAGATCTGCACCCCCCGCCCCAGCTGGGAGATGCCACGGGAGCATGAAGCACTTCCAGCTGGGAACTCAAAACCACAATTGCAAATTGCACCCTCGGTGCTCAGGGGGGTGAGTCAAGCCCATTAGCCAGCTAATCCTCACAACAGGCTTTTGTGAGGCTACTATTTTGTTCTGGGGAAATGTATGATCTACTGATTACACAGTATCCCAACATGCCAAGTGTACGCTTGAAACCAGTAAACAATAAATATTTAATTAGCCGGTCATTTTGACAATAACAACAGGCAACAATTAAACTGGCTTTTCATTTCTCGTTCATTTAGTTGTCAGTCTTGTATAGTTACAGTTAAAAGCCAGCTCCTGCCTTGACCGCAACCTTTATTAAGATTGTGAAGAGAATATTTAGGTTTGATCTGAGCTTTTGATCTATGTCTCTGATTTCTCCTGCCATTGCGCAGATTGTGTGCATGACTCAAATAGCCATTAATATAACGTGGGTTGAATTTGAAACTTAGAAGCTTATTCTTTTTGGTCTAACCGTGCCAACCAAGATTTCAGAGAACAGTCACACTTGGCAATACAGTTATGACTGAACCTGAAACTGCTGATCTACTTCTTTCCCATCAGGACTTTGCTCACCTCACCTGTCTATGTACGCTCTACTTCTCCACATCGAGCCCTTCTTCCATCCTCACCCCTCTGTGTATTCCTCTTTACTCCGCCACTCCTGTTTGTCCGCAGCCCTTCTGCTGAATCCCAAAGATGCGTGCCAATGGGGTGTCAAATTTCTAAATGGAAAAGGGAAGAAGAAAGCCATTTTCAAGCACCGAGTTCAATTTCCATACCAGCTATGTTTGCACCGACAGCTTCTATATCCCAATCCATCTCTCCATTCTTTGTCTTTGCATGGATCACCAAACTTTGGACTGCTTTTGTGGCAGGTTTACTGGGGAAGCCTAGGGCTGGAAACCAAACTATTCTTACGTACCAAACCTACCTCCTCCCATGTTAATCACCTCACTCCAGAGCAGACGCTTAGCGGTGTGGGAGCAGAGTTAGGTGGGACCTTCTCCCACTGCAGATGAAGCCCCTCCTGCCACTGACAATGATGCATCTACTCTTACAAATTAAGCGGTGCTTCTCTTACACAGCTGTCAGTCAGGGTGCGCAGGTATGATAAGGAAAAGAATGGGAATTTCGGCTGGTTGATTTCAGAGCACCAGACTGTAAATGAGGAGTCTTGGTTGTAATCACAGTTCTCCTGCGGAATGGCTGCCTGACTGCAGACAAGTCGTTTTGCATCTGTTTCGCTTTCCATCCTTTTCTCTGTTGCCTATATGAATGCGAGATCTTCACAGCACATTAATGTCTCCCTGATGTACCCAAATGGCATTTAGCACTGTGCAGTCGTGACACTGTTTGAGACATGTAGGCACTATTCTAATGGATGGCGTATATACCAGACATGCATTCACTTATAAATATTGCCCCTTTTTACGTATTTCCCTTTCACTACCACAATGCCATGTCCTGCCTAAAGTCTTTATACAATGGCAAACTTTTAATTCAACAGTTTTACCAAGTCTTGTTAGATTTCAGTGAATGTCAAAGTTGGTTCCAATTTAATTTTGCCTTTGGTGAGAAATGAAAACGGAGCCCTGAGTCCCCCCTTACAATAGAGGTAACGTCCTGCAAAATGAATGGAATTAATTGTAAAAGTCAGCTTTGAATGAAGTCCGCTGTGTTTAGACCTACTAATCAGAAAGCATTTACAGAGTCACGAGGAGCTGATAAAACGTGTACACGGTTTTAAATATCCCATTGTAATGCATTGTAAACCTTAATTTGAAACAAGACAGCTTAAAAGCTTTATGGATTTGATTGATGATATACCCTCTATATTGATGGCTGAACCCAGCATACTGTTATTTCTGCTTTGTCTTGCTAACAACAAAGTTCGGAATGATAATATATTTTATAAAAAGCTTTACTATTATGCTGCTGCAAAAGTGACATTAAATAATGATAATAGGCCTGAGCCCCAACTTTACGTAGAAAACAGTACCAGAGACGACAAATTTACATACCGCAGGCACAGAGACTGCTGGCAGCACAGGGATAATGCTTCAGTGCTCCAAAGTATTAGCATGAGAACATCCCACAAAGCGAAGGATGAAAGAAGGGCAAATTTTGGAAGCTGAGCGGTTCAAACCCCTCCTGTTCCGGCAGTGCTGGCGGGGAGCTCGGCTGTCCGTGGCTCTCCAGCAGGGCTGGCAGAGATCACACCTCCAAAAACCCTGCTAGAAATGCTGAGCCTTCTTCCCGTGAAAAATTCCAGTCCTACAGGGGGAAGAGCGAACCCAGCAGTTTGCTTTAATAACGCCGCATTAGTACTTCATTTTCCTCCGCTGATCCCGGCTTTGTACCGCGGATATAAGAGAGCCAAGACCTGGCAGAGCAGAGCAGTGGCTTATCCACAGGAGCTGCACAAGGTGCTGTGTTGCCTGTCCATGCAGATGGAGCAGGGGCCTGATAAAGCACCTTCGGAGCCTTTGTTCCTTCTTCTCAGACTTGTACTCGTGGCATCAGACAAGGGTGATTCGGCTGAACTTAGAGCTGAGGACAGCAGTGCCTGCGCGGGGAGGGGGAGCCGCACTTTGCCACCATGGTGCATTAATTCCTGCATACTTGAGGGCACCTAAACTGCTTTGAGATCATCTGGAGAAAGGCTATCTAAAACAGGAGATCTTTAGTTTCTGGCCGACTCCCGCCAATATATGAAATATGCACAAAGAAGAGCAGGGAACTCACAGCTTTGAAAGGTGACAGTTTTCCCAGCTCCAAGGGATGGGCTCATGGGTCTCACTCCCACAGTGGCGAAGACCGGGTGGGACAGTCATCTCCACACTTCTGAGCGGGATCACATTTGCATCGCCCTATATTCAGGGGTGCACAGATCCTCACACCTCTGTTGCACTGATATGTCAAATGCGGTCTCATTGTACAGATCACCAATGAATTTAAAAGTTGTACTGATGGGCAGCCAATCCTGTGCTAAACAGCTAATCACATTCAATTAGAAATAATTATGGCAGGAGAAAAAAAATCCACCCTGAGAAATAATCAGATTAAACAAGAAGTGGGAAGGGAGCATTGGCAGCAAAAAGCATTGTTACAGTTAAAAAAACTGTATGATTGATTCAAGCAGAGCTGAATGGTGAATTGCAAATTTGGAAATGACACAGGTTTACAGTTTGTATAAATTAAAATTATGATTCCACAAGGCAATATCGTTCAAAAGTCGACAATGATCCTTGAAATACTGTTCAAAGACTTAAATTAAACAAAAAAAGCATCTACAGTCAAAAAGACTTGTTCTAAGCTTTACGTGAAATACTGTCCAACAATAAAATAATGTGTGCAGCCGCCTAAACAGCCAACAATTTTAAATTCTATCTTCAGTCTTACATTTAGAGAGGATCAAATTTATGCCTATTATGTTATCACCAGAAAACACAGTATGTAGCAAAAAATACATTAGGTCAACAGCAGTTCAAACTGTTAGGCAGCCTCAAAAGTGGGACTTTCCAAATCTACCTCTTGAGTTTGTAAGTTAAGAAATTAATTGGTTATCTTTAAAGACTATGTAATTAACATTTACATGTCTTTACATTTAAAATGTAAGCAAGCATTTATGTTCAAATTTACCTTATAAAACCCGTAATTATTATACTTGCGAGTGTGAAGGGAGTACTTGGTAGTTTCACTGTCTGGCACAATTTTAGAAGTCAGATTTTATGATCTCATGAACTTCCGCATCGTAGCCCAAATTCCCTGCTTGAAGTGAAGTCAAAACAATTCAGCACTGTAAAATTATGCAGTTTTATATATGCTATTAGGGGTGTGTTTTGTGGAACTAATAACAAGATTAAGGTTGAAAGGAATCTACATTTCCTATTTCATATACACACGAAGAAATGCAGATTTTTTTCAATAGCTAGACACATATACATGTGTGTATAAACAGCTGGAAGACTACCAATACCAAAAATCTATTTGTGTGCAATGATGTAGAAGACTTCCATTGCATGGAAAGAGCTGACGGACAACTCGCTCTTCCCTGGAAAATAGAAGATTTGAGGTTCAGACAGGGGGGAGCTAAAATGTTTCATACAGGAGGGGTCCTGTGTTATAGAAAAGCACGTAGAAATGCGGTGAAGGGAAGCAATTAACAGATGCTGTTTGGACCCAAAAGGGGAGGTTCTGAGGACATTTACTGGGTTGAGTCTCAGCAGAAAAATGCCAAGTTTCTGGCTGCTGATGTAGGTTTGGTATTGGATAAGTTTTGAGTATTTCCAGCACCTTTAAGGTTGAAAACTACCCCCATGGGCTTCTTGTAGGGGCTTCAAGATCTAAAGTGTGGATCGAGGTGGTTAAGACCTACTTTAGACACCCAAGTAATTTTGTGCCTGGAGAACTTATTTTAGAAGTGTGATTATTATCATTACCGTGCTAAAAATGTGCTAGGCAGTTCATGGAACAGCAGACATGTCTCCTGTCCCAACAAGCTTGCAATCAAAGGTGTCAATCTTGCAATTTTGTGTACACAGGCAGACGGCAATGGGAACACAGCAGTGCTGCCGGAGGGTGCGGTGGGCTGGGCGACCCCAGAGAAATGTAAAATCCAAGTGTGGGGAGAAAACCGTAGGGACGGGAAAGGCACAGCAGGACCCTTGTGTGGAAGTTCCTTGCAGATACTGCTCCAAGTCAGAAAAAATGATCATAATGGTCTCTTATATTAAAACCTATGAATATGGGAGAGAGGAACAATGAGGGAGATAATAATTTATGATTCAGGCTTTTGATTTTACACATGCATGCAGACTCCAGGAAAGCTGTACTGCTGTTTTTTTAACTCTTCCTCAAATGGACACTAAATATTTCAATCCCAGTAGTTCGTCGTTATTTTCCATCATAAGAGAAATGCTATTACCACCTTTTGCATAAATGTTCTTTGCTGAGCCATGCAATTCGGGGAAAATTTTCCTTTTTTCCTTCCTCTCCTCTGGTTCTTTCATTTATGAATCCTGACAGTTTTGGGTTTTGATCCATTCCCCCAAGTGTCCCTTCAGTTTGAGCGCGTCTGTTGTCCCAGGACACACCGCATTTAGAGAACTGACCGTTAGCGAGGTTTTTTTCCCCCCCCTTTCCTTGTGGAGAATAGAAAGTCATTTTTCAGGTAGCAGCTGACAGATCTGTAGGCACCTCCGGATTGCTCCATTTTGCTAGATTCAATGAACCACTTGACAAAAGTTAATTAGAGTATTGCTGTCTGGGATGGGAAGGCCCACTGAGAGACGGTGGAAGCGTCCTGTTTCTCACAGCAGTTCAGCCAGAAAGCTACCCACCATGACTTTTATTATTAATAAACACACCATACAATAATTATACCTTTTACAAGCAGCATGGATTTGAATCCCATGTTGTTAAGCCTCCTGCATTGTTCTGAAAACAAGTTGCATCGTGCCCCAAATGCTCAATCGGGAGGTGTCGTATACATAAAATTACTACCGGTGTCAATAATAGTGCCAGCAATAAAGAGAGATGCGAGTCCACTGCAAAAACTCCCTCATGCAGGGACAACCTAGTGTGCTCCTGCATGCACAGCTTCATAACACATCATTTGCTTAGTTTGGTAAGCAAAGAAGACCGTGAGGAGAAGCAGGACTGGTTCCCCATCTCACACATTTTGTGGGTTTTCTGATATTTACTCTTTTCCTACCAGCTGTTCAAATTGACCTATGAGCCAACTGATCAGAAGAACAGGAAAATAAACTTTAGCCTAAAAATCTTAACAAAACCAGGATATAAACAACTCAGAACTGCCCAAATAAATAAAACCCTAGTTCTGGTATATGTTGGGTGGTCATTTTCCCTGGGCAGCTGCTTGCAGGTAATGGGAGAGACAGCTCCATCTCCCAGTCTCACCCAGCGGGTCATAAAAAAAGCAAAAGCAATTCAGACACCAAGTTCCTAGTAAACAGCTTATAGAGATGCATCATAGTAAGTGTGCTTAGTAATTCACTCAGGTGAGGAACCACAGGTTGGATTACAGTGTCTCCTGATGACAGGTTAGATTTTATGAATATCACTGCTCTGACTTTACTAAAGCTCTGGGTTTTTGCCCTGACCTTTAACAGATGGTCACTAGACGACTCGATTTTTCCCACGCTTTTTGTAGCTCCCACGATCAGGATTTGCAGTCTCGGGGCTTTGCGGTGCACGGGGGAAGGAGGGGGTACAGCTGCACAGTTGTAATGTCATCAGCGCAAGTAATCTTCACCCTTAGCCTCCCCTGGCTCCAGCTCTCTGCTTCCTGACCATGCAAGAGGTCTCCACGCTGCCTCTTGTACTTTTAAATGATGCCGAGGAAGGCTGTCTTATTATCATCTTGCACAGGTAAAATCTGGGCCCTTCACTAGGCCCTTTCTTTTGGAGGAACAGTATTTAGCTCGACAAACCAGCAGTCTGCTTAGCTGTAGAGTTCAGAACAGTAGGAACAGAAATAGGGCCTCAGTCCAGAGGATAATATTTTGCAGAGCGAGCTAACATTAGGATCTGGCCCTGGGAGCGCGTTTGCAGACATCTGGATATGATGCACAGCAGCAATGCTTCTGTGGATCAGCAGCAGAATTGCAATAAATAATTCAAGAAACAGCAAATGATGCTAAAAGCAAACCCTCCAACTTTGCAGAACTGCCAATCGTGCTCTCGCCTGCAGTGAAGATGCCTGCTAGGGTGGGCAGTAGACACTGGGGAGCGCAGTGGGGCCCCACAGGACTGACAGCGATCAAATGGGTCTGCAGATGGGCAGCATGTTCCTCGACAGCCTGGCTTTAGCCCATAAATATGCAATTGTAGCCTTTGGGTCCCAGATGGGCTCTCCAATTCCATTAAAACCCACAACTTTCCCCAAACTGAGGAACATCTAGAAATCCAGAGTTGCTCCTGCACCACTCCTGCCTCCAGCCCCTCCTGATAAGTCCCCTGATAGGTGGTCCCTAAAATACCACCAATCGTAACTCCTAGCACCGCTCCAGGCCAGTGAAGATGAGCTGTGAGATCAGAAGATGTTAAACATACCTTAGCAGGATGGAAGGATGTTGGTCCCCTTTCATTTGCTTTTCTGGTTCCTTCCAACCATTTCTGTCTCTGCTTCACCGATGCTTCATGGCAAACAGCTCCTTGCGGGTGCCTATGACCAGCTCTCGCCTACCTTCTCAGATTTTACACAACTGGGCATTTGATATTACAAAATATTAAGTGAAAATACAGAACTACTCTGTAAACCAGCAGTAAGGGTGCTACACTGGCTATTAGCAAGTTTCAAGTTTTGCCACTATTGAGTTGTGCGACCTTGGTGAATCACATCCCCTTTCCCTTTACGCTAGATATGTCTCATTTATAGAAGTCTTCAGGGCATAAGGTGCCCCTGACCAGTATCTGCGGCATGGAGCCCCCGATCTCAGAAGAGGCTGTTAGGTCTGACGGTGACACAAGTGACAGCAGTGGTAACTTCACTGGAGAGAAGGTTGGAAAGAGTAAGGTGGTTTCATGGCTTCGCAGAATTGCGCCATGTGGGATTAAGAGGTGAATTTATGTAGTGAATTAAGCCCTATGCTCAGTTCTCTCGTGCACAGCCTCGGTGGATGTTTTGAAATAGCCACCTTCCAGATTCCAGGGCGAAGTCGGACAGGAATTTTCCCTTATGCCCATTACTCTTTTCTCGGGCAATGAAGACCTTGGCCAGGAAAATATGCAATAACTCACAGATACAAGGTATAAATACAGAGGGAGTGGAGAGGAGAATTTCTCTCTGTACAGGTGATGCTCTGCTATACATCACAAATCTCAACACTTCAGCACCGGCAGCTTCTGATCTAGTAGAGGAATTCGGCTTTGCTTGTGGTTATAAAATAAGTCTGAACACAAGGCTGTGAGGAAGAGACTCTTTCCTCTGGGAATGCAAGACCTTCAGTCATGTAAGTCGAGCAGCGATGGCTTTTGCTTGCTTAGAATTCAAGCAAGAAGGAAGTTCTTTATTTAATTTGTTTAATCAACTAAGGAAAAAAAAAGAAGATATAAGCAGGTCAGATGGCACTACCTCCAACCATAGCAGATGGAGATGCCCAAACCACGGCACACTACCGGAATAAACATCCACAAAACCTCCTCTGACCTCCCTCCCCAGCAACACAGCCACCTTCCATCTGAGAGGGCTTAGAAAAAATGGGGTCTTGGTGACGCCCCTTTTCCGTCTCCTTACCTGTGGCAGAGCAGAGCAGAGAACACCCTTGTAGCAAGGTGCGAGCTGAATCCACCACCCCAAACTCTGGCCTTTTTTAATGACTAACAGATTAACGTAAAGTCCTTTGTCCCACTGATGCATTACAGTCTTAGTTTCATAAAAGCCTGTAATTGTGGTTCATTCCTTGGAGCACTCAAAATTCTGACTCACATTTGAATTACAGTTTTGCAAAGAGTCCTGATACATATAATGGGCAAAACCAAATCTGTCTCCTTCCTCCCCCGCCTCACAACCTAGATGATTAAAAATCTATATACAAAATGTGGCAGGTGAAGCACATTTACAGGGAAGTGTAATTATATCCAGAATAATGAATATATGCAAAAGATTCCTTCTTGATCCAGTGCCTACCATTTGTGTGTCTCTGAGTCATGCTGGCCTCACTTTCTTCACAGCATTTTTTTTTAAATTACTACTATTGCTGTTAGGCAACATAGCTGTGGAAAGAAGGTTAGGTTTTACTTTGCATCCCCTGTTATCACCAGCGACATCATCAGCTAATCTGCTCTTGGCAATGACCTACTTCACCAAGCGGAAGGAAAGCTAGGTGTGCTCAGATCTCGAGTTGCATTTGTTACGATTCGCTCTTGGAAATATCGTATTTGCCTTGTGAAAGGATATAATTTCATCCACAAACCATTGAGAGACACTAGAAATGGGAGCTTTGAGTTTGCAGAATTCCTTCCTCATGCCTTGAAGAGAAAGGCAGCAGAGACAGCTCGAAACACCAGAAATCAGGATTAAATGTAATTTTTTTTCTCTATCTAGAAAAAGTATTACAGTACAAATACGTAAAATATCCAATAAATTTACTGTTACTGGTCCTAACCTTTGTCCTTAAACTCTGCTCATTCTGACAACTGTGATCTCCTCCTGAAGCGCTACCTGTGTTATGATACTTCCTCCACGAAAGCACAGAGGGGATGTAGTGGCAATTTCAGCAAAAGAATCACAGAGAAGCAGCAGACAAGAATATTACTGATCAATGGCAAAAAAGATTAAAGGTAGTAACATCCCTATGACACTCTGCCAAGCAATGAGTGAAGAAGATCAAAGGGATTATCAAGCGCCAAGAGAGAGCTTGTGGCTATTAAGCTGACCAAAAGAAAAAAAATAAAAACAACAACAAAACCTATGGGAAATAGGAACAAAACTCTTAGTGAAAGATGAGAATCAGATTTTCTTGTTTCACAAAAGTGGAGATGTTGGAGGGACAGGTACCAGGAACTGTAGTCTTCTAACAATGCTTTAAGCACAGGGAATTGGTCCTTAAAGAGCAAAGAGAAAGAGATGTAAATCACAGAGGAAATGTCACAGGGAATGGACAGAAGAACTTTTGCAGACACTGGAATGCAAAGGCCTCCACCAGGCACACAGGTCAGGTCTGGCAAAAGAGAAGGAGAATAACCAAGATGCAAACAAGTTTTAATGCTGAAATCCTATTTTATGCATTTAGACCTGACTTGGCTAAGAATGGGCGTAACAGTATCTACCTAAGTTCGAGGTCTTTTTGCTGAAGAGGATTTAGCAGGTTTAAAGTTCAACATATTTTAAGTGTTTTTGTGGATAATTTGAAGCAGGAAGAAAGGGTGAGCTGGATTATGAATCTTCTTATACCCTTTTACAGCATTTATAATTAATTCTAAGTCTATTTTTTTTGCTACTGGGAAGCAGTCTTTTTGTAATCTTCTAATTAATAAATGGCTCGATAAATCACGAGATCTTTTGTCCGTGGAGAAACTTACACATACTGTCAGAAATATTACACTCTAAAATTGGTAGTAGACAACCAACCATTTTTTTTTCTCCTTCTTCACCTTTTTTTTTTTTTTTAATTTATACTCGAGAATGTTAAATGACTAAATTAGTCAAAGAAATTATCCAGTGAGGGCTGGATATAGTGCCAGTTAAAATCTGTGTGAAAACTCTCATTGGCACCAAAGGGCTCTGGTGATTCAAAGTCCTAAGAATGGTTCAGCAGCCGGGATGATGCACAGCAGTGTCGACGGCAGACCCCCTCCCTGTTGGCTGGTGGACCAGGAGGCTGTGGGATGACATTCCCACAGCACACACCTGTGCAGGTGCTTCTTGGGCTGCATTCCCACCAGAAATCCAAGAAAAAAGTCCTGAGATAAAAATCCAGACCTTGCAGTAGGGTTTTGCTCCACCCTGTTGCATGTAGTTGTCCATTTTATGCATCACCCTCAATGCACTGACAAGGGCCACTGCACACGTGTCTCTGGCCCTCACTTCGTTCACACGATGTGGTTCTGGGGAATAGTCTGGTCCAACATGCTGAGCAGCAGCGAAAAGTGCAGGAGATGTGGGCTTTGCCCCTCACCCTGTGCTGCAGGCATCCTGCTCCACCTGGGCCAGCCTTCTTTTTCTCCTTGGCTTTTTCATCTCTTGCTCAGTTAAACTGAAAGATCTCTCAAACATAGGCCATCTCTTATTCTGTCCTTGCAACGCACAGATTACTGGAACATGAAATAAAAGAGCAATAAAACTTGCTGTGGAGCAGCAGTGATTGACAGGGACCTGGACTTTGTCATTCATTAGCCAGACTTTCCTCTTGTCACCACCTTAAGTCCGTTCCCTTCCTCCAGAGCAACATTAAAATAAACATTTGAAATTCTGTGTTTCCTGGTACTAGACACACATAAATAAACACCTTTCACTCTTCTCTCAGGAGGGAATTGAGGATCCTTATCTTCATTTTCTGAGTGGGGATGTGAAAGCGAAGACAGACCGGGCAAGACTTTTCTGCTAAAGACATGCATCCCGTATTTATCTAGGCAATGGTTGTGATTTGACAGCCCAGGGGTGCATCAGTGCATGTAAAGTAGACCAGTGTTTAGTAGCTGACGTGGAGGCTAAGCTGCTTGCAGCCCTTTCTCCTGTGTTTCTGCTCTCGTGGCGCAAGACGCAGGGAACCAGCTTGGTGGTTTGAACCAGCTCAAAAGGATCATAATTGTGGTAAGACCCTGAGAACGACAGGAAAGAGCAACTTCTTGGAGGAGATGTGCTACAGGAGCTCACATCTGGCGGGCTCCTAGCTTCATCTGGTGATGGCCACTGTCAGGACCCCCGAGCTGTCCCCATGTGGTGTTTCCTTATGTTTTACCATCCACAAAAAAAAAGAAGTCTTTATTATGAACTATATAGATGGAGTACTCTACCACAGCTGCGTCTGAGAGCTGCAGCTGGCTGTGACTCTGGGGGGAAGGTGGTTACAGTGCCTGTGGAGATGGCAAGGTGCGCAAGGCAAAGTGAAAAAAAAAAACCATTTTTGTTGTGTAAAATAAAAAGTCTCTCCGAAAAGTTGTTATATGGAGAAAATTATAGCACTGCATTTAAGACAGCCCCTAAATGTCAAGGAAGCATCCATCATTCTCTTTGTTTACACTCGTGAAAAACATAGCCTCCTATGTACCTGTTGATAAAAAAAGGGGGGATGTGCAACTGTTTTTGTTTGAAATCTTAATTATTCCAGAAATCCTTCAAATACATCGCATCAGCTGGATATAAACACTATCTTAGCTGCAAGCACAGGTGTGAAAAGGGAAGAATTCCTATTATCAAAGTAATCTGCAGCTCTGAAAGCTGCCGTTTCCTGCACCAGCAAATTTCTAATTGTTCGTCATGACTGGTGCCAGCAATAGTTTAGGAAAGTGAATGAGTTCCTAATGCAGGCTGTAAGGTATTCATTAAAGACCAGGTAGTAGAATATTAATTTACCTTTTAAAACATATCAGGAGACAAATAAGGCAATGAATTCATTAGTATGCATGCATTGCCTCTGCTGGATCAAGTCAGACAAGCTCAGCTGTGCCTCCTAATGCTTGCACTGCAAAACACTGCTTAACATTTTTAATAATAATAATGATAATAACAATATTTACTGATAGGCAAAGGCAGGATGCGATTTACTGTAAGCAGAATTCTTGGGTTTTCTATTTAGCTTGCACACAGGTTCACATCGCCTCTATGAATAAAGCACTTAACTCCTTTTGTCTGCTATGGCCAGCAGCAAAACAGGTAAACCAACAACCACCTGCCTAAAACCAGCCTAAATACATCCCAGGGAGTCTTAACAAGTCAATATTGCAAATATCCTGTGCTAACCAGGAAAGCAGCAGAATAGAGATGAATAAAAAAAAGGGGACAAACTCTTTTGTTCGGTATATGCAAGAAGTAAATAAACTCTGTTCTGCACCAAATAAAAACGAGTACACTTGCTGTCATTTATATTTTACTGCAATCCTCTTGCTAAGCTTCAGCCCCTTCAGCTGAGATTCCTGTTGGGAGACCCTTCCTTTGGCCACAGTCACCCATGGGCAGCGATAAATCACTGCTTCACGTGCTGAATTATGCTCTCTTTTGGGGTCTCCAAACACGGGGTGAGATCCTCCTTCACGTGTTGGCCCAGTGCAGCAGTAGTGCAAAAGATAAAACGCTACTTGAGCGCTCTTTGATCTGGGTATTGTCGTGTGGGAAGCTGTGTCCTATGTCAGAAAAGCCGCTGTGGGAAGGGCTGGGTGGTAATTACCTGAAAATACTTTAAAGTGAAGTTGCCTGCTGAGATTAAGCAAGGAAATGCAACAATATCTGCATACATTTATTCTGAAAAGAATAATCAGGAGATGTGAGAAGTTTAAGAAGTGTGATGCTAGTCCACTGAGCCTATGCACGCAGAATACGAGTTTTCAAAGAAGCTACTTCAAAGGTAAAATTCTGGGGAACAGAAGGTAGAGGCATCGATGTGAACCAGACTATATAGGGGAACCAGGCTTTAACAAGTAATTAATTAAGTGCATTTTTTCACAATATTTCCGATATAGCAGCTCACAACGACACAGGGCAGCCCACCGCAAGACAGAGGATGGAGTCATCTCCGCGGCTGGCTGCTGTCAAGCCTCTCCGCAAGCCAGCAGCCACTCTTACACATCATTAAGAGCCAAGCTCCCCACGGGGAACACCACTGGTCTCATCAACATGGATAGCAGCCCTCTTGCTTTGCATCACTGAAGTCTTGAATATTCCCACATAGCCTCTATCTGAAACACCACGGCTTTTTAAGGCAGCTCTGGGATTTTCACGACCAAAATAATACATCCAGAAAGGGTCAAATCAAGGAGATTCCTGAAGTTTAGAGCAGCCTGGAAGCCAGGTGAAAGCCCAGGCTGGTCCATTCAGCGCTGGTTCATCAAGGATTTGTCATAAATGGTTGCGGGGTGCTCGGAGGGAGCCCTATAGATATAAGTTTTAATTGAAAAGGGATTGCAGGGGATATAAACCCACAGAAATGTCAGGGCGCTGTTGCTTCCCCTAAAGGTCAGAACAAGCATACTGAAACCGTGCCTGAAAATGATACCTCTGACAGTGCTGTTCCAGCCATCGGTGGTTACATAGCAATGCTCGTCTGTTCCAACCTGGAAACTGGCAGGGAAGGATGGGAAAAGAGCCTCACAGAGGGCTGGGGACTGGAGAGACCTTTTTGGATACAGCTGCAGGAAAAGAGTATTCTGATGCCTTCCAAAGGCACAGCCCGGGTTATTACAATAGCATTAATTTGCTATTAGGGCTTGCCAGAATCAGAGGGGAAGATTTTGATTTTTAAAAACGGAGTCAAAGGAAGGCATAAGTGAAAAAAATGTATTCAGTCCTTTTAAAGTCTGACCTAAAAAACCTTGCAGTATAAAATATGCACTAAAATATTTATGTCAGGTTTCTATGGTTATGTGTGTGTACGTATGTGATACCTACAAACTCAACCTTACTCCTACTGGCCTTACATGCCATGAAACTCAAAGAGCTCTTCCCAGCGGAAGGGCAAAGTCCAACTGCAGGCAGCAGAGTCGGCTGCATTAGCTGTGGAGATGAGCCAAATGGGACAGTACAGCTACCGATCATTGCCCCCTGCCTTGGCAAGATTTTGCTAGCATGGAGAAGAGAGCTCAGGGCATTTCTTTTGCTCTCCAGCACCTCTGGGGCTGTTGGGAAGCTCTACCACAGGCTGCCCAAGCACCTGAGCCGCAGAGGCATTGCACACCAGCACCTCTCGGGATGGGGTGGTTCACCATGTTCCCTTCCCCTACAATAGCCCACGTTGCTGGACACCCGTGCTAACATTATGAACCTGGTGCTATGGCCTTAACTCCAGAAAAGATGTAGGGGTTTCTGGTTCAGTGTTAACTGATCTCCCCCAGGTCCTGATGGAAGTAGTCCCACGGACCTCCATGAGCAGCCTCTTATTCCCGCGCTCTGTGCAAAGGGCCCCGCGCACAGCACGTCAAACCAGAGCAGTGTCAGCCTGAAAAGGGTGGATCTATAGGCTGAAACTTTAACAGAGGCAAGAACGTTTCTTTGCTCTACACTGGGAGAAAATATCAGCTCTCCTCGCCCCCATGCCAGAGAAAGGAGTCAAGTCTCCAGAAAAAACCCAAATGCTTAGTTCTACATGGAAACAAAGGGCCAGATTCAGACCTTATCTGTGGGGAAAAAAAAAAAAGCCAGAGTAAAGTTTCAATGTTAATGAGTTGATTCACATTTGAAGCAGCGTAACGGAGCTGAGCCTTTATATGAGTGTGTCTCTTGGTTTCTAAGGAGCCGGCTGTTATTTATGCAGTCTATTTACACATTCTCTTGGCTCTTTACGCAGAGGAAACATTTTATAGCGTAAGCTCCCTCTTTTCTCCCCCCTTACATATACACACACGCACGCAGTACAAACAGAGAAGGTAGGACAAAGATGTTTAAAAGAACCGCACGTAGGTATGTTTTAAAGAAAGAAGATATTTCAGGTTGTCAGTATGAAATTGTCATAGAAAGTAAATTATTATTGTCTGTGCATTTCTCCCTCCTAAGAGGATTGTGCTAATTAAACAAGAAGAGATTATCAAACTTTGTCTACAGCTGATAAAATCCAACTACAAATTAAAATGCATGTTAAAGCTAATCCATCACAAACTGCAAAATTAAGCTAGTGCATTTGCAATGTTTTTAACATCCTCTGTCCTTCAGACAGTGCCCAAATACTAGAATTCAGTTGACTTTAATATTTTGCACTTCCATAGAGATTTAGAATTGTACATTCCATACGGTTTCTAAAAGCTCATCTTCTTTGCATGTTTAAGATTATGTCAGTAATTTGCATTCCCTTTTACAAATAGAATTGTAAAAGAGAGGGGAAAATGTAAGCAAGCTGGATTAAAATAAACATTTGCCTCCTTGCAGTGCCAATAAGTTTTGAAAAGTTTCCTCTCGTTGTTACATACCTCTTGATGATTCACAGCAGCAGAAATGCCAAAATGCCACCAAAGAAAGGCTTTTCCTTTTTTTATTATTGGAACAAGCAAGAACAAGAAGTTCTAGAAGTTCAGAGGGAGACACATACTCCTTGGGTCCCAGCCCTGTTTGCAGTTATGCGCCTGAGTCATTTTAGCCGTGATTAACCACATGAAAATGATGAGGGACTTGGTCCAAAGCGGCACACCCAAACCCAAGCACTGCTGAAATAAGAGTTTAAAGCTCGGGGGTGCTAAACCAAAGCACCCAGTCTTCAGATATCCATCTGACACTTGATAACTAAAGGGCACTTTCCTCCTGGCGCAAGTCCACTGCAGTCCAAAATGGTCCTGGGCTTGAGTGTGACAATAGCTAAAGGGTGAAGAAACAGATCTGAATAGAAAAGATAACCGAGAGGCCACGTAATCTGGAAGAAAAATCACACCTATCAGCCACAGGACCCGAGGTCTGTTCCTTGGTCTGCTGCCTGCTCGCTGCGTAACCCCGGACAAGTCACAACACCTTTTTCCTTTAATTCTTTTCTCATTCTCATCACTTGACATTTGAGACCCCTTTTGAGCAGGGTCTTTGTTTCACTAGAGTTTGGTGATACTGAATACTAATCTTGCTAGTGACCTTTAGGACCTACGATGATTCAAATAATAATACTACAGTGAGGAAAAAATAAAATATATGTGGTGCCTTTCAACATTACAATCTCATATCTTTTAAAGTAACTCTTTAAATGGCTTGCTCATTGCTAAATTATTCATTATGTTAGTTTTTGTTCTGGCTTTGAAGGATATTCTGACTCTGATGCAGTCAAAATTATGAAAAGCACAGGCTCCTCCTCCTAAGCAGAGGACGCACAAAGCAAATTCCTTGCAAAATCCAAGTCTGAGAGAAAAAGGAGGACACAGGTGAAATATTTTTGCCCACAAGTCACCCTCTTCATTTGCCAGATGACATTTGAGCACTGCTTTTATATTTGCCCACCTCTCGCCTCCTTGACTGAACACGTATGCTGTGACCACATCCTCCCCAGCAGGTGAGAAACCAGCCCGAGAGGTGCCTTCGTTCGCCAGCTTGGCTCCTGGAGTCCCCTCACCTCCAAGACTTCAGACACTCCTGCAGCTTCCCAAAAGCACCAGCATCTAACAAACCTGCCTACGCCCTGGGAGCTCGGATTGAGTTTAAGCTACTCTTACACAAAAACCTTTCTAAACCACTATTGTTCATCCGAAGTCATGGGGAATTCTCTGGTTAAGCCGTACAAAGGGAGCCAACCTCTCCACTCTAGTTGTGTGCTCACCTGGACCCCATGGTGACCCAGCACGGCAAAGGTATGGGTTAGCGCTGGCTGCTAGATATCTTCTCTCAAAAACTCATGTCTTCAGGTCAGTTGATTTGTTAAGACCTGCTCCAGCTTCTCGTGTCATGTCCCTCCAGGCAGAAATTAAGATCCTGCTCTATGTGGAAAAGAATAGTTGCAGGTCTCTGGCTTTTCTCCAGTTTAAAGTGGAGTTAATTCCCATAGTTCTAGGAATCAGAATAACAAATTCCACGTGTCCCTGCAATTGCTTTGACCTTGCACTGTGATTTGTGCTGGAGTGAGGTCCATTTAGACTACAAAACACAAGGGTAGTATTTATTTAACTGATTATGCTGCATTCTTGTCTTATGAATCACTCTCCACAGATGGTACTTATGCCATGTCCTACTTTCTCGTTTGACAAACGACTGCTCTAAGATTCTCTTATATTGGCTCTCGCATGAATGTAACTGCATTGAATGCAACAGATTTATTTTTTATTTATATTGGTGTCAACGAAGTTGGACACAGGGCCTGTAAAAGTAAAAAAGTGCCCCAAATACCTGTAGAATTCAATATGGCACATTCATTATTTATAAAATGATTGTTTCTGTTGCAGAACATTATTGATAATGTTATTTTGTGAGCTTTCCACATGTACAACTGGTACATACAACTGTACATAGTCAATATTGCTTGAGATTAATAAGACTGGTAGAAGGTTTTTCAATCAATATATTCTCTCCAAAGAATATGCAACAGTGTATATGGGGGAATTGATTCTGTTTTCACAGAGGTGTAAATAAAAACCAATTCTTAGAAGTGAAAGGAATTGTAAAAGCAGGAAACAAGAAGTCCATATGTAATGTAAAGATTAACATACATTTCAAATACAACTTTGTGACACTTTGGAGACCATTTTGAGATTACATTAATTTTATATTCAGTAAAAAGCAGTTTTCAAATATAGAGCCACAAATTACTTCCACTGAGAAAAAAAAAAAGGAATTTCCTTTTTTTCCCTATGAAAGGGTTTGTGAACCTACTCTTGCAAACCCTTGCTCTCTTAAAGAGAGTCTTCTTACGAGAATAATACCACCAGAAGCAGACATCAGTGAGAACGAGCTGTCTAAAGACTATATGCATGAAAACCAGCCTACAAAGGTCAAGGAATAGTTTCTAATTGCAGAAGGCCTTCCATTCTCTGAGGGACAAAAGGAGGCGCAACTGTCCTGTGATCCAGGGAGAGATAAGAAGGGCTTTGGACCTACTGTAGGTTACCCCTGCAGCTTCTGCATGATGAACAGAATGTGCAATGGCTGTAAAAACCTGAAATTTACTACCTTCCTTTTTTTTCCCCCCTCCCTCTTGGTGATTTCCTTCACTCCTCCTGCTCTGATTACAGTTCATGGCTTCAGGACTGATCCTTTGACTAAAGCAAGATCTCCTAACAAACCCCTAAATAGATGAGTCCCTCTGTCCCAGCATGGCCAGGGGGGAGAGGAAAGCCTAGGCATCGCCTGCGAGGCACTTCTTAAAATTAATGCATGCACATCACTACCACTCACCTCTTCTGCCTAATCCATCCAAGGAGCATGTTTCCATCCCATGGAACAAGTGAGGATTTAAAACCCGTATGTGTGACACGAGTTTAAGGATGTCATGGGTCCCTGCAGCCACACTGGTTTGGGCAGCTTTTGCAACTTAATAGGTTTGGGTTTAGACAGCTTTGGAAAAAGAGGCTGTTAAGCAAGACAGAAAGTATTGCATGAAATGGGCTGAGCAATTGAGTCGATTATACTTGTCCTTCGATGGAGAATTAGCTGTGCTGAGGGAGGTGCCATCTCTCGAGCTGTTAGATACATGCCCTGGACACTGAAAGGAATCAACAACATGGTGGCATTTTATACTAGATATTTTTGGTGTCCTGGCCAAACTACAATTTGAGTAATTATATCCTGCTCACCTCTGCTGCTGTTATACTTTCAATCAGATGTAATATTCTTCATATCCTGTCCAAAACAACTGTGTGCTGTAAAAATAGCTATTTCATTATTTCACAGAAGCGACTGGTGTTCAGCTGTGGCTTAGGGCTCCTTGCAGATGTAAAAAATAAATAAATAGGACTTCTGGATAGAAATATTCTGTGCAGGCTGTATTCTCTTTTCACATCAACTCTAATACCTGATCTTCTTGCATTAATCCCAGACCTTATTAGTTATTTCTACCAAGTGCCCAGAAATGCAGAATCACTCAGGACCTTTCCTGCTTGGCACCTTGCGAATCCACAGTGACAGTCCCAGCTGGGAAGAGTTTGCAGGCTGAATACCTAAGACAGTCCAGGTAAAACGTAAGCCCAGCAAAAGCAAAGAGACTTGGCCAAGGTCACCCACGTCTCTTTGTCTGTGGCAGCCCGGGGACCTCGCCTGCTGTTCAGATTCCAGCAACTTTTGAACAGAGTCTCTGTTCAGGGTCTCTGTTCCGTTACCTTTCCCCCTCGACTGGCTCATATCTTTATAAGCTGAATTTGGTTTTGCCTTTTAAGGATTTTTAGTTGCCTCTCGCCTTCCTCAGACAAAAGCATGAAGTCACTGAAGTCTATTTTTTACCTATTTGATGCATTTTTAAAGTGCATATTTCTTGACTTGGTGCAGAGAGCGGCTGCTTTAACAGCATTGCCATTTAAAGTTGGATTGCTCTGAGTCTTCTGCTGGCGCCTGTCTGGAACGAGCCCCTTTGCTGGGGGTTAAGGCTGCAGCTCGTTTAGCAACAAGCCAAAAAGCCTTGGAATTCCCTCCGGAGGCAGGGTGCCATCTGGAATTTGTATTGCTCCTTGCAGTGAGTGTGCCCGGTGGGATGGATCAGGGAGGGAGAATGAGTCCCTGCCCAAAGCACCTTCAGTACGAGGAGGCAAACATCACAAACCAGAGGCAAAACGCCCCGGGGATCCCAAAGATGATGTGATATATAGCTCGGCCTTGCCTTCTTTCCTTTTTCCCCTCAGTCTGAAGGGGTGGGTTAAAGCTGGGGAGCTTCCCAACAGCAGTGGGAGCTCAGAAGGGACTGGGATGGGGTGGAAGGTGAGCGCGCTGGGACGGCACGTCGCAGCCGGCAGATGAGAGGGAGAGAAAAAGGAAAATCCTTATGAGCAGGATCCTGAAGTTTTGACAAAGCTCCAGCAGAGCTCAGGGGGAGCTTTGCCTGACTCAAGACTAAACAAGAAACTCAAGATCTGACTCATTAAGAGTGCTAAACTCTTAAGATTAAGTTTTTGGCTCCATTAAAGCCTTCTGCTACGTGCCTCAGACACCAGCATTCAGGTTGGGATTGGCTACGACAATAAAGCATAAGCTTCACTTTTAAGCCTGGAAATAGTCACATGGTTGAATCCAAAATATGCTAATATCTTGCTGAATCAGGGCCTGTAAAAACAAAGGAGAGAAATCTGATGGACAGCCAGGATGAACAATTTAACGCTGAACTGGTTCCAGTTAGCAAACGGGAGAGCACAGCTTGTGTAACCCACAGCTCCAGATAGGAACACTACTGGGTTGGAGGGAAGGTATTACAGGCTGGAGGACCTGTCCCAGAAACTGTCCCGAGACCATTTTTTGATACAGATTCATTTCACAAACCTGCAGTCAATCCCCAGGCAGGCAGAGAGGCAAAATTGCCACTCTAAAACCCACTGGCTGCGGCACAGCTGTGGACCAGTCCTAACTCCGGTTTTTTTTTGCTGCGATGCCTGGTGTTCAAAATAAATTGCATCTCCTTCCTCCAGCCACTATTACCATTTCGGTGCATGAAAAGTAAATGGGTGTTTCATTTCATCTGCTGCTCGTGGAAGTGAAGTGCTTTTGTACGTGCCGTACTCCCAGTCTGAGGAGTATATGGTGAAACACAACTTGCGTTCTTCAGCTTGGTCTATATTTGAATTTTTGCTAGCTTAGCTCTGACACACGGGAGCATGAAGGAAAAAAATATCTTAAAAAAACATCACACCCTCTAACTGACGTAACAGCAATGTACAAAAAATCCTCATCTACCTCTTGCCAAAATCACTTGGAAATCTGGTTTAATGTATCAGTAAAGAACTGGTTTTTTTTTTTTTTGCACAATCCATTTCTTGCTAGGGAAGATTGTTAGGTCGGCGCTGGCTCCGTCAATGTTGCTGTGAAGACAAACTGAAATTCTAAAGTAGTCAGCAGCTCTTGGAGTTTTGGGACCCAACATCTGCTAGATGATGGACTGTTTTTCACCTGCGTTCAGCCTGCACAGGCTAACGTCACACAACAGTGGCTGCCACCGAAGCGAGATGAGGACACAGCATTTCACCACAGCTAACACCCACGTGTCCTTGCTAGAGAGACAAAGGTGGAAGCAGAGCTATCAGCTTCTATTAGACCAGCTGCTACCGTGGGAAGAAACGGATCCTGTACGGACACACACTCTTTGATGTTTCTTGTTTTTCTCCTGAGCTACTTAGGAGTTTGCTGAGCGTTGTGCTGCTGGGCATTATAGAAACCCACGAACCACACTCCTAGCTTTGTTACCTCCTTTCCCAAAAAGCCCACCATGCCTTCCCTAGCTGCATCCCAGCTGCAGAACCCAAAATGATGGCTTATACCATTTATATATGAACTTCTGAACACAACCTGAGCTAAGCACACATGGAGGTGCTGTGCCGTGGGTTCCCCCTGCACTGCTGCTGTGGCTTGTTGGTTTGTCCATGCCTTGGGAAAAATTCAAATTGCTCCATCTGGGCTGTGCTGAGAGAAGCATCATGTCACCCTCTGTGTCAGAGTCCCCAGGGCAGCCCTGTACCAGTGCCTGGCACTGCTGCCTGGGGAATGCCGGTGAGCATGGAGTCAAAAAACAATGCAAATGGAAAAATTAGCATGATCACCAGAGAGGATAACATCCCCATATGGTTTCTTCAGAAAGTCCACGGTGTCTTTAACACCATACATGATTTTTAAGCAGAACGGCGCTGCTCATTGCTGCCTGACTCCAGCTGCAGAGGCTTTGGCTGAGCATGGAGGTTCAGCAAGGACACGTTCATCTGCACTTACCACGAAATGGGCTTTCCAAAGTACACAGTCAATTCACTAGTACACCGCTGTGCTGCTGAAGTTTGCGCTTTCTGGGTAAAACTTCTAAAAATAACCCCCTCTTTAATATTAAGCTCAGAGCATGGATAAAGCTTTTGGCAATTTGTTCGCTGTGTTACAGCTGGAAGAATACTACCAAGAAAAAGTTTCCCACGGTCTGTTCTTCTGATTCACTTTACACATAACACAACAGTAACAACATAACACTCTAAAACAAGTGACAGGAAAACAGTTCTGCAGCTCTTTTCTTAACTGATGCTATTGTGCTTAAATATTACACTTAACGTGGTACCTCATGTGAGACAGACTCTTCTTAGAGAGGATCATAACAGCCACAATAGCTACCAGGAAGGAGAGGGGGAAGGTTGCAATGAAAGGTACTTCTGGCTGTACGCTATAGATAAAAACTAAGTGTTGAAGCTAGAAGTAGGGTTTGCCTTGAGTTCTTGTTTCAGACTGGACTACAGCACGTGGACTTCAATGCCAGAGAGTCTCAGATGCAGAAATAGTCATTCTAAGGAGGACAACATAGGAAAAACTGGAAGAATCTGCCCTTATTTTAAAAAACTGCAGCTCTCCAAGGCCACACAATTTGAATCTTGAATACAATCAGTCATATCCAGCAGAAGATGTCAATGACGGATGAATCTCTGTAGGTGGAGGTGGATGGGCTACAGTTATCCTTCCTTATGAGAAAAGAAGCAAACACTTTTAGTCATTCATTTATGGCTGCTACCATCAAACGAAACGACCTGGAACATGGATCTGGTCTACCCTAGTAGTTTAACCATCCCCAGTGTCCATCCACTTCCACCCATTGCAGATGCTCACTTCTTCCCAGAGGTGTACCCTGCAGTGCATCAATTGGGTTGCAGGAGGAAGGGTGACACAGGCAAAAGCAAAGCTGGAGGTGGTAAGAATTGATGCCCACTGCCAGCTCACACAGAAGAAGAAACAGAGAGAAGCTGGTTCCTTTCCATGATTCCATTTAACTAAAGTTCAGTTGTCTAGAGGGGAAATCTCCTGCTCTTCCTTCCTCTGGACCAATTATCTTAATAAATAACTTCTCTGGCACAGGTTCATAAAAATAGATAAAACAATTTGCTTGGTGAGTAGATAAAATCACAGTCAAAGTAAGGAAACAACAACAAGAGAGCCACACGAGCAACACAAACACTATCAGGGAGAAAATGATCAAACAAGGTTCCCAAGGGATTTTAAATGCCATGCTCTGCTTTGAATGCACACGTTTCACCAATAAAATGCTAACACACTCCTTTTTCACAGCATGAAGAAGCCAAAGTTCTAGTTAAATGTCTACTCAAAAAGGAATTTTAAAGATAAAAAACTACCCCTATTAAATACCCACATAAATACACACACATGCATGCACACACTGAATACTCTCCAGCCTTCCTAGAGTCTTCCATTATTTTTAGGATAACAAAACACTAATAGAAGACTTGACTTCTAACTAGACTCTGATGAATTTTGGTCCCCTCACCACCAAAAACGTGACTTCAAGTCAGACAGATCTGTTTCTGCAAATAGTTTCTGGCTTTTTATATGTAAAAAAGATGGGCTTATTTGAACTGCCATCTTTCACAATGCATTTTATTTAAAGATGCTTTTAAGATCTTGAGACATTTTCCTTGTGGATAGGGGAAGAATTCTTTTGTGGTTTTTTTTGAGCTGAAATGAATACTTTTTTTAACCTTCCCATTCACAAAACAAAACAAATATTTTAATTTTTGGTTGGCCTATTTGAGAATACACAACTGCCACAAAATCGTTAAGAAACGGGTTTTTATCTTATTAATGACATGTGTCACCTTTAAGATAATTTCTGAGCAAGATACTAGGTATTTCTCCCTGCCAAGTTTCTTTTTGACCCTTTCCCTCCAGAATGTAAATAAACAAACTAGCTTTTCCCATTGCTCTGATGAATTATTCCTCTGTCCTACCCAATGTGTGATCACATACAGGACAGTACGAGTAAGGACATTAATTACAGGTGTCAGGTTTGTTATTATCAGTGGTTGCTGGTGGACTGCAATGCACAACATAAAATTACCTTTGAGAGGAAGAACACAAAGACAAAACTCGGACTCTATAACATCCAGGTTTCAGAGTAGTCAACGATAAAATTAAATTTTGCACTGTGGCAAACCATCCTAGCCCTACCTTGTTTACTGGAAACGTTCTGGGTGATGATGTCACAAGCCTCGGAATTGTTAACAGATATCAATGCCATCAACTCACTGAGGGAGGTATTTTGGGATGTCGCCCATGAAACAGGAAGAACAAGGGTTGGGAGAAGGGAGTAGAAAGACGGTATAATCTCCAGCTAACTAGGATTTATTTTCTGCGGTAAACACTTTCAAATCTGGGGCACAATGCAAGGAATTTGCCCAGGACTGATTTTCCATACCTTGCTCAATACAGGACAGGGCAAAGCCACAACTTTCTGTGGAGCATCTTCTGCTACCCTGGCTTTGGCCAGCCGCTAAACCCAGCACCATTGTTCTTTGGTACTTCCTTCTGCACGTTTTTATGCCAGGCCATTCATTTCAGCCTGAAAAAAAATCAAGGCAATCGTAACTTGCCTTGGCTCCTGATCTGTCAGGCTGTGGGAAGGAGCCAAGGAGGCTCATGGAGACTTTCCTGGTGAGAAAGAGATCTCCTCCCCTGCTGCCTGACATTTCCTTGCAGAGAGAACTGCAGAGCTGAAGGCAGAGGGAGCCTTTGCTACAATGATTAAGGTTGAGAGATTCCCTTTTTTTGGTGCTGTCAAAGATGAAATGATCACTGGTCTGTCCTGGTCTTGCAGAACGGCGTGCATTGCACCAAGCAGTGGAGTAACCTCTGGCATCTGCATGCTTGGCTCAGCACGGCTTGGTCATCTTAGAACATTGTAAAGGCAAGGGACGCTTTGGAATAATGAACTTTTGTAGCAGCTGGATAGAAAGAGAAATATTATAATCACTGAGAAACTGTCAGTCCTGACAAAGTTACAGTATAAGTGCAAGTTGGAGAAGGTCTATTTAACTTTATGCCTGTGGGAAGGGACTAGACTTGCAGTCCTGACATCATTGCCTGTTTATCCAAAACAGGTCAGGTGTTGGCAGTGGGGGTGCCCTGCTATGAGTACTCAAACATTCCACAAGAATGTCTTTTTTGGTCAAAAAACCCCAAACCTTCAACAGAAGTGTTTTGTATGAGCATTGCTGGAGGTTCAAAGGTGTGAGCCCAAAGCTGAGCACACGGAGAAGTTAGGAAAGGTGCTGTCTCCACCGCTGACAGCTGGCAGGTCCAGCCGTGCCGGCAGGATGACAAGGGGCGCCTCCAGCAGGGACCGGGCCAGGTTAGCCCTGCCTAGAGGCTGCTATGGCAGCCACCACTCATCTTCATCTTCATCCACAAGCTACTTTTTTGGAGCATCTAAAGTGGTGTGGAAAGAAGTGCAGAAAAACCTACACTAAATGCTAGTTGATGATGCCACTAACGGTGGGGTAACACTCCGGGCCTCACCGGCTCCTCAGCTGCAGATGCCAGCACACATTCGTGTCTCTGCTTTTCTGCTTACATTAAAGGTATAACCGATCCAGCACACACCCATTCCAGATCCCTCCCGATTTCTAATGCATTAAGCACTTGTGTTTTCTTCAAGTGTATTTTGAAAGACACATACTGCATGGACATTGATGCCAAACTGCTGTATGTGTTTAAAAGCTAGACCAAGTGCTTGGAACAATTTTTCCCTTGGTCAGTTGATAATCCATGAGTGTGCATCAAACGTTGCAACCGTTTAAAAATAATAAAAACCAAACCCAACCCTGTGTAAAAAAACCCCAACATTTTGGAAAAAAATCTTTTCAATGATACTTATTAAAAATGAAACGGTGTTTCTAGTTATATCTACCTTGATATTTTTTGAAGCTCAAAAATAACAGAAACAGCCAAAGCCTAAACACGTAGAAGAATTCTTGTTTTCAGATGAATGAAAAACTGTATGTTCTCCAAAATGATTTTTGATCACTCTTTTTGGCAGAAAAAATGTATAATCTCTGCCTGTGTAGCATGATCCCCCTCCACAGTTTTAGTCTCCTTCCCATTTTTCAGGTGAACCTGCAAATCAAAATAAGAAAAAAAAAAAATCAATTATCCAATTTTTTGCATTTCTCTAACAAGGACCAGTCTTACCTGATGAAATACCTGCAAAGCATAACTGTGAATTTTATCGTGTACCACACACACTTGGTCGATTGAGTAACAGCTACGAGCTCTTAAAAATCAATCTATATTTATCACATAACCTAACCATTCTGAACAAAAAGCGGGACATATTTTCTAAATGTGTTACGATCTGGGATATGTGTGTGTGTGTATCAGCGTGTGTATGCCGGAGAACATTTTGACCACAAACGGAGCTGATTATCGATATAATTATGCTGCAATCACACTAGAGGAGAGTATCCAGTAAATCAAATCCAACTGTCCGCCCACTTGCAGTGAAGAGACTAAAACCTGTCAAATCAGGGAAGGAGGAACAGGTGGCCTCATTTGCAAAAAAAAGGCTGCTCCTCGCACCACTGAGTGCCGTACATCAATACTCACACGCACGCACATTTATTAAATACAGAATATCACCGCTTTGTGTGCAGCACATTAAATATGCTTCTGGTGCACGCACCGATATAAAATCTGACACACAGGGCTCTTAATACAGCAAGCAAATAACCTGGGACTTAGTAAGCGCTGCCATAAGTTTTCACCTTTTTAATTTTTTTAATCGCTGCTGACAGCAGTGGGCAGCCTTCTGTGGCAGCTCTGCCCAATCTACATCTCTTCAGCTGCGGCAGGTCCATCAGCGGCTTGGAGGAGGCTCCTGCTACGCTGACATGGGACATCCTCACTTCCCACCATGGGGAATAGCTCCCATTTTTGGACACTGCTATGTAGCCAGGGCTCACACGTGCGGGAACTCAAGAAAACCCTGGTGTCCCACTCGAGTGGTCATTGTTGCTTCTCTGGATTTTGGAAATCTTGAATACTGACAGCAGAAGTTTCCGTCATCCTCTCTGATCTTCTGACATGGTGGACATCAGCAGCCAGGGGGTGTGCAGGAAGAAACACCAGACTTCTTTGAGCAGGGTGTTAAGTTAGAAGGTGTATTTTTGTACAGTGCTGTGATTTGCTCTGTGGACAGACCTGTAAGGGCACTTGTGTGGTCAGACCATGGCTCTGAATTTACTCATGGCCATAGTACAGCCGACATCCAAGGAACAACTGAAAGACCAGCCAGTGTCACAAAACAGACCACACTAAGAAACCCCAAATGTCATGAAAATTACCCTCGATTCAGCCCTCACATTGGAAGGAAAAGGCATACAGGGCACACGTCAATCAACCTATTTTGGCAACCAGTGGCAACAGGTACCGGAAAATACTGTCATGAATTGGGATGCAAGCAGCTGCGTTCACCCGCTCACACAAGACTGATCTCTAAGCTGGGGGTATTGTAATGACCAGACTATGAATCTTCAAACTCAAGGTTAATTCCCATTTTCAGTAATGGATGGGAAAAGCTGAAAATCCATCAACACTACAAATAGGAGGAAAACGCCTCTGAAAGCAAATGTCTTGAGAAAGTACTGGGTATTAAATGAAATGCAGGTATGACAAATGCTGTGGGCTCTCAAGATTCAAGTATGCTCCTTTTCCAGCGTTACCCAAAGGAAAAGATAAAAATAGCCGAGATGTGTGAGTGTGGTTATGGCAGCTGCCCTCTGACAAGAACTTCCAAAAGTCTCCAGTCTCAGGGATGCCTCTATTGCATAATATCTAAAGGGGGAAAACTTACAGGATTTAACAGTACAGAACATACAAGACTGCCTGGGATAGACAGAAATTGCAGTTATGAGCCCAAGTACTAAATAATAAGACAGAATGGCGATCTGTGGAGTCATTATGTCCTTATTTTCCTAGTTGCAGATGATCTTGTCTTACGATTCCTTTCACAAGCATAAAACAGCTGTGTTTAAGTCTTGGTACTGTGGTTGTAACCCCAGAGAGCTATAGAAACGTGACAAATCCAGTATGTATGTATATCCCTCATGCCCAGGGCTAAAGGAATACTTTTGCTCTGAAGGTGGAAAACTCTAGAAGAAAAAGCTCTATAAAGAGATTTTCCCCATCTGAAGGGGAAAGGAGGCATTTGTATTGGTAAAGATTAATTTTTAATTGTTTTGTGTGATTTTAGTGGACACGAACTGACTTAGGAGAGAGACAATTTGCAAAGTACTCTGGGTTAGTAGCAGCGTATGCTTTACCATTTAATCTGTAAACTGCTTCTCATAATATCCTGTAATGGTTTTCTGCTCTCAGTAGCATAGCGGGCAGTTGCCCACTTAAATCCCACACAAGATAGGTGACCCCTTTATGACCCAGCACATACAGTAGATGAGAGAGATCCTGCTTCGCTCATAAAACCAATCATTCTCCCTTAATAGTCTACAATTTGTAGCTATCATAAAAACACCCTAACCATATTTAGCAGGCAGGGGCGCAATTCTGAGCTTGAAGGTTAAAGACCTGCATGCGTCCATCCCCATGGCTGGACTGCTAACAGAAGTCAGTAATTCACAGCAAACTACCACCAAATGGCACTGAAAAATAAGAAGCCTTAATACAAGAGCAAAGGACCCTCCTGGAAGTTGCAAAGTTGCAGAGTTACGTGCCGCTGGCCTGTACAGCACTGGGGGATGTTGATATACTTTGCAGCCGATACACCCAGGAGTACCGGTGTGAACATTTTCTTTCCACAATAGCCACTGAAGTCTTTAAGGCGGAATATAATGTTTTCAGCCAACTCAACGTCTCACCGCCTTCCTTTCCAAGGCAAGCCATACTGATGACATCTTCCTTATCATCAATAAAGATGATGTACAGCAGACTGCGGAGTTATTCAACAAACAATTTCCAAAGATCACCTTTACTACAGCGTATAAAACAGATCTAGGACTCCCTTTCCAGGATGTCAGAATTTTATGAAGCATCAGCTCTACACTTGCAGCTACCTGGTATGAAAAGAACGGCGCTTCGGTTAGATATACAGTGTTTTGCTTGCCTCAGCACATTCCTATGACCGTGCAAAAAGGTTGCCTGTGATGAGGCTTGTTATTAAAAGCACTATGGAGGTGCTGCAAGAGATGGAAAGCCATTTGCAGAATGCACCTAGAAAGAGCTGAGGAGGTAGAAAGCAACATCCGCTCATCTTGCCTGAGCCCGAAGACTGCCTCCTATGCGAATGGCCCCGCCAAACATCATGAACACAGACAAGCTCAACTATTGATGCGCTTTTTCTAATTAATGTTGTTAAAACTGAAAAGATGGCCCTAGGAATTGATTATGTAAAAACGTTTTTTTCCAGCAAAGCTGAGCACCTCAGGGTGATTATTTCTGCCATCAGTCAAAACACTTAAGAAGGTGGTTTGCCGTGATCTCGGCAGCAGCAAGGGCAAGCTTGGAGCTAAGCATGTGCTGAGCACAGACTGTTAAAGGCGTTTCTGAATCAAGGATTGAATCTCTTCTCGAGGATGCAGTGTTTATTTCTAATTGTAGAGATTAGTCATGAAGAGTCAAAAGACAGACCAGAAACACATTTGTTACTCTGCTGGTCTGAAGAAGAAATATTTTTCCCACCTTGGTATTTCACACCCGTCTTTGCTTTTTCCTATCAGCACCTCCTCTCCCATATCCCATAGCTATGTTTTCAAATCCAGGAACATCACCATTATTCAGGAATAGGCCCTCTAGCAAAGGTGAAATGAAAGTAGAATAACCAGCAGAGCACTTGCCAAGCACGTTAAATCCTACTCTACCTGGAACGAACAACCGCCTTCAGGCGATTTCTGTATCCTGCAATTTGCATCTTATTTGGAAAGGGTAAGTATAAAAAAGTTAGTGCAAAAGAGTCAACACTGGATTAAAAAATAGGGTACCATAACAGTTATCTTCTGCATTTCAGAGCGCAGGTAGTAGAATATACTGCATGGAAGAAAAGGTAAATGGATTTGCATTTAAGTTCCATCACTTTTAAGGTTCCCGACATCCAAGCCTCCCTTTAAAAGAGCCCTAGTGGACAGTAAACTCTTTTAGAAAATATACAGCAAAGCAGCAGTGCCTGATAAACAGACATAAAATTAGACTGCTGTAATGTTTCAGCTGTTCAATTCCTTTGATACAGGCAGCTGGCAGCGACACATTTGAAAAGACAGAACAAGTAACTTCTAATGGATAAATACATATTTTTTTCCATACCATATGTATTTTAAACATACATAAATGCACACGCTCACACACGTGTACTAATAGGATAAATTCACAGGGCAAACAGAAGTGAACAGTCATCAATATAGATACTGAGCTACCATTAAGCATTTAAAATAATTACAGCTTTTAAACCATGGAAACAAGAATTTTAAAAGAATATTTTTGGTCTCTTTTCCTCTAGAGTGAAAATTCCTCAGCTATTTCTGCCTGAGTGAAATCAGAATTTCACCCGTGCCATTACTTTGTAACAGCAAAAGCTTTCTGCTGAAGATTTGTGTCAAAAGTGTCCCCAGATTAACCCCCTAGACGTGGCCCAAGAAAGCGATTTCTGCTAATGTCTCAGTACACAATTAGACTTTTTATTTTTTATTAATAAATGGATGCTTTTCCCCTTACTGTTTTCACGTGAAGCCCTGGCAAGGCATTTCCTCTGCAGACAGACAATACTGACTCGCAGAAGGGGGAGATGGCAGCTGCCCCCTCTCTCCGCACGCTCCGTTTCTTACGCAGAAATGTGCTTCCAGGTCTAAGTCCCCCTAAGAATTCACTCACTTTAAAGGGAAACAATTGGAGGTACAGCTCTTCACAATGAACTTCTCGGGAAGATACTCGCCCAGGAATCAAAGGACAGTCATTCTCCAGGAAAGCCAATTTCCCATTGTAAGCGTTTCATTCAGCAGACTAAACTGACCTGTCTGTGTGCAATAGTGCTCAACCAGTGAATCACTAAAGAATAAAAAAAGACCTACCAAAAAATAAATTGAAAAAGAAATCATTGACTTATTTGTGTAAAGAAAACCCCAGTATTCACCATGAGAAGCCAAGAACCCGTTATGCTTTATGCAATAGGTCTTTGGCCTTGCTTTCCTCCTCCTCCTCCTCCCTGCAGCCCTGGTGCGTCGCTCGAGAGCCCTGGGAGGTCCATGCAGCCTGGGCCACCCCAGCTTGCATCACCAACATGACCAGGGGCTGCAGGATGGGAGAGTTTTTGGGTAGTCCCCAGGAGCCCATCTCCTCCGGGCCTTCCTGCAAAAGCAGGGAAAGGTTTTCTGTTTCCAGTTTGTTACTCAGCTCTGACGTGCTCTACCTTCCTTCTGGATTTTATGCATTTATTTTTACTAAGTGTTTGCAGAACCTCTCTGCTTTGTGGCAACCTGCCTTGTGTGCCAGGCAGAAGTATCAACATGCCATCAGGTACCACCTGTGTCAGTCCTTAACCCGTGTCTGGGTGCAAGCCCATCCCAGATCAACCGCAAGTGATAATCGTTTCTAGAAATAGAAAACCCATCATCTACATTTGGCTTGAAGGCACAGTCAAATGGTTTTGTGGTTCTTTTGGCACCTGAACATACACAATAGGAAAAAATCCTACTTTCTCATGGATACGGTTTCTCCCCCCCGCTGAAACACTGAATATATTTTTATCAGATGTATGTCATAAAGGTACAAGTCCTTGAGGTCTTTCCTCATTTACAGCGTGTATTCAGCTCTCATTTTTGTATTTGTACAATTAAAATAAAAACAACCAGAAAAAATATTTTTGCACCTTTAATATGAACAGGTATATATGCAGAAGGATGGGAAGGCGCTAACCAACGTGTGCTGCTGTCCCCCTGCAGCTCTGCAGGGCAGGAGGGGTTTATTCTGGTGCTTTGATGGGCGAGCTCTGCCCTGCCACCTCCCTTTTCATGGAGCTGCTGTGAGGCTGGAAAGGACCTCAGAGGCTTCGAGCAATGGTGATTATTGAATTGATCCTGATTAACAGAAGTATAATACAATATTGAAATTCCATATTGAATTTCCTCATTCTAAGATATTCTGTGCCTCTATAGCCTCTAATGGTAGGGCAGGCCTGAGGCACGAACTGAATACACACAAACACACAAAATATCTGCAACGAATGTTATCAGCAAGAATCACAAGTAAGAAGAAGCATACGATAAAAAAATTATAAACCCAACCAAAATAAAAGAACAAATGCTTCACGTAGCTTCTTAACCCTTTCCAGTTGTTCAGAAGGATGAGACACTGAGGGGACCGTGTTGCCCTGGAGGAGATCAACGCCTTTGTTGGTTTTGATGATGACGTGAGAGACCAGGCAGCTCCACGGGGGGTGGGAGAGGACTTCCCACATGTGACCCACGGTACGGTGAAGAGGAGACTTCAGGACATTTCGGGTAGACCTGGGAGTTAGCCAAGACACCAGATGCTCTTTCACACGTTTTGAAAAGCCGCAGGGCAGCATTGTAGCTCCCTACAAGGAATCTGCAATACTGTGTACATTCCTCGGGTGCTGCTGTAATTACTACTGCTCTCTTAATCACGTTATGCAAATAGGTTGAGAGGAAAGGAGGGAGAAGAGGCAGACAGAAAAACTGAGGAGTGAAAGGTAATACTTTTGGATGGTTACAACTTCGCTCCCTGATTGAAATTCCTGGAATTCTCAATTGTTTCTTATCAAAAGGCTTAAAAAGAAAGATTTTTCTTTTAATAAAAATAAATGAAGAGAAATGGATCTCTCATTTCCGAGGGATACAACAGAGATCACCTTGTAGTCTGGCAGCACAATTGATATGATTTGCATTACCAAGGATGACTAAATGGAGTGTTAAATTATCTCAAAAAAAAAAAAAAAAGGGATGTAAATTGATATTCATGA